>JAHLJT010009436.1:101798330-101916078 GCA_031308135.1 Acheta domesticus | reverse complement strand
TGTGAGTATATACGAGTGAGTGAATGTGTTGTAAATATACCTTAAGAATGAATGAGAGTGAGCATGATTTCAAAAGTCTCGGGAAGAAGAACTTTATAGAACAAGAACTTTATAGAGAATTCACTCTCAATCCTTTTGTATAAATACTAGCCAATGCCCAAAGTGGCAATTGTTGTGGTAACAAATTTTAAGATAGTTTTTAAGTAAATAGTTTATTTAAGATAGGCCCGAAGCCCGCTGCACAAGCCTAATCGACTGCAGCTCAATTTGTACCCCGAACATTGAATAAATTTCTGCCCCCTAGGGTAACTGGAGGGGGGGAAATTGAAAAAAAATACTCCTGACGAAGCAATTAAGTGAGTAACTCAGTTCCGCAAAGAACATACATCTCAATTTGCGCGTAAATCAAGTAGTGGCAATCACATTGAACTGTAAGAGTTTTTGATATACTGAATTGAGGTTTTGGAGACCTATTCTTTTCTGAAGACCCTGGAAGATTAGAAATAAGATTAACTAACAGGAAAATTAGAAAACAGAGATAAATTATGAATAATACCAGATCTTGTAAATACTTTGTAAATATTGTAAATATTAGAACTAGAAATAATTTGAGATAACATTTCAAATTAAAATCTGGAACTACAACCAGATTAAACTAAAATTAAAATCATTAACCATTGTCCGAAAGTGAGGGAAAACACTCCCCCATTCTGATGGAGTTGCTTCTGAGCAATCCCAAATGCCTTTTGGCAATACGTCGTCCATGCAACAAACCAAGTATGAATACCCCCAAATCACATCACTCAAATAGCATTGACGCTGCATGTAGTAAACTACCAGCATCTTCATTTCCACATATCCCCAAGAAAAATAGCGAGAATATCTCAATCAGTCCAAATAACATACAACAATCAACTCATGTATTTTCAACAGGGCCAGAATTAAAAAGCATAAAAAAATCAACGCACAAAATAAAAACCTATCAAATCAAGCAAAAATGTCTAATCAAAGACAAAATTCGCAAAATCAAGGTCCAGAACATCTAATACCACGAGTTATCATCACAAATAGACCCGATACAGAAGATAGTATCATTCAACAAAATAACACTAATACCAGCTCCAATGAACAAATTAAACCCACCGCCGATATTGAATCAAGCACAAGCTCTAACTCCAATGAAAATAATAATGAACAAAACTCACTTAAAACAACCAACGAGCAAGATAGTTCAAAAGAATTGTGGTCTTGCCTGTTAGCACATTTGGGTCGGCGCGGACAAGTTCCTGTGACTTCCGCCCACCTCCGCACTCTTTGTGGTACTCCCGCCAAATTATGGGAGTTCCATGCTGCACCAGTGTGTTATGGGGGCGCCAACTCCAAAGTTCGCGCGTCCCAAGTCATTAATTAATCATTGTTTCCCCGCGACTCTACGCATGGGGCGGCTTCTACCGCCGCCCGGCCAGGTTGCAACCAGCTACCCTCGCCGCCGACACGTGGCCAACGAGAGAGACAGGCCTGGGCGCGCGGTGCTGTGTAGAGCGTGACGTCAGCAAAGTTGTGCTTTTCAGCGAACGAGCCCACGCGATCGCCTCGCTTGGCCTAGCTGTTCCGTTCCATCCATGCCGGCGTCTGCCTCGTGCTCTTGCGTTTTGATTTGTGGTGAATCGGGTTTTTCTTTCGCGTCGTGGTTCTACCATATTCATTTATGGTTTACATTCTATTGAAATTAGAATGTATTTGTAAAAACAGTAATTTTCTGCCTGGAAGTTACATTCTTTGTACTTGTGGCTGCGTGCACTCGTTGCCAAGGTTATGTTTACATTCCGTTCATGCATACAAAATATCTTTCAGTTTTTAGTGTGTTTGCATGGATGACGTGAATTTATATAGTGCTGTCGATTATATTTTATTACGTAATATCGACCGTTGCAACGTGGCTACTCCGTTTTGCTGCATGAAGCATTAACTTCGATTAGAAAAGCTCTGTAAGTATTATATTTTATATACCTATATACCCACTGCATGTATATGAAGTTATATTTATGATTGGTTACGCTTCTCTTCGCAGTAAATAATGTTTCTCATATGTGATATGTCGTGGTGAGAGTGTTTATTACTTCAATGTTTACGTTTGTTGCAGATTGCAAAAATGGGGAGATGTTGCAGTGTGTTTGGTTGCAAGAGTAACTATAGGTCCCAGAAAGAAAAGGTGTCTGCTTTCTCGTTGCCTCATCCAATTAAGAAGAAGGAATTAAGAGAAAAATGGTTGAGGAAAATTCCCACAGATTTGACGAAAGTGAAAGAACCATGGGTATGCATAAAACATTTTGCTGAGAACTGTATCATTAGGACAGAAAAATTCGTGGTTAATGGAGAAGTGAAGGTATATGAAAGAACATATCCTAAACTATCAAGTGATGCTGTTCCTTCAATATTCTCTGACCTTCCTGACCGCTTTTCTGATAAACCTTCATCTAGCAGGAGGTTATGTGACGTAGAAGAAGAACGTTTTGAACAAGCTGTAACAGAGAGCTTGAATGAACTAAGAAAATATGAAGAAAGAAATACCGTTAAAGATATTTCAGACATATTGGAACATTTTAATATTAGTAAAAATGATTTTAACTTGCAGTGGATTTGTGTGAAAGGTGAACAAAAGTTAGTGTTTTGTGTTATCAACATTACTCAAGATATTCCTTACGTGTCTGGTTCTGTCACCATAGGAAATGATTTAAAAGTTTCAGTGTCCGTTGATAAAGTGTTTGTGCCTCAAAGCAAATTGCCAAAACATCTCTGCACAATATGTAGTAAAACTGGATTTGAAGAACTTCTGAGATTCTTTGAAACATTGTGTTCCAATAAAGAATTGCAACAGGTATGTGCAGTGGAGCAAGCCATAAATCTGTTATCAGAAAATTTATACTGTGAAGAAAGCACACATTTACAATTTTTAATTGAACAGATTAAGTTTCTTGTAATTCCAAGTAATAATCGAAGATACAGTGGAAGTACCCTAATGCCTTAATGTGATATTGCTTTTGAATAAAACTTGTGGCAATATTGTTATTGTTGTGGAAGTAGCACAACCCACGTAAGGCAGTTCAGAAACCATGAAACTTGTGTATAATACAATATAGACATTATAATAAAATTTGAAATAAAAAGTAATATAATGCACTGCTATGCAAATCCATTTCAGGGGAAGGAGAAGCAGTCTATAGTAGTAGTAAAACGTGAAATTAACTCAAATCTGGTCCGGGTATGTCAAATTTTAATCACGTACGACATACACCCTCGTGTTCAAAAAGTTAAGTTAAAAAAACTTATGTTAATCCGAATATTCGAACAATATCAAAGACGCAGTAAGAAATAAGTTCCCACATCATAATAATACTAGTACGTAATCAATAAATCGCCTGCATACTATGCGCCGCTTGCACTGGCTCGCAGGGTCGGCCAGCTTTGCCGAACAGAGCTGGCACAACTTTGCTGACGTCACAGACACGCGCCCAGGCCTGTCTCTCTCGTTGGCCACGCCGCCGACACCGATGACGTCACGTCGACATCACCATCACCGTCGCCGCCGCCGCCGCCGCCGTTGCCGCCGCCGCTGCCACCACCACCGCCACCGTCGCCGCCGTTGGTATCTCCCCCCACCCTCCGTCCGTCCTCCCCTCCCCCCACCGGCAGGCCGGCTAACCGCCCTCTGGCATTTTCGCCCGGTGTCATTCTCGGGTCGGTGTCACAGCTGGGCTAGTTAGCGGGGGAGAGTGCCGGGGGTAGTGCTGATGGAGTTCGGACAGGACGGAACGGGCAGCTGATCGCTCCACAAGGGAGTGCGCTGGACTTGGGCGTGAAGCATTCACGTCGGTGAAAGGCATTTCTTTCTATCTGCATTGAGACCCTCTACTAGACAGCTGTGTAATTAGGAGGAGCTGTGGCGCTGTGAGAGTGGTCTGGTTTGGAAAATCCAGCCATGTGTGCCTCGTAACCTTCAATACATTCTGCAATGTTTACATTAATTTGGTTTTTCTTGCTGTGTTAGGTAGCATCGCTTAGTCAGTGTGTGCCTTTCATTTTGTGTTTTCATAGCATTGCAAGAGTTTTGTGAAATTGTTAAAGTTTTTTTTGTAATCTTTGACATTTTATGGTGCCTTGAAACCCGGGAATGAATATTTCGTTCGTTCGTTGGTAACACTGACTGCGCGAGAGCTGGTTATAAGCTTCCACGCGTAACGCGTGCCTGTCTTAATAAGAAACAGAATTACAGTAGAATCATTAGCAGTGCTGTTGTTAACATTTACTTGTGTTATGTGCGCTTTGGTTTATGCGGTTTGTATGGTGCAAATTAAAAGCATGTTCTTGGTTATGCCTTTCCAATTCCTGGAAATCTTACGCAGAATTCCTAACCTCATAACGTACAGTTTTGGAAACAAAAATTGATCGCGGCCGTCTGCGGCTAAGTTCAGCTTGTGCACGGCTTGGGCAGCCCTTGTCATGACGAAACGTCGCAGGCGGAGCCTCACAAACCTACGCAGCCAATCTCAACACAAAGGGGAGTGTCCTAATAAACTTAAGGTCGTACAAAATGGCGGGCGTCGCTAGTTAAATAAAAATACAAGGAATGAAACACTTTTACGAACAATAAAGTAAATTTATTCAAATATATATGAACACATACATTTAACCACTATTAACAATTCTTTTTGAAGAAATTACGGTGATGTGAGATAAAATAACACTAATTTTAGACAAATTACTTTCTTATACGCATTCTAATTCCAATATTGTTGTTCATACACAATCCATGAACTTTATCAAATGTCCAGATTTTTTCCATAAGAAAAACTATTATAATTGCACATTTTCATGTGTTTATAAGTGATTCTAAAAGATGCAAAAATTGCAAAATACTGGCTTTCTGCATTCGATAGAAAATTTCTAGGGAACCATTTCAATACAAGACAATAAAATTCAAAGACCAATTGTATATTTATTATTAAAGCAACAATTAAACTAGATATTAAGCAATCAATTTGCATCTCTGGTCAAAATTATTATTTTGCGATATTGAACTTAGTTACAATTGGGGCACACTCTTCCGCAGGACTAACGCACATTTCGAAATTGTTTATAAAATTGTTATTTGTTGCAAAATTTTGAATTCGCAGTTTTCGGTTCTGGGCCATCAGGAAACTCTTCCCACTTTAGAATTGCAAAAATTGGAAATTGTTTATAAATTTACAAATTACGCAATATTTCTTTACTCTCTCATCTCAATTGTTTTTCAACAAGTTGCGAAATTCCGCAATCCGATCGGCGCTATCACCTTTCCTTACGCAATTGTTTATAGGAAATTAGCATCTGATGCCAACCCTCATTTGTTTTACAGACAATCCGGTCGCTCTTGGCAGTCAAGTATATGGTTTAGTTCGTTTTGCAGTGTCTCGCTTTCCGCCGATTATATTGAATTAACGACTTCTGACTTAACGACAAATCAATGAAAATTGCTGCAAATGAACTATTGCTCATTTTTATCTTTCAACATTTTCTTAAGATTCTTAATACTTTGTTTGAACTGTCGTTCCGATATTATAATTTGTCTGGTTATAAATAAATTATCAAAACGCCGAAATTGTTGCCCTGCGAATGTGAAAGTAAAATTTCACTGCGTGTTTGTCTATATTTCAGTCAATGGTGCCAACTGCACGCCGATATCTTTATCGTCTAGTGATGAAATCTATTGTAAACCAATTATTTTGAAAAATGCATTTTGATGGAGCGGTGGCACATACTATATTATTACTAATTAAAAATTTTGTATCAAGAAGTGTATCTATCGCATTGTTTTCTTGATTGTTTGAAGTGCCTGTTTGAGCTAACCAGATGAAAGTTTTAATTCCATCTGTTTCTCTATTACCGTCAAAATTGCAGCAAATATTAGACGGTAATTCGAGACTGCTGCCGAAATTCGCAGTGCGATGTAAGGAATTATTTCGAAACACCCTAATGATACATTCTGGAGCTTGATATTTTCGATTATTATTAATAATAATTAATAACTAGACAAGTTTGAATATAGATAAATTTAACATTTAATCCACGATAAAGTGTTGTGTAGCAGAGATATTCTTTGAAACATTTTCAATTTTGCAGAAATTGAACAATATTTGATTTTTTAATAGAACTACATAGATTTTTTTACTGAAATGATTAGATTATTTGAAGAGGAATACAATATCTTAGTTGTTACTGACTTAAAGGAAATATAGAGTAACAAATATTTTACCTAAACTTGCTTTGAAATTATGAACAGTTGTTGGTACGGGAAATATTTGCCTTGAGACGCCAGTGCGGCGATCGCCTTTGGGACACTTGGCCTTCGCGGTGCCGCGACCTTTAGACTGCAATGGTAGGAAAGTGATGGGATGTATGCGTGCATAATATAATCATGGCAGTGAATGCTTATAAATGGACATCAATGTTAAAAAAGTCGAAAAGAACGATGTAAGAAACTGTCAGCTTAAGAAAGAAAATATTAAAGCCATTTTCAGACCTAACAAGCATTGACCTTAATTTGTAACGGCGACAGAAACAAGCCTACATTTTAAAACATTTCAAGTAGAAGGCAAGGGATCAATAGGTTAAGATGTTTTACAGTAATATCTCGAGCTAATTAAACAGAACATAGATTGGCTGCAAGTTTCTAATATTCTTTATTGTTAATTTATTGTTAATTTGTTTATCTACTTCCTCCTTTATTCATTAATATATCAAATGTATAAAAAGAAAACAAAATGTGAATTGTAGAACTACTCTTCTGAAATATATTTTCAGCATGACTGTTGCCTCGCACTTTTACTAATATATTAAGAAGAATTTTGAACAAAGAAAATTCAAACCAATTGTTAGGGTAGGTCCAAACACCGCCCGCATGCCCGATATATAGGTAAATTGCAAGGAAGAAGGATTTTAATATATTGTGCTATTATTCTTACTTTCACAAAAATAAAATTATTTTTATATCGTAGACCGTCAAAACCTACCATGAAAATGCGCTCGTAAAATAAAATGCTCACCATCAACAGAAATGCATTAAAGAAGTTTCCTCGGGAAGAGAATCACGCATCAACAAAGGTTTCTAGCGACTGGAATTCATTTCCGCGTTGAACTGTTACCCATTCATTAGAAGAAAATCAATTGCGGGACAACAGTATATTAAGAATTTAAACCAAAACAAACCGCTACTTTTTGTCGGGGGATGTATAAAACTGCATTATTCTTTTTATTATCTGTTCAACAGTTTTTGTGTGTATATCCAAGCAATATACTGGGAGTCCCACCAACTAAGGGACACTCCCTAACTTCTAAATCTAAACGGTTCCCGATATCGAAATGCGGTATTCGCTCAACAATGCTAATCATGGGGCAAGCAATTTGCCGTGGAGATATTGTTCGAAATATTTTTAGTTTTTGAGAAATTTAATCACCTTTGAGTTTTTAAATGCAATCATGTATTTTTCTCACTAGTATTAGAGAGATCATAAATAGACGAATACAATGATGTAACATATATTAATGTTTTGATAGTATTTTGTGTATAAAAATATACTTTCTGACATGTGATTTTAAATTAAATACTTGAGATTTCAGGAAAAACTACACGTTTCGTTTAAAATCTCATGTCAGAATGTATAATTTTATACACAAAATACTATAAAATATTAGCATATGTTACATCATTGCATTCCTCTTACAATCTATCTATTGCTAGTGAGAAAATATATGGTTCCCTTAAGAAAAACTAAAGATTATTTAATTTCTCCAAAACTAAAATACTTCAAAACAATATCTCTACACCATTTCTCTTTTGTCTTGAACCATGATTATACATTCTTGTGAGAAAACTCTATTTCGATATTGAAAACCGTTTAGAAGTTTTGGGGATGGTCAATAGTTAGTGGGACTCCCTTAAATAGGACTAGTTAGTGAGATGTATTTCAGTAATTCAAGTTTTAATTCCGTTTGATAGAAGATACCACACATCAGAATTATTTGTAATTGTCTAAATATATTGGAGCCATTTTAAACGTTGTCCGCAATTTCGCACAATAACTTACACAAGCAATTTAAATACGTTAGTTTATGTAAGAAACTGAAAGGTGTATTCGCTTGGCTCAGTGGTAGAATCCTCTCTTCCAGAACCCTAGGCCACAGAATAGATAGTAGCTATTCTGTGCCTAGGCTACAGGATCGAATCCGGTGCTTGCCCGGAATTGGTTTGCTTATCAGTGATTTGTTTTTGTCAAATTAACTGTATTACAAAACATTTTCCATGGCGTAAATATATTATTTTGATTTTAAAACAAGGTGACCGTGAAAAGGGCTTTTTATCTTTCTATGAAATATTTGTTTTTTACTCCCCAAATTTGATTAGATTATTTTATATTAATTGTTTATTCATAAATCTCTTATTCTAGGAAATACAAGGAAGACATTAATAAGGAAACCAAAAGTCCTGGGTTACTAATGCGATAATTCGCTCTCGCAGGGCTTGGCTATGGTGAGCCATGTCGAATATTGAAAACGGAGTAGTTCAATATGCTTAGCCGCGAGTGAAAATATTGATTTTTCTTTCTTACAAAACGGCAACGCCGCAGGGCCTCTTATCTCATTTTGACCTGGAATCGACAACACGGAAGTACTGCGAAGAATGCAATTTAAGATCATATTATTTTGATCTGAATGCTGCACGTCCAGACAACCTATTACCATTATTTTATAATTGCTGGTTTGCATTCTTTTTTCGCAATCGTGAATTTTGCCTACATTATACATAACTTTGACAAGACAAATGTATAATTTTGCAATTTAGTGAATTTTTTTGTAATGTAGAATGAAAACAAAAGCTACGAAGACTAGGACTCGAGCCCGCTGCTTCCTGAGTCCTAGAGAAACACTTTGACACTGAGCCATTCATTCGCTCTTCTCATACTCTTCTTATAACAACACATTTCATATTTTAAAAAACTTGAAAGCAACAATACGTTTGCAAAAATTAATGTCAATTCAGTTTTGTAGGTAGGAATCACGGAAGTCTTTTACCTCTGTACTACTACTATTTTGCTCCCAATAAACGTTGAAGTATTTTATACGTACTCCAATAAAATAAATGTAATCTTCATAGTTCAATCTATAGAACTTAGATTTTTAAAAAAAGTAGTGGTGCTACAGAATGGCTCAGACTTTACCGTATTAACTTTCTATTTCCTTTGGTCTCGGCTAGCTATTCGGACTTGACACATCCTCTTGCCAGCTGCCATCTATCGTCGCCCAAAGTACACTTTTTTTAAAGTTTCTACATTTTTCGATTTCCTAATAGCAGAACGGAAATATTATTTAAAGAATATTAAAGAACAGTAAAATCTCGTCCTAACTGGCAATTTTCTTTGAAAAATTTTGAGCCGTTTTTAAGGAAAAGGCGTTTAAGCGCTACTGTAAATGCGAAATTTTAAGCTCTTTTTGACAGAAAATTTTGAATTTTCGAAAAATCAGACGTCATTTGAAGTATACCAACTTACAAATACAACACTGTTTACAAAATGTGCATACTGAGGGTGTAAGATGTTTTCAAAAAAAATATATTTGTCTATTTTTAAAAATATCGAAAAAATACCTCAAATTGAACTTGGCTTCATAGCACTATCCGTTCAATTAGCACTATCCGTGCAATTAGCACTATCCTTTCGAAAAGTATGAAAAAAAATATGGACCCATTTATGAGAAAATGGCATTTGAGCGTATTAGGAGTTTGGTTTCACAGAAAACAATTGAGTTTTTGAGAAACTTTATTTGACTTCATTTAAAGCACATGTACTCATAAATATAATAATATGAAGAAATCACCTATTGTAATCTCAAATCGCTAATTTAATATTAATGACGGGAGAGATTCAGGTAAAAAAATTTCATTTTCGTAATTTTTGAGCAAACAAAAGAATGGAGCAATATGGTGTATATGTCATGTTATAGAGTACATTAGGCACTATCCTTACCAAATGTTTAAAGAAAAAAATTGGAGCCGTTTTGGAGAAAATCTTGTTTTCACGTCACATTTCCCACAATTTGTAAACATTAATAATTTGTCACATATAATTGTGAGGTAAAGTGCTTCTTATAACTTTAAATAAAGTTTTTCGAAAACTCAAAAAATTTCTGTGAAAAAGAGCTTAAATTTCGAATTTAGAGTATTGCCTAAACGTCATTTTCTTAAAAACGGCTCCAAATTTTCTAAAAAAATTGTCATTTATGACGAAGTTTTGCTGTTCTTTAATATTCGTAAAATAATATTTCCGTTCTACATTTACAAAACCGAAAAATTAAGAAAATATAAAAAAATGTAATTTGGGCGGCGATGGATGGCAGGTGGCAAGAGCATATGGCCAGTCCGTATAGCTAGCCGAGACCAAAATATACTAGTAAACTAATACGGAAAAGTTTGTGCTGTTCTGTACCATCACGTTTTCATTTATATTGCAAAGTACAGCTATAATTGATACCATTAATACGAGAAATCTTAGTTTTAAGACCATTTTTAAACACAAAGCAGAATGCTATGTATAAGTTAATTAGGAATTTTACGCTAAATACAAAGAAAAAATTAAGAGTAACAAAAAAAAACTGACGAGATGGAACATTTTTGGTAATTTCTGTGGTGGCAGCAGAATTTTTTTCTTTCGTTTTTACAGAGTTGAAATCTATAAGAAAATGTATAAAAATCCTATGGAGTTTTTTTTACTTACAGACCATGCGTAATAAAATGAAAGTGACGGCCCCGTGGTCGAGACCGCTAAGGCAGTAGTGCCGTAGTGGTCTTGGACCGTGAGGTCACGGGTTCGCGTCCCGCCTCGGGCATGGTTGTGTGTGTTCGTCCTTTCACCGCCTCTCATCACCATATCGTGTCATCATCATTTCATAACGTTACTCCCAATAGTGGTCGCTAATGTCAGAGTAGTTGATGCGACCTTAAACAACAACAACAACAAAATAAAAGTACTAGTATAAGCACGTTTTATAAACGAAAGCTCTAAAGAAAATTACATCCACCAGATATAAGCAAAGAAGTGATCCGATGATTGGCGGAATTGGCGGAAAAACGCTTCGTAGAGGCAACGTCTTACACACGGCGTGATAAAGTGAATATGGAAGCTAATCAAATTGTCTTTCACTCCTACTTGCGAATAGTGTTTTAACCCACCCTGGAAAATGTTTATGTTTGTATGAATACTTGTCACTTTTCAAAGTTGATAGTTGATACCATTAAAATCTAGAGCTTGGAAAAACGATCGCACATAATTAAACAGATACGTACCAACTGATTATCAGTTAAAATTCATTTATCATCAGTTGTGATAGTCACACAAAAGATCGATTCTACTTTGAAAAAAAACAAACAAACAAGCTTTTATAAAAAATTTCCTCGGTTACTCTTTCTCTGTGTGTTTACATCTTCAGCAAACATCATAATACTTGTATATTTCGATTTGCTTACGTTTGCGAAATAGTTTTCTTCTCTGAGAAGAGTTCCAAACAGAAATGATCCCGCTGAACACAACTGGAAATGTCCTAACAATTTTGTCAAATGTAGATGAACTTGCAATGCAAATATGTTCTAAATAAATGTTTCTATATAATTCTATTCAGAGCAAATTTTAATTACATTAAAAAAATTAACAACAGCTTTTTCGTAACAGTATATTTTCTTTAATAAAAGAACTTATACGGAATAATCATTCTTCACTTTCATCGTTTAGTTCTCGATCTCTCAGCGATGTTTCCGCTACGATGAAAGTAGAAACAAAGCGAAAGACAAAATTGAATTAAAACTAAATGCTGCATCGGCACGTATTTCCTTGCATATATGCATATACATATTACATATATGTAATAACAATATTAAAATACACACAAGGCCCGCAGAAGTGTTTCCAATTCCCTAAAGTTTTGTCAACGCTGGGATACGAACTCACGTATTTAGGTTCAGCAAAATATTACTATGTCTACTACACTATTCACCCAAAGAATCACAGCCTCTCCGACACTTAAGTTGCACAGGGGAACTAATTTTTTTAATCGGCGTGCGTAAACTCACAATCCGACGCGTAGGGCGCCACTACTGGAAGTCTGAGATGGCCTTATTTATGAGTTTCGGGAACTTCTGTAAGAACTCAAGGTTTCAAAGTTCGAGTTAATAGCTAGCGAGCTCGACCAAGCAACCCCTCTGAAGGTCATTTCCAAACACTGAAGTCTGAGGAACGAATATATACTGAATGTTAATGATACAAGAGAGTATATATAGATTTGGAATAAATGCAATTAAAAAACATTTT
Organism: Acheta domesticus; assembly: GCA_031308135.1. Classification (NCBI taxonomy): domain Eukaryota; kingdom Metazoa; phylum Arthropoda; class Insecta; order Orthoptera; family Gryllidae; genus Acheta; species Acheta domesticus. Next base: position 101,903,686 of record JAHLJT010009436.1, on the reverse strand, counting down.
CCCCGCAAAATTGCTCTCTCATTAAAATTAAGTGAACTCGTTTTTAATTTTCCATACCATTCACTAGAAATTTCTCTAATTACACGTATTTGTTTACATGTGTGTAACATTACAATTTGTAATACTAATCTATTGTTTGTTTCTATATTGAATTTAAATTATTTGTCACAATTGTCCAAGAGATCGTAGCGAAGCATTCTCCCATTATTCTCCGATATTACTGAATTAGTGCCACATTCTTCAAACCCCGTCTTTCCTTTTATGTATTTACTTGAAATGCTAGAACGCGTTAGCTTGAATTGTTAGATAAGCGTTGCTTGCCTTAGAGTTGAGGATGGCTCAAGACGCGTGTCAAAAATATATTTTTACTCTATCTACTACACTAATGAGACATTATTGTATCTCTCTAATGAGACATTACTGTATGTATGTATGTATTTACATGACATTACTGTATGTATGTATGTATTACTGTACTAACTAAATGAGACATTATTGTATCTCTCTTTACATGATCTATTCATTTCAGGTAAAAACCTACGCAGCTCCATTTTATCTTCCGTGTCACCGTTCCGTCGAAATGCAATTTTAAAAATCAATTTGTTTATATTATAATTCAATTAATAATGAAATAATTTGTTTTTTACTCAATTTCCTCTCGAGACGGTTAACTATTGGCAGCCACTTAGCACAAGTAAGTAGAAGATATCCAAGCATATAATAAAGAAGCGTACACATTTGCAGGACAACAGCTTCTGCGTTTTGAAATTAGAAACAAAATTTATTTGTAATGCAGATGAATGAAAATAATGAAACTCAAGTTTCAACGATGTATTAAGAATATAAAAGAAATTTTCAAAGTTAGAAAACAGCAATATTTCCTTAGCAACAATTTCTACCGTTTTGCCGTAAGTCAGAAATCGTTAATATAATATAATCTGCGGAAAGCAAAACGATCTGAACCAAATACTTGGCTGCAAATACTTGACGCAAAGAGCGACCGGATTGTCTGTAAAACAAATGAGGGTTGGCATCAGATGCTAATTTCCTATAAACAATTGCGCAAGGAAAGGTGATAGCACCGATCGGATTGCGGAATTTCGCAACTTGTTGAAAGGCAATTGAGATGAGAGAGTAAAGAAATATTGCAAAATTTGTAAATTTATAAACAATTTCCAATTTTTGCAATTCTAAAGTGGGAAGTGTTTCCTGATGGCCCAGAACCGAAAACTGCGAATTCAAAATTTTGCAACAAATAACAATTTTATAAACAATTTCGAAATGTGCGTTATTCCTGCGGAAGAGTGTGCCCCAATTGTAACTAAGTTCAATATCGCAAAATAATAATTTTGACCAGAGATGCAAATTGATTGCTTAATATCTAGTTTAATTGTTGCTTTAATAATAAATATACAATTGGTCTTTGAATTTTATTGTCTTGTATTGAAATTATTGAAATGGTTCCCTAGGAATTTTCTATCGAATGCAGAAAGCCAGTATTTTGCAATTTTTGCATCTTTTAGAATCACTTATGAACACTTGAAAATGTGCAATTATAATAGTTTTTCTTATGGAAAAAATCTGGACATTTGATAAAGTTCATGGATTGTGTATGAACAATAATATTGGAATTAGAATGCGTATAAGAAAGTAATTTGTCTAAAATTAGTGTTATTTTATCTCACATCACCGTAATTTCTTCAAAAAGAATTGTTAATAGTGGTTAAATGTATGTGTTCATATATATTTGAATAAATTTACTTTAATGTTCGTAAAAGTGTTTCATTCCTTGTATTTTTATTTAACTAGCGACGCCCGCCATTTTGTACGACCTTAAGTTTATTAGGACACTCTCCTTTGTGTTGAGATTGGCTGCGTAGGTTTGTGAGGCTCCGCCTACGACGTTTCGTCATGACAAGGGCTGCCCAAGCCGTGCACAAGCTGTACTTAGCCGCAGACGGTCGCGATCAATTTTTGTTTCCAGAACGGTACCTGATATTCGGGTTGTCAGTTTGTAGGGTTATAAATGCATTTTGACGATATTTACATAGCTCATTTTGCTTATGAAAGTGGTGTTGACTTCCAATTAACTAATACATGTCTGTACTTAAAATTTTAGACGGTTTTTCGCGTATGAAACTTTGATACCCTTTAAATGCTATTGTGAATTATTTTAGTTTCTTTTTCATTAGTAGCAAGCTTATTTAATCATGTCTCAGTCCAAAGTACGGGTTAAGGATCCCAGTGCATTTGAATTAAGATTGTCACAAAGGTGGAGTCTTGCCATTTGGGTGATTTCACGAATTGAAAGTAATTTGAAAGCTTTGCAACCAGTAACGGTGGCAAGTCTCGCGTGCTTGCGAGACAGATTATCTGAGGTTTGGAAGGAAATTGAAGCTTTTAAAATCGATGCGATCAGCTCGACAGAGTTCTTTGCCACGGCTCATGAGCAAAATTTTTCGCAATGTGAAAATGGCCGTTAAACTTGGCCGTTAAACAGTTATTGAATGAAAAATACGAGCCCTTTGAAAAGCCTCCTGCTGTTGCCTCGGCATGTCATCACACCTCGCTACCGAGCATTAAAATTCCTAAATTTGATGGAAGGTATAGAAATTGGCAACGTTTTCGGGATATGTTTACTCAATTAGTCATTAATGAGGTGCAGATACCGGACTCGCAAAAGTTGGTGCATTTAATGAGTAGTCTCGAGGCAGAACCTCTGAAGTTAATTTGTGCTCACAGTATCAGACAGATCCTTTCAACAGGCCTGGGCTTTATTAAGAGATCGTTATGATGATAAATCAAAAATTTTAGAGGAGCATATTCATGCTCTATTCTCCTTTCCTTCCCTCAAAAATGGTGACGCCTCCTCCTTAAGAGAATTGCACAATCTGGTAACCTCTCACTGGCTATCTATGTCAGCAGTTCCCACTACAGTACCTATGGCTGAGATAATATTACAATTTTTAGTGCTCAGTCAGTTCGATAACAAAACAAGGGAAGCATTTTTCCTTGCTAAAGCAAAAAATGATATTGTTCCATTACAAAATGTTTTAGATTTTCTTTCACTCCGGGCAAGAGCCCTAGACATTGCCCCTCTTGCTAATGCTGATGTGAATTCTGTTTCAGTTTGTAAATCTAAGCGCCCTACACAATCTTCACCTGCCAAACAGGTGTTTCAGCTGGAAGATGGGTCATCAGCTCCCAGTCTTCAATCCTGCATTGCTTGCAGTTCTGGAGAGCACCCACTTTTCACCTGCCCTAGCTTTCGTACCTTGGCTGTCCAGCAGAGATGGGATTTTGTCTCTTCTCATCAACTCTGCTACAACTGTCTTCGAAGGAAAGGTCCTTCTCATCATTGCTCACAGCGAAGTTGTAAAACATGTGGTAAGAACCACCACTCAATGCTTCATAAATTTTCTACACAAAAAGGAACACAAAATGTCCATAATCTGGCATCACCTCATTGTTCTAGTGTCCCCAACACCTCTGCTGGACTAGCATCTACCACCCAGATTACTGCAAAACAACCACAAGATACTAAGGTTTCCACATTATCACACTTGGTTCTTACACAGCCATTGTTAATGTAACAAATGAATTGGGCCAAACCCTGCCAGCCAGGGCGTTACTTGATTCTGGTAGTGAAGTCTCCTTGATAACTGAATCACTGGTACAGGCCCTCCGTCTCAAAAGAATTAGGCATAATGCTACTATTCATTCTATTAATGCACTTACTTCTGGTTCAAATGCTAGAGTTCATGTGTTAATCTCCTCGCGGTGTTGTAGGTGGAAAAGGGCAATAGAATGTTTAGTGGTCCCTGCTATTTCCAAATCCACCCCGCGGAGGAACATTAATTTAGCTGCCCTGAAGCTGCCTGATGCCTAAAACTGGCTGATGACCAATTCATTATTCCTAAAAAATTAGACATTTTATTAAGCTCTTCTTTATTTTTTCAGGTGCTTAACACTAAAAAGAGCAGCAATTGTTCAAAAGTTTTTATTCTTGATACTAAGTTGGGAAATGTCGTTGCGGGGGATCGGTTACCCACACTGTTGCCAAGTGCGGCACCCCCAGATCAGTGCTTTTTCTTGACTGCACACTCTCCCTCCTTAGTGAGAGTGAGATTATGAGAATGTTTGGAATTCTGAGAGGAGTTTCTCTTCTCGTGATGAAAACTTCTCACACTTGGAGCATCCTTGTGAACAAAAGTTTAATGATGACACCTTTAGGTTGGAGAATGGGCAATTTTGTGTCTCTTTGCCTTTTAAATGTCCTCCACATTTATTGGGAAATTCACATTTTGTGGCCAAACAGTTTTTGCTTGCTTTAGAAAGTAGATTTGCTAGAGATGGGGAATTAAAGCATAATTATGTCAAGTTCATGCGTGAATACATTGAATTGGGGCATGCAGTTGAATGTGTCAGTAAGATAGCACCTCCCTTCTACTTTATACCTCATTTTTACTTTCCCGTATACGTACGTATACACGGAGTGATATACGTAGTATAGGGAAAGTTATGTAATGCTGCGCGAAAAAATGGCCAATTTTCGGCGGAAAAAAATTAATTGCCGGGCCGTGAAAACGAAGAAGGGGATAAAACCAGTTGCTAAATTAAGAAAAAAAATCCCCTAACACGTGGTGTAGCCAGAAACCCTGTTTTCTAGGTCCTTCATACCGAAAACCCAATTAAAAGGAAAACGTCTGTCCGTCCGTCCGTCCGTCTGTCTGTCCGTCTGTGAACACTGCTAGCGCCTAAACCATACGTACGATTTCTTCCAAAATGGATATTCCCCGGTCGATCTAATTCTAGTCGAAGCTTTGAGATTTTGAAAAAGATTCTTCAAAATTTGGGGGTACTTTATATGAAGCACCCCGGGGATTTTCAACATTTTCTCAAAAACGGCTCCAAATTTTTTCTTTAAATTTCTTGTATGAACAGAATAAAATACACTTTTTAACATGGCATAGGTCCTATTTTCACGTACAGCTCTGAATTTTCGAAAATTTTGAAAGCTTGAATTTTTTTTGGCGTCTCTCTCAAACTACAAAATTGAAGAAAGAGATTTTTTCTTCAAATAAAATTTGTTCTGCATATTGAGTTCTTTAATAAAGGTCATGTAAATGTTTTTCAAAATTTTGGTAGTTTTCTTGCAATATTGCGTGCAATATGTGCAATTTTAAAAAATTACAAAAACAAGATTTTCTCAAAAACGGCTCCAAATTTTTTCTTTAAACTTTTGGTAGGGATAGTGGTAAATGTACTCTATCAATTACATAAAAGCCAATTTGGCCTATCGGTTGTTTTTTTCAAAAATTACAAAAATGTAAATTTTCTTACTTGTTTCTCACGTCGTTAATATTTACGTTATCTGCGATTTTTTCACATTATTATATTTACGAGTATATATGCTTTAAATAATGTTAAGTAAAGTTTCTCGAAAACACTACCGTTTTCTGTGAAAAGTAGCTCAAATTTCGGCATTTTCAGAAATGCTCAAACGCCATTTTCTCTTATATGGCTGCAATTTTTTTCTTGAAACTTTTGTAACGGATAGTGCCAATTACACTCTTTAGTATAGCGTGAAGTTTATTTTGAGTTATTTTTTTGTTTTTTCAAAAATTATATAAATGTAAATTTTTTGAAGGATCTCTCACATCTTTAATATGCACATTATCCGCAATTTGTAAAGATTATTATATTTGTGAATGTAAGTGCTTCAAATAACTTCAAATAAAGTATTTTGAAAACTCCAAAATGTTCGGCGAAAAGACCTTCAAATTTCGCATTTTTAGTAGTTCTAAAACGCCATTTTCTCTTAAACGGCATATAATTTTTAAAAAAAATTGCCATTAACGGCTAGGTTTTTGTGTTCTTTAATATTCTAAAATTAATGTTTCTGTTCTACCAATAGGAAACCGAAAAATTAAGAAAATGACAAGAAAAATGTACTTTTGGCAGTGATAGATGGCAGCTGGCAAGAGAGAGTATGTGGCAATTCCAAATAGCTAGCGAAGACCCAAGAAAATAGAAAACTAATACGGGAAAGTCTGTGCCATTCTGTAGCATCACTAGTTGTGTATTGAATCCACATTCCCCTACTACACCACTGCGTGTGGTCTTCAATTGTAGTGCCAAATCATCTTCTGGGTTAAGTTTGAACGACCTACTCTACGCTGGCCCTAACGTGCAATCAGAGCTCATTGACATCATACTTAGATTTCGATTGTTTAATGTTTGTTTCACAGCAGACATTGAGAAAATGTGTAGAATGGTTCGGGTGCATGATGCTCATACTAAATTTCAGAGAATTTTTTGGAGAGAGAACCCTCACGACCCTATTAAAACTTTTACTTTGCAAACCGTTACTTATGGTATGGCCCCATCCGCATTTCTTAGTACAAGGTGTCTTAACAAGTTGGCTGAGGAAATAAATGAAATTGATCCTGAAGTGGCTTCAGCCATCAAGCAGGGATTTTATTTAGATGACTTACTGTTTGGGAGTGACTGTGCTGAGAAGGCAGCATCGTTATTTCAAAGGATTGTAAAAGTGCTAAAAGGAGCTCATTTTAATTTGAGAAAGGTTAATAGCAATTCTTCATTGTTTCTGGCCACTCTCAACACCACCCACACACAATACTCTTCCACGCCTCTGGCCTCGGACAATACACACAGAATATTGGGTTTGACTTGGAACACCGATAAAGACACACTTTGCATTACGTACAGCAAACACTCCGACTCAAACACTTTCAACCTCCCGTATATCACAAAAAGGGTTGTGTTGCACTTAATAGCCTCTATTTATGACCCATTAGGTTTTGTGAATCCTTTCCTGGTAAAGTTCAAGCTTTTTCTGCAAAAATTGTGATCTTTGCAGTTGCATTGGGATACTCCTCTTGATTCTGATCTCACTTGTTGGCAGTCTTTGGTTAATGAGAATGTTTTACTGCCATCAATTATATTCCCACGTAAGGTGTTACCCCAGGGTCACCTTCCCTCTTGTCTGGTAGGATTTTGTGATGCCTCTCATAAGGCGTACGGAGCTGCATTGTACTTAGTTAATCATGATTCTGCATCCATTACGCATAGCCACTTGTTGTGCTCTAAATCAAGACTTGCTCCCCTGGCAGGCTCTACTATTCCTCGCCTGGAGTTGTGTAGTGCATTGTTGTTGGTAGAATTGACCAAGAAGGTAGTAAGAGCATTGGAAATTGTGTGTTCAATTAATCAAGTCTATCTTTTTTCAGATAGTTCTATTGTTTTGCACTGATTGGTGAAAAGCAATCATAAGTTGGATGCTTTCACTGCCCATAGAGTTTCAAAGATAGTGGCATCCTATCCACTATTTTGCTGGCGCCATGTAAGCTCAAAACAGAATCCCGCTGATCTGCTAACTCGTGGTGTCTCCCCCCATGCACTGCAACACAGTACACTCTGGTTTTTAGGACCGCCGTGGTTGAAGCAGCCAGTGTCAATGTGGGCCAAGCCTTTTGTCGATGCTGAGGTAGCGGAAAATGGTAAGGTAGACTCTCCCTGTTGTATGTTCACTGCATACCAAACAAGTATGCCTTCTTCAGATGTAGGTGAAACCCAAAATTCCTTTGTTCAAGTGCTGCTTAGCAGATATTCAAAATATCACAAGTTGATAAGGGTGTTAGCGCTATGTTTAAGGTTCATTAACAATATCCGAGCTGCAATTGTTGCTCGCATTGACCCTGCTTCGGCTCAGATGAGGAGACGGGGTTGGTTGTCACCGCTTGAATTGAGAGAAGCCACAGTGGTTATCATAAGGCTCATTCAGCAAGACATGTACCCCCTTGAATATAAGGCACTCCCAAAAGAGAAGGGATTACCTCCCAAGTCATCTCTCCTTAGTTTGAATCCTTATCTAGGCCCTGATGGGCTTTTGCGGGTGGGTGGCCGTTTAATGAATTCTCAGGTGGAGAGGTCATACAAGCATCCTATTATAGTTCCACCTAACCACAAATTTACTGTCCTTTTCTTAGAAATGATATTTATTTATTTATTTATTTGTCAAAAAAACAGTAAAAACTGTATATGACGTGTGGGGAAAGAAATTTATCTCGCATTTCTACATGCGGGCTTAGCACTAATGATGGGATGTGTGCGCCAACAGTTTTGGATTCCCTCCCTACGACTGGTAGCAAAAAAAGTAATCAATGCTTGCCTGACATGCAAGCGCTGGCGTGCTACTCCTGTTGGGCAGATTATGGGTTCATTGCCCCCTAGCCGCGTAAATCCTTCTCGGCCATGGGCTCACACATCCTTGGATTATTGTGGGCCAATTTTAACAAAGCCGTCTCTCACGAGATCAAATATGTCTCAGAAGACTGGGATTGCCGTATTATATGCCATTCCACGAAAGCTTCGCATTTAGAAATTGTAGAAAATCTATCTTCCTCTCAATTCATTGCGGCCTTTGAACGTTTTGGGTCGAGAAGAGGTTATCCTGTGCACATGTACAGTGATAACGCTAGTACATTCAAAAGTGCTAGTCGTATCCTAGCCGAGGCTAATCGCTTTGTTCTTCCCGCTCGGGATTTAGAGGTTATCACCAAATTTTCATCAGTGCAGGGTACCTCCTGGCACTTTTATCCCACCTACTCTCCGCACCGAAACTCGTTGGCTGAGGCTTATGTAAAAAGTCTTAAATTCCATTTGCGTCGCGCTTTAGGGCAACAAGTTGTGCCCTTGCTTACATTGTACACTCTCTTAGCCAAAATAGAAGCTTGTTTGAACTCAAGACCGCTTGAAGTCACATCTACAGATACGGATGTGAACTTGATTTTGACCCCGAATCACTTAGTCTACGGGCACGCGCTTAATACTTTTCCTATAGATACTGACTCGCCTCTTGTGCAGATTACTCCTGCACAACAGTTCCGCCATTTAAATAACAAATTCGCAATAATTTGGAAATATTGGTCGCGAAACTACCTTCACACCTTGCAACAAAGGGTAAAGTGGAAAAGGGAGTTACACCACTAGGTGTAAATGATTTAGTACTTTTAATTGAGGAATCTCCTCCCTCTCAATGGAAATTAGGTGTAGTGGAGAAATTGTTCCCTGATCAATCCGGGGTTGTGCGTACTGTTGAAGTAAGAACTAGCCAGGGCAAATTATTGCGACCAGTACAAAAATTATGTGCACTGGCTAGATTCTCCCTTGAATAAGCCCCTAACCTTGATATTTATCTCTACTCTTTCCTCCTCGGTCGACCAGAGACGCTCAGCTGAATTTTTTTCTCTTTACTGCCTGCTGTTCAGGCGTACCATTATTATTTTATTGGTCATTCCATATCGCGATATTAATTTATTTATTTACATGCTTATTCGTTTTAGGTCATACTGTCTGGCCTGCCACTTGGCGTTTTCAATTCCTTGTTGTACTAATCGGTGTATAATTTTTTGCTTAAGCACTGCTACAAATTCTATGTGATTTTGTTACTCCTATGTTCGGATAATTGTTACGAGGTATTCAGTAATGGTTAGAGGTGATTACAATATGTACGCTAGGCAACCGCCTATGCATTCATTTGCTGTATGCCCTCCTCACGTGTTTTATAATAGGAATGGGGTCTCTCAAGCTAATGCAGGACTGTGGTGGTGGACTGTGGTGGAATTCCCAGTGCTAGTTGCTGATAGAAGTGAGTGGGAGACTGACTGTACGTAACTCGAGCCTCGCCATACGCCCGGCCCGAATAAATGTTAGCACATTTTGGTCGGCGCGGACAAGTTCCTGTGACTTCCGCCCACCTCCGCACTCTTTGTGGTACTCCCGCCAAATTATGGGAGTTCCATGCTGCACCAGTGTGTTATGGGGGCGCCAACTCCAAAGTTCGCGCGTCCCACTTAAAAAAATTAATTATTTAATTAATTAATGAATTAAGACATTAATTAATCATTGTTTCCCCGCGCCTCTACGTATGGGGCGGCTTCTACCGCCGCCCGGCCAGGTTGCAACCAGCTACCCTCGCCGCCGACACCGATGACGTCACGTCGACATCACCATCACCGTCGCCGCCGCCGCCGCCGCCGTTGCCGCCGCCGCTGCCACCACCACCGCCACCGTCGCCGCCGTTGGTATCTCCCCCCACCCTCCGTCCGTCCTCCCCTCCCCCACCGGCAGGCCGGCTAACCGCCCTCTGGCATTTTCGCCCGGTGTCATTCTCGGGGCGGTGTCACAGCTGGGCTAGTTAGCGGGGGAGAGTGCCGGGGGTAGTGCTGGTGGAGTTCGGACAGGACGGAACGGGCAGCTGATCGCTCCACAAGGGAGTGCGCTGGACTTGGGCGTGAAGTATTCACGTCGGTGAAAGGCATTTCTTTCTATCTGCATTGAGACCCTCTACTAGACAGCTGTGTAATTAGGAGGAGCTGTGGCGCTGTGAGAGTGGTCTGGTTTGGAAAATCCAGCCATGTGTGCCTCGTAACCTTCAATACATTCTGCAATGTTTACATTAATTTGGTTTTTCTTGCTGTGTTAGGTAGCATCGCTTAGTCAGTGTGTGCCTTTCATTTTGTGTTTTCATAGCATTGCAAGAGTTTTGTGAAATTGTGAAAGTTTTTTTTGTAATCTTTGACATTGCCCCAAAAAGTTCTTTAGAACTCGTCACAAATCACCGGCGAAGCAAATTCCGACTGCAAACAAATTCAATATATTAAATGAAAATACCGATCTCATCATAGAAGATCCAACTCCACCAGAACAACCACTGTCAGAAGAAATAGACACTACATCATCAAATCAATCTAACAATAATAATGAAGACACTGATGTTCGTAAGAAAACTAACACCAACAACAATTCGCAAAATAGTTTAGGGAACAGAAAACCCATATTCCAATCTATTGGAAGCTTCTACATAGATAGAACCACCATCACAGATCCAACTGGGATCATTACATTTCTTCAAGCATACTGTCAAAAATCATTATTCGCCCAGATAACGACACAAGCACTGATCCTCAGACCAGGCAGCATTGACGACCATAACACAATCGAAAAAATGCTATCAAATACTAGAAACTATACTGAACTAGCTTTCTACTTCCATAGAGCTACACCAGAAAGGAGATACAAACTAATGATCAGAGGATTAGATGTAAATATATGCTGTGAAGATTTATACAGAGAAATACAAGCCTCAGGAATCAAAGTCCACCATCTTAGTGAGCTAAAACGAAAATACACTGACAACAAATTAGAACCCCTTGGCATTTACGCAATAGAATTTAATCACAATCAAATTACAGAGTTAAAAATTATAAAATACCTAGCACACTATAAAATTCAATTTGAAGAACCAAAAGACAAACACAGAATACCTTTCTGTAACTTATGTGCCTCCTGGGGGCATACCAAAAACGGTTGTCGAAGACCACCCAGATGCATGGGATGTGCTGGAGAACATTCTTCGATCAATTGCCCAATCACGGATAAACTTAACACCAAACCGAAATGTGCAAACTGCGCTGGAGACCATCCAGCCAATTACTCAGAATGCCGTTTTCACTTAGAGGCAAAAATGGCTAGACAACAACAACTAGAAAAACTCAAACAGAGCAGAGAAAGACAGAATATTCAAAACCAACACAACAAAAATATATCTTCAACCATTGATTTCCCCATCTACCAAAGGCGACAAATACAAATAACCCATCCTGGATAAATAAAGAAAACAATGAAACAAAGAAACAACTCAAAACTCAGAGAATCTTCAAACATTGAGCAACCAAAGCACAATTGGAGAATTTAAAGAGCTCCTTGACACCTTAAAAGGACTCAACCTAAGAAAAATTATAGCAGGCATTAAAACCATGATCAACATATTTAAACAACCAGCAGACATCACTACCAAAGCCTTTACGGCACCATTGCAACTCTTTTTTAAATAGCTCCCATATCAAACAGATTGTATCATATAATATCATGGAACGCGAATGGCACCCTTAAAAAAGACAAAATTCTCATTGAACAATTCTGCTCTGACTACAATGTTGCAATCTTACTACTACAGGAAACTCACCTATTAACAAACAGAAGTTTCAATTTAAAAGGACACCACATCTATCGCAATGATAGACAAACTGGCCCAGGAGGAGGCACGGCTATAGCAATAAGAAAATCTTTACCCCATACAAGACTTCCAACACCTCAACTAGATGAAATAGAAGCTACCATAGTAGAACTCGGTACTGTTACGGGGCCAGTTTCCATCATCTCTGCCTACAAAAGCCCCCAAAAACCTCTAACCACAAAAGATCTAAATGCCTTATTTTCAGACGATTCAGAAGAGTCATTATGGGAGGAGACATCAACGCAAAACGTCTTGAATGGGGTTGTCACTGTATTTCCACAGCAGGAGACATTCTGTACCAATATGTAGAATCACATCATTCAATCTCTATTCTTCCCCAACACGCCCAACCTTTATCTACAGAAACACTCCTTATGAAATATTAGACTTCATTATACACTCAAACTCAATCCTACCCACCACCCCTAGGCCACTCTTTGAACTGCGCTCTGATCACCTACCCATCCTAATAGCTATTTATCTAGGAGCTTTTCCCAACTCTATCCAAAAACCCAATAAAAAGACCACAGATTGGGCAAAATTTAGAGACAGAATTGCCCACAAAATTAAACTGCAAGAATCTGGACCTCGCACACCTTTGGAAATAGAAACTCAATTAAAAAGTTTAAACTATAAATACTGCCTTTAAAATTGCCTCTAGCTCACAAGCAACTCAAGAAAAAGGAAGCAAATTGCCTTCGTATATTCTCCAACTAATTCAACTGAGAAGCAAAGCACAGCGAAAATATTATCAATCGCGAGATCCAGCTGACAAAGCTATTTTTCAAAAAACCAGAAGAGACGTTTCTAAAATCCTTGCTGATTACAGATCAACAGAATGGGAAAAATTTCTCATTAAGGCAGACGTTAAAGATAGAAAAGATATGGAAATTGCAGAAAACCCTGAAAAACCCAGCTCCGCCAATTACCGCTCTAATCGATCAAAGAAATAATTTAATAACACATGATACAGAAAAAAAGGCCGAAATTTTTGCTTCAATACTACAAGACAGATTTACTCCAAATCCAACAAAAACCTACGTAAGAACCAACTTTGACTTTGTTCAACTCCCAGATACACTACCCCCTTTTAACGAAATCATCAAAACTCTTCCATTTCAACCATCAGCTTCTACTAACGAGGAAGATAATATCATTCAAGAAAATGAACTCATCAATCAAATTAAAACTATTAATCCTAATAAAGCTTGTGGACCAGACTTTATTAGTGGTACAATGATAAAACATTTACCAAAAATAGCTATTAAATTTATTTTACAGATAATGAACGCATGCCTAACCATAGGGTACTACCCACAAATTTGGAAATCAGCATCAATTATTATGATTAATAAACCAAATAAAAACGCAAGAGAACCAATAAATTACCGACATATTAGTCTCCTCTCACACCTATCCAAAATCTTTGAAAGAATTCTACTTCCCAAAATTACAAACCATCTAGAAGCCAACAATGTCATACCAGGCTCACAATTTGGTTTTCGAAAGGGCCACTCGTCAGAAATTCAAACTTTTAGACTAGCTTTAGAAATCTCATCTTCACTTTCTCTCCATTGCTCTCTACCTGCCATATTCTTCGACTTCTCACAAGCTTTTGACAAGGTAAACCACAGAATTCTACTAGAAAAAATGTATTAAATTCCTTCCTAAACAAATATGTCTTCTTGTCCATAGTTACCTCACCAATAGAACATTCAAAGTCATCTATCAATCACACCGATCCACCTCTAAACCTATCCTAGCTGGAGTTCCACAAGGAGCGGTTCTATCTCCTCTACTTTTCTCACTCTATCTCTACGATCTTCCTCAATCCCCTCATATCACAAACTATCTCTTTGCTGACGATGTGGCCTTCACCTCCAAATTTGCAAGAACAAAAGCCGCAGTTAGTAGACTACAAAACGCTTCCGAAGATCATCTCAATTGGAGCAAATTAAATGGTCTCTCACTAAACACATCAAAATGTCAAGCAATAATATTCACCTGGAGACATGAAACAACACCGGATCCAATTCAACTTCAAGGAAACACCATACCATGGAGCGACTGCATTACCTATCTTGGCCTCAAATTCGATAACAAACTCACCTGGGCAAATCACTTTAAATATGCTGCACAAACAATGGGTGCAAATATTGCTCGACTTTATCCTTTACTCAAAGCTTCCTCCATTAAGGAAAAAACTAAAACACTGCTATATACTATGTGCATCAGCAGCGCTGGAACATACGCCTGCATCTCCTGGGCCACAGCTACCAAATCACATACCAACTACTTAATCAGAGCAGAAAACAGATTTATTCGGATTGCATTCAAACCAAATCTCGGCATACCCTTCGAAACCTATCTAAAGAAACACAACACCCCAACTATCTCAACCTATATAATCCAAACCGCTTCTAAACAGATAGAAGAAATTTTCAAAAACCTCATCCTACAAAACTCTTTCCATAACTCTTTCCACTTCAATAAAAAACCCTCCCCTGGCCGAATCCATCTCCCCACTGATGCTCGCTTTCTCATTCCACCTTAATCTACTATAAATTCAACAATAATCTGCAAAAATCCACATAAAATCATCTTCTAAATCTGCAATAATACATCCACAAACAACTATTCCAAACTTCAATACCAAATCCTATCACACCACGTATCCATACTAACCCAAACAAGAAAAGGGCCGAACTTAAATAAACATCTTTCTAATTATATTCTTTATATCAACTGCCAAATATTGAGTTTTCCAGGGCCTCGAACGAGGCAGGACTCACCCAGACGCAGAACCCCACAACAAGAACCACTGGCGGAAGAGCGCCAACCGGCGTAGGCCGCTTGCTCATCAAAAAGGCCAACTATGGGAACATTATAAAAAGGCAGATCTGGCCTGCGCGGCTGGAAAGCGCACGCGGCAGCGCGAGCGAGGGGGTCGGGGTCGGGGGTCCCCGCGGTCTCCGACACGGCGTCCCCAACAGAGGAGTTCTCGGCGGTGCTCATGATGGGGTCGTCTGACTGGCGGGGCGGGGAGGAACTCTGTTGTGGGCTAGGCCCAGACACACGCGTCTCCACGACGCCGGATTCCTCCGCAGACTCACCTACAGGGGTTCCAGCGGGGGTGGGGATTTCAGCAGCGGCTGGCTCGGCCACTTCGGCAGCGTTCCGTGGCGCGCAGACTCGGCGCCGGCGGTTCAGCTCCGACGTTCGTGCTGCGTCCTCACGCAGGCGGTTTATTTCCGCCTGGATTTTTTTTCCCGCACGGATTTCTCACTGCCACGCAAGTGTGGCGCACGGCGTCGTCTTTGTAGCGGCAGGCACTGCAATGATTTCGGCGGTTAAGCGATTTCGAACGTACACGTGAAGCCGCCCGTGCGCCGAACACGGGGCTGTGTTCAATCGCAGCTATGAAATCTGCGTCTGTTTGCATACTCAGTTTCAGTTAGACGACACTTATACAGTTTAGTGTAGAGGGAGCCGAGCTCAACCTCTACACTTTAAAGCGTTTTTAGAGGCAAAGAGGGAGCCGAGCTCGACCTCTTTCACACCTTTAACTGTCCTCCTTGCAGCGGGAGCCGAGCTCTACCACTACACCAAAGTTTTGACTTTGATGCGGAGAGGGAGCCGGGCTCAACCTCTACGCGCACCTCGGGCAAAACGGCAAGCCAAAGTTTGTGGCAAAGCCACAACGCGATACCACAAAGACCTCGCGACAGTGACGAAGAAGGAGCAGAGCTCAACCTCTTCGCACACTCCAAAAACCTAATCTAAAAACGAGCACAATCACGAGCACGTCTAGCACGATCTAAGCACGATCTAAGCACTGTCTAGGAGAGAGGGATGCCGTGGACCGCCTGCTGCTCGGTATTTACGGACGGCGCCGCCGTCCAATTCCGTCGCGGCGCCGTCAGCGACCAATGCGGTCGCTTCGCCGTCCGGGGTGCGAAGCGGGTTCCCTCGTCGCCGCCAGGGGCGCTGGGGGCCGCACCATTTATAGCGGAGCCAGGAGCGCCGCCATGTTTTCACTAGTAAGAGGGCAGACCCCAATGAAACGGTGAGCTTGGCGGGCACGCGTCTCCCCTGGCAGAGCGAAGCGAGATATTTGGGCGTGTTTCTTGACAGCGGTCTTCGCTGGCATGCACACGCTCGATATCTCGCTGCCAAAATCAAAATTAGAACCCTTCTTCTAAAACCTCTTCTCCGATCACCCGACCTACACCTCTCCTTGAAGCGCCGCTTACTCACCGCGTGCGTGCGCCCCTTGTGGGCGTATGCATGTGAGATTTTCGCGGATGCCCCTCCTTCTACTTTACGACCAATTCGGGTCGCAGAAAACAGAGCGGCACGCATCGCGGCGCGTCCGCATATTCCCAATCTCGAACTGACCGCACACCTAAAACCGCTGACGTTTTCAGAGTTCTAGGCGTACGAAACCAGTTCCCGGCGGAGCTAAAGAAGCGGGCGAAGACGGCGCTCGTGAGGGCACTGGGGCAGTCTGCTCCGCGCATCCTGCGCGAGACCGGCCTAGCGGCGAACAGCGGCGTGCACAGGGCCTTTCACAGACGAAAGGACCCACAAGGCGTCGTCTTCACCTTCCGCGCGCTGCCTCCGCACGAGCTCTCGGAACTGTGCGAAGAGTGGAAGCAGCAAGTGCGTGGGAGGCGATCGCTGCTCACTGGAGTCGGAAACCGCGCGGAAACGCGTCTCACCGGGCCAGGGCCGCCTGGCAACGAAGACGTCGCGGCGCCACGGACGCTTGAGTGAAGCTAATGCTACAATGCAGCCAAGACGAACAGCCAATAGAAGAACAGCCCGCGTCTGGTACGCTCTCCGAACTGAAAGATCTATTAAATCTATTCAAAGGCTTTAACTTAACTAAAATTATCGCCACTGCTAAAAAGGTGATAACTATTATGAAAGGACAGGATGATATTCTAAGACACTTAATGCCTTCCAAATAATCTCGGAACTTTTCTAAATGGCTCATATGTCAAATCGTCTGTACAACATTGCGTCTTGGAACGCAAACGGAACTCTTAAAAAATCAAAACCTGAAATCGAAAAATTTTGTGAATAATACTCAATAGCCATACTTCTAATTCAAGAAACACACTTATCCGTAACTCGATCATTCAATATACGAGGCTATTTCATCTATCGCGACGACGCGCGGGAAGGACGCGCGGGAGGTGGCACCGCAATTGCGATCAGGCGCTCGCTTCCACACACCAGGCTAACGACACCGCTTTTAAACTCTATTGAAGCTACAATAGTTGAAATTGGCACAGCCACGGGCCCAATTAAATTCATCTCAGCCTACCGAAGCCCATCAACTCCGCTCCAAGCAGATGACTTAACAGCGCTAAATTCCGGCAGTACAATCGTATTAGGAGGAGATATTAACTCGAAACGCCTAGAATGGGGCTGTAAAACCAATACACCAGCCGGAAACATTCTGTATCAATTTCTAGAAAAGCGACAAGATTTAACGCTTCAACCGCCTTCCGGACCAACCTATCTCCAAAATCACCTTCCATTTGACATCCTTGATTTCATAATTCATTCCTCATCTTTGCACCCACCGTTCCAAAGCCACTAAATGAACTTAACTCTGATCACCTACCAATAATATCTGCACTATTCATCGGCGCTTTCCCTTACACCCCGTTCCCATCATTTTCCACCAAAACTGAATGGAAATTATTCAGGGATCGAATAGCGCACAAAATTCGTCCCCCAAAAAATACTCCGCGCACTCCAGAAGGAATTGATAGAGTAGTCGAAAAAATAGAATTTCAAATACGCTCTGCATACAACATTAATTCCACCAGAATCTCTAGGACGAACGGACAAGAGCAATTGCCCTCTTTTATTATCTCTCTCATTCAAGAGCGCCGCAGAGCACAAAGACGATTTTACGCCTCCCGCGACCCCGTTGATAAATCTATATTCCAAACCACCCGTCGCGCGGTCTCGCAACTTCTCAGAGCGCACCGAGAGGCCGAATGGTCCAAATTTATAAGCAAAGCCGAAATAAAAGACAGAACTGACCTGTGGAAAATTCAAAAAATTCTAAAAAACACAGCGTCACCTCTAACAGAATTAAATGACAACATCAATAAAACCATAACATATGATCCAATAAGGAAAGCCGAGATATTCGCCACCACATTACAAAGACGTTTTACTCCTTCACCTACGCATACTTATGCAATCAAAAATGGACATTACCTCCCAGTACCTGACATACTGCCACTAAACTATGAAGACTGCATCCTTGATAATAAATCCAATGATGAAGACGAAGACATTCCGCTATTCTCCGAAGATCAAATTCGTGAGCAAATCAAAAAATTAAGCGCCAAAAAGCAAGTGGACCAGACTTCATCAATGCGCAAATGCTCAAAAACCTCCCTAAAAGTGCCATACTCGCGTTAACTCAACTTATGAACGCATGCGTTTCCATAGGTTACTTTCCAAAAAACTGGAAAAAGGCATATATAATTATGCTTGGGAAACCAGGAAAAAACCATAAAGACCCGGCCAACTATCGTCCTATTAGCTTGCTATCGCAAATATCTAAAATATTTGAAAGACTACTTCTCCCAATTATCACTTCAAAATTAATTTCAGAACAAGCCATAAGGCACACTCAATTTGGATTTCGCAAGGGCCACTCGTCGGCGATGCAAACTTTCCGCCTTGCCATGGAAGTCGCTTCATCCCCTGCTCTTCACTGCCCCATTCCTGCCATTTTCTTTGATTTCTCGTTCGCATTTGATAAAATAAACCATCCAATTCTTCTCAATAAATGCCAAAAATATCTTCCTAACTATCTCTGCCGTCTCCTCTTCAGTTATCTCCATCAGCGCTCCTTCCAGGTTAAATATCAATCCCACAAATTGTCTATAAAACCTGTTCTCGACGGCGTCCCGCAAGGGGCTGAACTATCACCTATTCAATCTCTTCATCCATGACATCCCGCAAACTCCAAATGTTACTGAATAACTCTTCGCCGACGACGTGGACCTAACTACTAAATTTCCAAAACCTGAAAGCGCTGCAAAACGCCTACAAAATGCAGCCACTTTAGTACAATGGTGCAAACTTAACGGAATATCTATTAATCCGAGCAAATGCCAAGCTATACTATTTAGTTGGTGTCGCGAAAACCACCAACTCCGCTCTGCATAAATGGCACCCGTATCCCTTGGAGCAAAAATATAAAATACCTCGGAGTAAAATTTGACAACAAACTACTTTGGAACACGCACTGCCAAGATGCATCTAAGAAGATTGGAGCTAGAATAGCCTGCCTCACACCTCTGCTACGAGCAAAGACCATCTCAGATAAGACCAAAACACTACTATACAAAACTTATATTCGAAGCGCTGGCACATACGCGTGCCTCACCTGGGCGACGGCAGCTAAAATGAACATCAACTACCTCAAGAAAGCTGAACATCGCTTTATACGCACGACATGCCGCCCTGAACCAAAACGAGCATATGCTGACTATTTTACAAAACTCGACTTGACACCTATTGACAAATATATTACCGACACAGCTGCATCAAAAATTGAAAAACTTTTTCAGAATCAAGAACTTCAAAACAGTTTTCAAAAATACAGGCAATATTATGACCATCTACCGAACGCCGGAAGAAAACACTTTCCCTCAGACGCACGATATTTACAGCCACCTTAAGTTGCCCACCAAAAATTTTCTGCACCTTTCATTAAAAAATTTCATCTGCAGTTAAATAATTTTTCTCTCATAAAACTCCACCAAAATCACCTCTTTCGGATTAGCCGAACTCTTTTCAATCTCTATCTTCCCCTCCCCACTCACTCTTTATCTTCATATCATAAATTCTCACCCTACTTATTCACCCCGCAGCACTACACTAATCCGTAGCGTCTCTCTAATCAACTAAATTCAGAGTTTTTCCAAGGCCTTGTTTACTACAAACAAGTCAGGGCTCTGCCTGGATCGCAGCGCCCCACCACAAAATCCCCCGGCGGAAGAGCGCCAACCAGGGCGCAGGCCGCCCCGCCACAAAGCACTCCACAGGAGAGACTCCACGGCATTCGCTACCTGGCGGCCTCCGAAGACAGACGCTGATCAGCAGAACAGGCAGCTGGGAAGCAGAGCAGTCGGGCCGCATCCGCATTCAAGCTCCGAGTACGCTGTTCCTGAACATCTCTGCTTCGGCCACCGTCCTTGCTCCGAGCTGGTCTCTGCTGCGGCGCGTAAAAAGTACCTGGCGCACGTGGTTGAGCTACGCTCCTTCTGCGTTAAGTGGAAAGTACGTGCAGACATCCTTACACGGTCAGTACCTGGCGCTTCTGTGATCGAGCTCTGCTCTCACGAAACATTCAGTGGAAAACCGTAAGGGATCGCGGCAGGGGCCACGTTTCTTCCCCCGCGATTAAGCGCTGCTCTCGCGGGGATCTCGAGCAAAAAATGTTCCCGTAGCAAATATGGCTCAGGATGAAACGGCTACTCCACGACGTCCTTCGTCGAGGGGAGATGCCTTATCGTCGACTCGTGACCGGAGGCGCACGCTAAGTGACAATGTCACTTGGACGATTTCGTCCGAGTCAACGTTGTCATCAGCACAACGCCACAAGAGCTGTGATATTGTTGATCTGGCTGGAGCGGAGCTACTGAAATATGCCACTCCAGGCATGAAGACCGTGGTTGTAGGCGCTGAAGATACCCCGGCGAGTGATGACAAACATTTAATAATGCCGTCTCCACCACCGCCGCCAACACCACCAACACAACCGTCTGTGCAAATGCACGACATCTCCAAAATGGCTGCTGGGGACATGGAGAATGTGCTCTCCGGAATCCCCAGTGGTG
The DNA here is from genome assembly GCA_031308135.1 of Acheta domesticus. Lineage (NCBI taxonomy): Eukaryota > Metazoa > Arthropoda > Insecta > Orthoptera > Gryllidae > Acheta > Acheta domesticus. Next base: position 101,882,701 of record JAHLJT010009436.1, on the reverse strand, counting down.
TGATAGCAGCATTCGCCATGGCAAACTACAATGCCCTGTTAAAATTTTGGGGCTGCTTTCAAAGCGCCGGCGCGGGAGCAATCCCACGCTTGGTGCCTGGTAGCCCGCTTCTAACGGGCCTGAACCAGCAACGAGGGGTCCAGGCACCACCTCGCCCTGCGGGGCTCGTGCCGATCCTACCAAAGGACACCACGGGACAGCAATCTGTGCGAGAGCGCATCTCTTCATACGAGATGCGCACTTCGCCGATTGCCATCCCTACAACAACAGCTTCTGTCAAGCGGCGCCGCAGCGATGGGGAATCCGCTCAGCTCGACCGCGAAGTCAGCTCTGGGCTTGGCGGCATCGCTACAACTGTTCAAAATGGCGCAAACGGCAGTGTTCCTGGCGGAAACGCCTGCTGTCCGGTCCCCACGTCACTCAGCTCGCCGCCAGTTTCGGGCTGCGTCAGAGCACTGGGGTTGACCGACACACTCACCACCACCGCGCACTCTACCAATTCATCAGTAGGAGAGGGAGCGGCGCTAGAGACCGTCGAGCGCGCATCGCAAGATGCGGGCGCCGATCTCGCACCGCTCCTTGGCCTGGAGAACTGTTACTGGTGGCTCTGAGCTTAGCGGCTCACCTACTACCACCTCTCCACCAGCCAAACGCACGTGTCTCGACACGCGCGAAAGCTCTTTGGAGCTTGATAATGCCCTGCCGACGGACGAGCTTCAACGCTCAACCGTCAATACCAACAACATCGTTCCTGGACAGGGGCGAAAAAAGAAGAAGAAGAAGAAGAAGAAGAAGCGAGCGGGCAAATCCACGGCTGGGCCCATCCAGGGCCGCGATGCGCATGCCACCGATCTCAACCAACGTGAACAACTGCAAAGTTCCGCCGGTATGGTGAGTTCGCCAACGAGCTTTGAGCAACGTCAGCAACTCACGAATCCCCTCCTGTAGGCGACGAGAGATCTGACGGCTGGCAATTCGTCTCCGTTAGTCGGCGCAGTTGGCCCGCAGGCGAGAATACCAGGGCAGGATCCTCCGCGCAGGGTTCGCCCGCGGAAGCCCTGGAGGTGGACGCTTCACGTCCGCCGGCCGCCTCACGGCCACCTAAAAAGCCGTTTTCAATTCGGCTTAAGATCAGATCTGACCAAGTCCTCATGCACAGCAGGCAGCTTGGACCCTTAACAGGGTATAAAGCGACCATTTCGAAGGTCACCAGCCGTAGCAAACGGGTCGTGTACAAAATACACACATTTGATCGTATTGCGTACAAGGTGGCGGAGAGCTATGCTCGCAGGGAGCCCGAAAATTTCGAAAAATTCTTAAGAGTATTTATTCGAGGGCTTCCGCTCGGCTACACCAAAGAAGATGTAGACAGTAAGCTGAGAGAGCTAGGCTATGATCTTCATGCAGTCAGGCAAATCTGTCTGCTGAAAGAATGTGTGGTAGCCAGGAACCACGATTCTGGTGCAGCCGAAGGTGCAACAGGCACCGAAACTCGGCGAGTACAAGTTTCCACAGGAACTTTTGCTGTCTACTTCGTGACAGCGTCGAGTCGCGCAAGATCTATCATCTCAAACAATTAGAATCCTTTACAATCGAGGTCCAACGCGAAAAGTGGGCAAGAACTCGATTTTGTTTGCGATGCTGCCGTTGGGGCCACATCGCTCGCAATTGTGAGTGCGAAGTGCGCTGCCGCCTCTGCACGGGCGAGGGTCACCCAGCAGAGGCCGATAAGAAAGGAACGACGCATTGCCCAAAAAGAGGAAATTTCAATCTTTTACCTGTTTGTTGCAATTGTAAGAAGAACCATGCTGCATCGTACACAGGGTGCAAATTTTTCACGTTGCCCACGCGTCCTTCAGACGCGCGTGCAAAAGAGGCCGAGAGACTCAATCGCCTAAAAGATCCTAGCAGGAACAAGGAGCCTCGGCAGGCAGCTAGCGGCGGGCCGGCCAATTCTGCGGACGTGCAACGCTCTGGCGCGGCACGCACCGCCCAGGTCAACGCAACGCTTTCACAGGCATCCGGAGCGGGGCCCACTGCACCCGCAGCTGCCACGCCCATACTCACCAAAAGCCAGTTTTTGGTGATGTTAGAGCGTATTTACGAACAATTGCCCGATCATGCCTAACTCAAATAACCGCGTAGCTATGCGAACAGCACCTCTCCGCGCCTGCACCTGGAATGCGCGAAGTGCAATACTAAAAGCCCAGCAATTGGAACAATTCTCAGTTGAATTGCAACTAGATATCTTGGCTTTACAAGAAACGTGGCTTAGTGATGAACACGAATTCAAACTCCGGGGATTCGCTGTTTATCGCCGAGACCGCGTAGGCAGGCCAGGTGGCGGTGTAGCGATCGCGCTTCGCCGCGAATTGCCGCAGCTTGAAGCCGAAATCCCTACTATTGCTCTAGCGTCTCTAGAGGCGGTCGAGCTTACGTTTGGGTGAGAAGCGGTCGACTTCTAGTCGTATCCGTCTACTGCCCAGACCAAACCTTAGATCCGTCTGGAATTGATGCACTTCCTGCATTAAATTCCAAAGTCATCCTTCTGGGTGATTTTAACGCTAGACATAGGAATTGGAACGGCCTCGGAGCAAATAGAAACGGCAACAAAATTGCCAATCTTGTAGCGGCAAGGCGGGGCGTAGAGATCTGCGCACCGAATAGCCCTACGCATTTTCAGGAAGCACGAAATCGGAACCCGGGCGTTATTGATTTTATGATCGTGAAAGGCGTTGAATGCGTGCTTCCCCGTTCAATCGCCGCACTGGATTCCGATCATAATCCAATAACATGTGTAGTGGCGTCTCTTGCAGTGAAACGCCGAGCTAACTTTCGAACTTCGAGTGACACAGACTGGGCAGGTTTCGCAACACAGCGGAATTCTCAGCTTGAGCAGAAACCACTAAATACGGAAGCTGAGATCGACGAAGCAGTGAATCATATCACTGTAACGTTGAAATCGGTTTTCAAGCAAAATACAACTGTCACGCGAATAGAGAATTCTCGCCCTGAGCTCACAGATAAGCAAAGAAGGATCTTAAGAGATCTGCGCAGAACTGTTAAGGTTCATCGCTGCTACGGTGATCCCGTTGACGGAGAGCGGGCGCGAGGATTAAGCAGAGAATTCCGTTCATCTCTACGAGATGAGAGAGCTGCTCAATCGTCTGAAACTATTGCAAAGTGCAATCTTCATGAGAGGCACATTTGGGATCTATCTCGTGCGTTGGGCCGTAAACCGGGAGTAAACAGCCCAATCCAGAGCAACGCGGGACGGGTTCCCACAGTTGGCCTTTTTGATGAGCAGGCGGCCTACGCCGGTTGGCGCTCTTCCGCCAGTGGTTTAGTTGTGGGGTGCTGCGTCTGGGTGAGTCCTGCCTCGTTCGAGGCCCTGGAAACCTCAATATTTGGCAGTTGATATAGGGAATATAATTAGAATGTTGTTTATTTAAGTACGGCCCTTTTCTTGTTTGCAGTCGGAATTTGCTTCGCCGGTGATTTGTGTCGAGTTCTAAAGAACGTTTTGGGGCAGGACCACGATTCTTTTGAACTGTCTTGCTCGTTGGTTATGTTTTCTTTAAGTGAGTATTGTTTAGTATTATTTGCATTTGAGTTAGAGTTTGTGCTTGATTCAATATCGGCATTGGATATAGTTTGTTCATTGGGGCTATTTTTGGTGTGATTTTGTTCCAAGATACTATCTTCTGTATCTGGTTTATTTGTGATGATAACTCGTGGTATTAGATGTTCTGGACCTTGATTTTGCGATTTTTGTCTATGAGTAGACATTTTTGCTTGATTTGATAGGTTTTTATTTTGTGTGTCAGTTGATTTTTTAATGCTTTTTAGCTCTGGGTCTGATGAGCAGGCGGCATGAGTTGATTGTTGTATGTTATTTGGGCCGATTAAGATATCCTCGCTGTTTGTCTTAGGGATATGAAGAAATGAAGATGCTGGTAGTTTACTACATGCAGCATCAATGCTTTTTGAGTGATGTGATTTGGGGGTATTCATACTTGGTTTGTTGCATGAATGACGTATTGCCAAAAGGCATTTGGGATTGCTTCTGATGGGGGAGTGTTTTTCCCTCAGTTTCGGACAATGGTTAATGATTTTAATTTTAGTTTAATCTGGTTGTAGTTCCAGATTTTAATTGAAAATGTTATCTCAAATTATTTCTAGTTCTAATATTTACAGTATTTACAAAGTATTTACAAGATCTTGTTTTATTCTTAATTTATCTCTGTTTACTAATTTTACTGTTAGTTAATCTGAGTTATAATCTTCCAGGGTCTTCAAGAAAAAATAGGTCTTCAGAAACTCAGTTCGGTATATCAAAAGCTCTTACAGTTCAATGTGATTGCCACTACTTGATTTACGCCCAAATTAAGATGTATGTTCTTTGCGGAACTAAGTTACTCACTTAATTATTTCGTCAGGTGCAATACTGCTATTTATCAACTATAGCAAATCAGCTTCTCACTACTTGACCAATCAGCGCCGTTCCTTTCGGCCAATCGGCGCTCTCCGCTCGGCCCGTCGCCGTCTCCCCTCGTAACGCTCGACCAATCAGCACAGCCGCTTGACCAATCAGCTCCTTTCTCTTCTTATCGGCTATCTCCAACGCTCGACCAATCAGCGCAGCCGAGTGACAAATCAGCTCCTTTCTCGTCTTATCGGCTATCTCCAATCAGCTCACTAGCAAAGTTGCTCACCCCGGGACGGGGGCGCCCGGTGCTCCACTATCTACGCCTGCTTACGCGTGGGACGACGCAGCAAAGAGTGAAATCTTCGCGGATTCGCTCGAGCAGCAGTTTCGTGCGATCGGAATGGGTGCCACTGCACCGCCGTTGGTCACCACTGTAACAGGTGGTGGTTTATTGGCGCGCACGGCCAGCTACAATGCCGTTGGTCCGCCGGCCCCCGTCTCCTCGGGGCGCCGGGTGACGAGGAGGGAGTTACAGACGGAGCTGAGAACTTTAAATCCTAAGAAAGCTCGCGGTCCAGATGGTGTATCAGCAGCGCAACTGCGCGCTCTGGGCGGGCACGGAGTCGAGTTTTTACTCGAGCTTCTGAATGCGTGCCTGGCGCGCGGATAGTTTCCCAAGGCATGGAGATTAGCGACCATCTCGCTATTACCTAAACCTGGCAAAAACAAATTACTCCCGAGCAGTTATAGACCTATTAGTCTACTCTCCATCTTAGGGAAGACGTTTGAGAGACTGATTCTGTCGAGGTTGCAACAGGAAATACGTCGTCTCAACCTTTTCAGAGATGAACAATTTGGCTTTAGAGCTGGTACAGCTCCGCGCAGCAGCTTACGCGGCTTTGCACGGAGATCGGCCTCGTCCTCGAGAGACGGCAAAATTTGCCTGTGGTCTTTCTGGACATGCGGTCGGCTTTCGACTCCGTGTGTCATGCGGGGTTGCTCGCGTGTCACGCGGGGTTGGGGGAAAGCGACTGCTACCTCAGATTGATCGCGAGTTTCCTCTCTGACAGGCAGTTCAAAGTGCTAGTTAACAAAGTATATTCGTCCCTCAGACGAGCCGAGGCGGGCGTGCCTCAGGGGAGCGTTCTCTCCCCTACCCTCTTCGGCTTATACGTTAATGACGCGCCGCTTCCTGCTGATAAAAGGACTGGTATTCAACGCTGCGGGCTCTTAATGTTCGCGGATGATTTTGCGTATTACGCGAAATCGGCGAACCGAAGGCAGTCAATTAAATACTTAAGCGATTGTCACGCCGCCCTTCCCGAATGGCTGAGTCGGAAACGACTCGCTCTAAACCTAGGGAAATGTGTGGCTGACAACTTCACTCGTAAGAGGGCAGACCCCAATGAAACGGTGAGCTTGGCGGGCACGCGTCTCCCATGGCAGAGCGAAGCGAGATATTTGGGCGTGTTTCTTGACAGCGGTCTTCGCTGGCATGCACACGCTCGATATCTCGCTGCCAAAATCAAAATTAGAACCCTTCTTCTAAAACCTGTTCTCCGATCACCCAATCTACACCTCTCCTTGAAGCGCCGCTTATTTACTGCGTGCGTGCGCCCCTTGTGGGCGTATGCATGTGAGATTTTAGCGGCTGCCCCTCCTTCTACTTTACGGCCAATTCGGATCGCAGAAAACAGAGCGGCGCGTCCGCATATTCCCAATCTCCGACCTGACCGCACACCTAAAACCGCTGACGTTTTCAGAGTTCTAGGCGTACGAAACCAGTTCCCAGCGGAGCTAAAAAAGCGGGCGAAGACGGCGCTCGTGAGGGCGCTGGGGCCGTCTGCTCCGCGCATCCTGCGCGAGACCGGCCTAGCGGCGAAAAAAAAGGAGGCTCTTTGGAGCAAACGACTGATACGGCTGACGAGTAGCAAAGCTCGCCCGGCCGAAAAAAGAAGCGCAGGAGGAGGCGCAGGCGTGCGGGAAAGAGGATGGGCGGGCCCCCAGCGGCCTCTGGCGCCCCAGCAGCCGCATGTACTCAACAACAGCAGCAGCAAGGTTCCGCCGGTATGGTGAGTGCACCACAGAGCCTCGAACTGTTGCAGCATTCTCCTGGATCCCTTCCCGAAGGCGGCGAGCAGTCAGACGGCTGGCAGCTCGTCTCCGGACGCCAGCGTGGTCGGCCCGCAGCTGAGAACGCCGGGGCCGGCTCCTCCGCGCAGGAACGGCCCGCGGGAGCTCCTCGGGCGGTCGCTTCACGGCCACCGAAAAGATCATACCGAATCAGACTGAATATCAGTTCTGACTTGGTATTGCGTCACGGGCGGGTACTTGAGCCTATGACTGGGCACAAGGCGACCATACCGAAGGTCACCACCCGAGGCAGACGGATAGCGTACGAGATCCACACTTTTGACCGAGTGGCGTACGCTGAGGCGGAGCGTTATGCGCGCACCCAGAACATCTCTTACTCGCACCCGCCCCCCTCTGAAAACTCTGAAACATTTCTCAGAGTTTTTCTAAGAGGACTCCCGCAAGGCTACACTGAGGAGGACGTGACCAGGCAGCTGAGAGAGCTCAGTTACGAACTCCTAGTAGTCAAGCAGATTTGGCTGCTCAAAGAAACCACGGTCGCCAGGAACCGTGGTTCAAATGTGCCTGAAGGTGCAGTAGGCACCGAAACTAGGCGGGTAAATGTTCCGACAGGAACATTTACTGTCACACTTCGTGACAACGCCCAGTCGCGTACGATCTATAGGTTCCTGCAGATAGAATCTTTTGCTGTCGTGGTCGAACGCGAAAGGTGGGCGCGACCACGCTTTTGCTTGAGATGCTGTCGCTGGGCCACATCGCTCGCAATTGTGCGAACGTTGTGCGCTGTCGCCTCTGCACGGGGATGTATCTCCGCCATACTGGATGAAATCCGTGATGTAAGCAGCAAAGGACAACTGTCAACTGTTTTTCATTACGTGTCTGTCAATTGATTGATTTTCTCTTTACTATTATATTTTATTATAGATCGTTGTTTTCCATTTTATAAATTATGCCAATTCTACTGGGTTCCAAATCATATGAATTGGACAATTTTGAAAATTATAGGGGTTGATAGTGCTCTTATTATTAAAGTATGAGGACACACATTTATATTTTGCTAGTTCGTGAACTTAAGTCAACTTTTTCTAACTTTCAACCAATAAACTTCATGAAGTACGTGAGCTATTATTTCTTTTACTGTATCAGTTTTCTGTGCTCTAATTGATCAAAGTGACAGAAATGGTATTGGTGAATGAGAAATGTTTAAATTATAATTAAAGTTTTAAATTATTTTCTCATTTCTCAAGTTACATACCCTAAGCCAAAACTCAGGCTACGCCACTGACTATTTTTCAAAATTAATCAAATATGCTTTGGGAAAGAATTTCAAGAAATGGTAGTGTTAACGCATCAAATATAACTTCAGATTCAGATTAGGACAGCTATAAATTGGGTTATGGCGAAACGAACATTCTGGACAACGCTCGCTCGCTCGATCTCTGGAAAGACACAATGTACCCCTCTTTTTAGGACATAATATGAAGAAATAGCAATCATTGAATAAATCGTTCACTTTTTTACCTCTTTCTCACGTGAAAGCAACCGCCTTTTTTCAATTTGTATTACAACCAGTTACACTGGTGACTTGTGCTCGGTTCTCACTTAAAGTAGGTTATTCCTTGAAAAAGCCAGTGGAGGGGCGGCACTAGTACCAACTTTGAGAGCTTAACCTGTTCTCATGGAACGTTAATGCACGCTCACTGAAGCCAGTTCCCTGGGCGGAGCAACTACTGTGAAGTGCCTGTTCCGGCGTTTGAATTTGGCGACAATGCTGTCATAGTTTAAAAACGGAGATTTAGTGTGTCTAAATAATCTTTAATGTACAGGAGTGCTTGGCGGCGGAGCCCGGTAGGAGCTGCCCCCTGGCGAAGGGAACTAACAAGCCAAGTCCAATGCAAAGACGTCGAAAGGCAAAGAAAACAAATTAGTTTTATATACCCGCTCTCTCCGACGCGGTACGTTTAAAATGCAAATTCTGAACTGGTAATAAAGGCCAAAGATTATTATTAAAAACCAATTTCCCGCCACAGCGGCAAATTTGAATCATTTTTGATGCCAATGTGCCAAGAGGTAGATTTGGAAAATTTTTGTAAAAACAGCTAAATGTGTAAAGTACGTAAAACAGTACAAAATATGTGACGAAAAATTTAGATATTTTGTTAGGATTGCAACAATTTGCCGAGATCACAAATTTCAGATCAGTACACAGAAAGTCAAAACATATGTAATTTCATTAGAACCCGGACTCTCGTCTTGAGCTCGTCGGGCAGTTCGGCGTAAGAGAATTCGGACGTTAATAAAGATCTTCTGTGGTCTACATTTGTTTAGAGAAGCCTATTTATCCCGATTTCAGCATATGATATGGCGTTGGATTCAGAATGCATCTCGCCAGCGCACTGTTTTACCACTTTTTCAAATTTGACCGAAAGTACATATTGAAAATGAACTTCGGCTATCTTACTCGTAAAAGGGAATTAACCAGATGTATTCTATCAAGGAGACACACGCCGTTTTGAGATCAATTAGTGCTGCTACAGAATGGCACAGACTTTCCCGTATTAGTTTTCTATTTCCTTGGGTCTTTTCTAGCTATTCGGAATTGCCACATACTCTTTCTTGCCATCTACCATCTATCACCGCCAAAAGTACATTTTTTTGTCGTTTTCTTAATTTTTCGGTTTCCTATTGGTAGAACGAAAATATTAATTTTAGAATATTAAAGAACACAAAAACCTAGCCCAAATCGAAATTTTCTTTTAAAAATTATGTGCCGTTTTAAAGAAAATTGCGTTTTAGCGTTACTAAAAATGCGAAATTTGAAGCTCATTTTCTCAGAAAATTTTTGACTTTTCAAAATACTTTATTTGAAGCACTTACACTCCTAAATATAATAATGTTTACAAATTGCTGGTAATGTTAACGTTATTAAAGATGTGAGATATACTTTAAAAAATTACATATGTGTAATTTTTGAAAAAAAAAACTCAAAATAAACTTTTCGTCATATTAAAGAGTGCCATTAGCACTATCCGATCGAAAAGTATGATAAAATGGCGTTTGAGCGTTTCTGAAAATGCGGATTTTTGAGCTAGTTTTAACAGAAAACGGTTGTGTTTTCGATAAACTTTACTTGACATTATTTAAAGCACATGTACTCATAACTATAATAATGTAAACAATTCGCCGCTAATGTAAATATTAACGACGTGAGAGACAAGTAAAAAATACATTTTCTCAATTTTTGAAAAAACAAAAAAATACCTCAAAATAAACTTTACGTCATATTAAATAATGCAATGAGCACTATCCGATCGAAAAGTTTGAAGAAAGTTTTTGAGAAAATCTAGTTTTTGTAATTTTTTAAAATTGCACATATTGCACGCAATATTGCAAGAAAACTACCAAAATTTTCAAAAGAATGTACATGACCTTCAACAAAGAACTCACTTTGGAGAACACGTTTTATTTGAAGGAAAAATCTCCAATTTTGTTGTTGGAGAAAAAAGCCGAAAAAAATTCAAACTTTCACAATTTTCAAAAATTCAGAGTTATCCGAGAAAATCGGACCTATGCCATGGTAATAAGTGTAATTTACTCTATTCATACAAGAAATTTAAAGAAAAAATTTGGAGCAGTTTTTGAGAAAATTTTGAAAATGTCCGGGGGGTTTCATGTAAAGTACCCCCAAATTTTGAAGAATCTTTTTCAAAATCTCAAAGCTTTGACTAGAACCAGATCGATCGGGGAATATCCATTTTGGAAGAAATCGTACGTATGATTTAGGCGCTAGCAGTGTTCTCAGACGGACGGACAGACGGACGGACAGACGGACGGACGGACAGACGGACGTTTTCCTTTCAATTGGTTTTTCGATATCAAGGACCCACAAAAGAGGGTTTCTGGCTACACCACGTGTTAGGGGATTTTTTTCTTAATTTAGCAGTTGGTTTTATCCACGTTTTCGTTATCACGGTCCGGCAATTAATTTTTTTCCGCCGAAAATTGGCCATTTTTTCGCGCAGCATTACATAACTTTCCCTATAATACGTATAATACTCCGTGTATACGTACGTATACGGGAAAGTAAAAATCGAGTCGTGTAATAAAAGAGTTCGTGAGTACACTCTGCTCATTCTTTCCAGTAGTGGAATGATAACGGAAGATGTTAGAAGTAAAATATATCTAAAATAATTTGTGAGATGGAATATTATATATATTCACACAATTAGTTCAACTTTTACAAAAACATGATTTTCTCAAAAACGGCTCTAAATTTTTTCTTTAAACTTTTGGCGAAGATGATGCTAAATATACTTTATCAGATAACATAAACGTCATACTGGTCTACACGTTGGTTTTTTTCAAAAATTACAAAAATGTAAATTTTTTATTTGTCTCTCACGCCTTCAAAATTTAAATTATAGATGTATTTAATTGGTTAGTGCGCTTCTTTACCATAAGCTTCAAAGTATCTCCAATGACGGTTTTTGAAATGTCCATAAGTGGTCCATAATAAAGGAACAAAATTGGCAAATTTTCTGAAATGTTCGAACGAAATTTTCTCAAACACTATTGACAAATTTTCGCCGAAATTCTCTACAATGGCAAAGAGTTCAATTCTCTCCCATACTCCAGGAGCTTGATTTCGGCCGCGATATTTGGGGCCCAAAAATCAAAATAATGCTGAAAAATGTAGATGTTGTTTAATCACACACAAAATGAAAAGTATACATTGCACTGAAACGAAAAGTAAACCATCGCGTCAATTCAAAAATTTTCTAAATATTTTTATAACATTTTCTCCATATTAGGAAAAAACTAAATGCTGAATGAATCGGAAGCGAAATAAATAAATATCGAAATAACTGGTATCAACACACGCAAAGGATGGATGACTCAAGACTACCTAAATTAGCTTTACTCTACCAACCGCTTGGAAGGAGAGACGTAGGCAGACCCAAACTAGTGGTGCTACAGAATGGCACAGACTTTCCCGTATTAGTTTTCTATTTTCCTGGGTCTTCGCCTAACTATTCGGAATTGCCACATACTCTTTCTTGCCAGCTACCATCTATCATCGCCAAAAGTACATTTTTTTGTCATTTTCTTAATTTTTCGGTTTCCTATTGGTAGAACAGAAACATTAATTTTAGAATATTAAAGAACAGAAACATTTATTTTAGAAAACAAAAACCTAGCCGTAAATGGCAATTTTCTTTTAAAAATTATGTGCCGTTTAAGAGAAAATGGCGTTTTAGCACTACTAAAAATGCGAAAATTGAAGCTCATTTTCACAGAAAATTTTTGAGTTTTCAAAATACTTTATTTGAAGTTATTTGAAGCACTTACACTCACAAATATAATCATCTTTACAAATTGCGGATAATGTGCATATTAAAGATGTGAGAGATCTTTCAAAAAATTGACATTTATATAATTTTTGAAAAAAACAAAAAAAACTCAAAATAAACTTCACACTATACTAATGAGTGTAATTAGCACTATCCGTTACAAAAGTTTCAAGAAAAAATTGCAGCCATATACGAGAAAATGACGTTTGAGCATTTCTGAAAATGCCGAAATTTGAGCTACTTTTCACAGATAACGGTAGTGTTTTCGAGAAACTTTACTTGACATTATTTAAAGCATATATACTCGTAAATATAATAATGTAAAAAAATCGCCGATAATGTAAATATTAACGACGTGAGAGACAAGTAAAAAAATTTACATTTTTGTAATTTTTGAAAAAACCAACCGATAGGCCAAATTGGCTTTTATGTCATTGATAGAGTACATTTACCACTATCCCTACCAAAAGTTTAAAGAAAAAATTTGGAGCCGTTTTTGAGAAAATTTTGTTTTTGTAATTTTTTAAAATTGCACATATTGCACGCAATATTGCACGAAAACTACCAAAATTGTGAAAAACAACATGACCTTAATTAAAGAACTCAATATGCAGAACAAATTTCATTTGAAGAAAAAATCTCTATCTTCAATTTTGTAGTTGGAGAAAGACGCCGAAAAAAATTCAAACTTTCACAATTTTCTTAAATTCAGAGCTGTACGTGAAAATCGGACCTATGCCATGTTAAAAAGTGTATTTTCCTCTATTCATACAAGAAATTTAAAGAAAAAATTTGGAGCCGTTTTTGAGAAAATGTTGAAAATCCCCGGGGTGCTTCATATAAAGTACCCCCAAATTTTAAAGAATCTTTTTCAAAATCACAAAGCTTCGACTAGAATCAGATCGACTGGGGAATATCAATTTTGAAGAAAATCGACCGAACGGTTTAGGCGCTAGCGTTGACCACAGACGGACAGACGGACGGAATGCCGTCAATCGATTTTTAAGTATAAAGAAGCAACAAATCATGGATTTTGACCACACCACGAGATAGAGGATTTTTTTTCTTAATTTAGCAACTGGTTTTATCCACTTATTCGTTTTCGCGGCCCGGCAATTAATTTTTTTCCGCCGAAAATTGGCCATTTTTTCGCGCAGCATTACATAACTTTCCCTATACTACGTATATCACTCCGTGTATACATACGTATACGGGAAAGTAAAAACGATGGAAGGAAAACTTGTGAAGACGGAACAAGCTCAAGCCTAATCCATGAAGTGCAGAAGGAGAAGAAGAACATTTTCTCCAATTATTGTAAAGATTCCCGCAAATGTAATTTTTTCCACCTGTTGTATTCGATCAAAGAGAGACAATTATTTTGGATTTGAATTGGTTACCATGTTAAGAAAGTTATTATTAAACAATGTATGTTTATTTCTCGATTCAGAAAATGAACACGATAGAATATTTATCACTAAAATTTAGAATGAATATTAAGTATATGTGTGTGTATCAGTCAAAATACATATTAGTGTTGTGGATTTAGGGTCATCGTAGTGTATTAGTTACGTTGTAAGTTTATTTCATGTGTATTTTTCGAATAATTTTATTACTAAAATCCTTCGCCTGCTGTTTGTGCCGAATGATCACTAAGAATTTCGTACGTATGTGGTAATTTTACGTAAAATTTGACAATGAATGATAAAACTATAATTTCCATTTATAATTTTTTAATCGTTTGTAGTTAAAATATTTTGTTTAGTCATGGTATTGCTTTCCCTTTTCAATGTATTTGAAGTAAAGTTCATTTGTGGCAATATCTACATTATTGCCGATTTGTTCACATTATTGTATTTACGAGTACATTTGCTTTAAATAATGTCTAGTAAATTTTCTCGAGAATTCACTTTTCTGTAAAAACTAACTCAAAATTTCGCATTTTCAGAAACACTTCGCATTTTCAAATACAATTTTTTCAAAAATTGTTCCAAATTCTATCTTCAAACTTTTCGAACGGATAGTGCTCATTGCACTCTTTAATATGACGTTAAGTTAAATTTGGGGTATTATTTTATCTCTCACATCGTTAATATGCACATTTCCAGCAAATTGTAAACACTATTGTATTTGTAAATTAATGTTCTTCAAATGACTTCAAATGAAGTGTTCCGGAAACTCAAACATGTTCTGTGAAAAAGAGCTTCATGTTTCGCATTTTTATTAGCGCTTAAACGCCATTTTCTTAAAAACGGCTAAAAGTTTTTCCAAGAAAATTGCCATTTAGGAACAGGGACCGAAAAGGTATTGAATACCGGTAAAAATACCGGTAAAATACCGGTATTTTTTCATACCGGTATAAAATACCTTTATTCTTTTATACCGGTAAAATACCTTTATAGGACGTCTATACCGGTATGGACGTCCATAAAGGTTATACCGGTATTATACCGGTATTTTCAATGGAAATACCGCCGCTTGCCCCACACACGCGCCACAAACACGCGCGCGCGCCACAAACGTGTGCGCCACAAACGCGTGCCACACACTCGCTCGCGGCAAACTCACCCGCGCGCTAGCAACACGCGCGCGCCAAACGCACGCGCGCGCCAAACACGCACCCCAAATACATGCGCGCGCCAAACTTGCGTGCGAGTCAAACACGCACGCGCACCAAACGCGCGCGCCCACACACGCCCACGCCCACGAACGCGCGCGCCGAACAAACGCGCGCGCCGAACAAACGCGCGCGCTGAACAAACGCGCGCGCCGAACAAACGCGCGCGCCGAACAAACGCGCGCGCCGAACAAACGCGCGCGCCGAACAAACGAGCGCGCCGAACAAACGCACGCGCCGAACAAACGAGCGCGCCTAACACACGCTTGCACGAATCACACGCGCGCTACACACTCATGCGCAATAGACTCACGCTCTATACACTCATGCGCAATAGACTCACGCTCTATACACTCATGCGCAATAGACTCACGCTCTATACACTCATGCGCAATAGACTCACGCTCTATACACTCATGCGCAATAGACTCACGCTCTATACACTCTCGCACTATATACACACGCTCTTTCTTTCTCTTTCTCTCTTTCGTTCTGTTTCGATTTCTTTCTCTCTTTCTCTTTCTTTCTTTCTCTTTCTTTCTCTCTCTCACTCTCACTCTCTCTCACAGTACACATTCGGCAAACCTTTTGTTGGGGCCTACGGTCAAACATCCTTCTCTCATATTTCAATTCTACTCACTGCGAAAAGAAATTAATAGCCTGGGGTATATAGGTCGAGTGCGTTATCCTCTGCCGAACCGGAGACGCCCATGGGTCGAAACGCTGACCTCCGGAAACTGCCTACGCAACGGCGCAGGTCTGGCAGCTCTTACAATGGGAAACTGATTCCGAGAATCGGAATGCGCCAAGGAACGTTGCATGAAGTCTTATCAACCGATGTCAGATTTCTATCGCCTTCGTTCTTTCACAACAGATGTCGAAGGTCATATCCTGGCACAGTCCGCAGGCCCGACCACGCGCGCTCCCCAAACGCGCGTTCGCTCGCCAAACGCGCGTTCGCTCTTCAAACGCGCGTTCGCTCTCCAGACGCGCGTTCGCTCGCCAATCGCGCGTTCGCTCCCCCAAACACGCCTTCGCGTGCCCAGACTATTATAATAATTCTTTCTCAACCAACAACAGAACTCGACCTAGGTTGAATGTCTGGTGACGAAAATACACCAACGTTGAGACTCGAACTCTAGGACACCCGATCAGAAACTCTGCGGAGTCCATAATTGTTCCTCTGAGCCATCTCAGCGTAAAAAATCAGAATGTTTCCCCTCCGAAACCTGTATGATTATACTGAAATACAAACACGCGCGCGCACATTTTCATAAGAAAATACCGGTAAAATACCTCTAAATAGAGGTATTTTACCGGTATAGACGTCGAATAAAGGTAAAATACCTCTAAAAATACCGGTATTTGACGTCTTATACCGGTATTTTTTAAGGTATTTTGAATAAAGGTATAATAGAGGTAAAGGTATTTCTATACCGGTATAAATACCTTTACCGCTATTATTTCGGTATTCAGTCCCTGTTTAGGAAGAAGTTTAGTGTTCTTGAATATTCTAAACATTAATATTTCCGTTCTACCATTAGAAAACTGAAAAGTCAAGAAAATGTCAAAAAAATATACTTTGGAAGGAAATAGATGGCAGCTGGCACGAGTATGTGGTAATTCTAAACAGCTAGCCCAGACAGCAAAAAACCGGTTGATTTTTGGCAGAAAAACTCTTATTACAGGGGCCTGGTAACAAAAAAGTCGATAAATCCAGTTTCTAAATTAAGAAAAAAATATCCTAACACGTGGTGCAGCCAGAATCTTATTTTGTGGATCCTTGATACCGAAAAACCAATTGAAAGCGAAACGTCTGTCCGTCCGTCTGAACAACGTTAGCGACTAAACCGTTCAGTCGATTTTCGCCAAAATTGATACTCTCCAATCGATCTGAATGATGTCGCGGTCCCATGAATTTGAAACCGATATTTTAATTTTGGAGGGTACTTTACATGAAGCCACTGGGACATTTTCAAAATTTAAAAAAAAAATGGCGCCAACAATTTTGTTGTTGGATAGTCTGAAGGTCATTTAACAGAATGGCGTATGTCTCATCTTCTCATGCATTTTCAAAAATTCAAAAAATCACAACTACAATTATGAAGTTACAGTTTTTGTTCTTAATAAAATGTGTTCATAGAAACAGGTCTTCATAAAAAAAGGTCATGTTCAAAAACATAAGTATTTTTTTAAAAAAATTGTGTCAAACATAAACAATTTATTTTCTTTAAACCATTTTTTCTTAAAAACCACACTTTTTTTATGAAATTGGGACAATAGCATAAAGGGAGCTTAAGAGAATGGAGCAGGTTTCATGTTCGTTAAAATGCCTGATTTTGCAAAAGTTTTAAAAAATTAAAATAATTTCGGCATCTTTCTACAACTACAACTGTGAAGATACGATTCTTTTTCTTAATGAATATGCTCATCAAAATCATCTTCAAATAAGGTCATGTTGGACTTTTTGAAAATATGAGTAATTTTTCTATAATTTCCTGACGAACATAATAGCCCGCTCGGAATTGACTGCGCTTCGTTTTCGTCGTTTTCTCACAACTACAATTTTAAAAATACAATTTTTCTCAATTAAATGTATTTATCAAAACTATATCTTCAAATAAGGTCACGCTTAATTTTTTTCAAAATACGAGTAGCTTTTCTATAATTTTGTGACAAACATGTTAACCCGCTGTAAATTTACTGCGCTTCGGACAGCTGGATGCGTCATAAATTAGAATTTGAAATTTTGTATATTATTTCTTGGTTCGTTTCTTACATTCGACCTTTTGTTATACATTTACACATTAATTGTTATTAATAGAAATTGTTTATTTTGAAATATTTGAAATAAAAAGTAAAAAGAATTAATACCTCTCAGAATAGTGACAGCTTTCAACATACCACCAAATATTGCGATTGACAGAGGACATTATCGAAGGTTTTCATGATCATAAGCATACAGTTGCAGTATTCCTTGACATCGCAAAAGCTTTTGATACAGTATGGCACCCAGGATTGATATTCAAACTCCGGAGCATTGGCACTCCCCAATATCTCGCACGCATAATAGAAGATTTTCTTAGTGAACGCACTTTTTCAGTACGACTTCCTGGTGCACTCTCAACACCATACCCCATCAAAGCAGGAGTTCCGCAGGGTTCGAGCCTCTCTCCAACCTTATTCAATATATACATAGCTGACGAACCGACCACACCATCAACATCCATTGCCACTTTTGCAGATGACACAGCAATCTACTCCACAAACCGAGACATAGAAACAGCAATAGATGATCTGCAAAACCATCTCACAGTATTTTCCGATTGGGCACAGAAATGGCACATTCTGATAAACGCAAGCAAGAGCCAAGGGAAAATATTCACTCTTCGAAGACTACTTGACCCATCCACACTCACCTATCAAAACCATAACATACCATGGATTCCTGCGAACGCCACGGCAAAAATACCTTGGAGTATTACTCGACAGACGACTCAAATGGAGATATCATGCATAGAATAGCACTAGCCACTAAGCGAACACATCAGTTATATCCTACTCAAAAAATCATCCCCACTCCAACTACACACATCCATTCATCTTTACCAAACAATGATACGCCCTATATTAAGTTATGCATCTCCTCTCTGGGCAGCAGCATTCAAAACAAATATTCAGAAAATCCAAACATTCCAAAATAAATTCCTAAGAATAATCACAAAAGCACCCTGGTTCATCCCAAACTCTCAAATCCATCAAGAACTCGGTATCACACCTATCACTGTACATTTTTCCCTTCTATCCGCAAAATTCTATAACAAAATTTCTCGAATACCTTCAGCTACCCATTTCAAACTTGGCAAACAGAACCCTCATCGTAAACGATTGAAAAGGAAATTACCCAGAGAATTTTTTGACCCTCCTTAAGCAGACTGGAAGAGATTAGCCTTTCCGTATAAAATACAATGCTTCTGAAAATGTAATAATCACGAAAAAAGAAAATATCTTGCAAACTTGCTGTACATAATAAAATCAACTACTGTACCAGTCGTTCACGGCTGCTGAGGGCCTCAGGCCAAGCAAGAATAAAATAAATTTTAAAAAAATAAAAAATAACAAAAAGAATAGCGACAATACAGGGTCTGCAACAATGGAATTGACATTGCGCTCGCGAATATCTGTGTCTTATGTGTGATTGTTGTGACGTGATGGAACTGTATGAAAAGGAGTTATAATTGTCAAATTTATTTTGATATTTGCATGAAAATATTTAGTTTTCGCACTAAATGCTGTACCATTTGTAGTGAGTAGAGTATTTGTTGCATGGTTTAAAAATACTCTTCTCTAATCATTGCCTTATGGAATGCATTTCTATATTATTCAGGGTATCAGGCTTCTTTTTCCAATACAGGTTTACAAATGTTTTGTATTCTATTTTTGTGTAGTTGTAGTTCTGACAACACTGCGATGGAAACAGTGCGTCGTATTTTTGAATTGGACGTTTAAAAATAACAGCTAAGATGTTAGTAGCGCATAAAGTGCAATATTTCAGTACTACGTAGCTGTTTCCTCTGATTCGGGAAAGTAGGTGCTGTTGTAGCACCACTAGTTTCTTTTTGAAATCGGATCCAAGTGGGAATCGATATTTTGATTAATGCCTCAAACAATTTTTTGATGGTATTCGAAGGAAGACGGGAATATGTGAACAAGATCGTTTTATACTACTATTAAAGATGATACGAGACCGTTTGCCTCTGTTACATTATCTGTACTTTCATACGTGGGAAAAAAATATATTGAGATGCAAAGTGGAGAATGCATAAACGGAATGCTTAGCTTGCATGCCCGGTCGGGCTTCTGGTCGGGCGCCTGGCCGACGCACATTGGGAAAAAAGCCCGAAAAGCTGGCCAAAAGTCCAAAACATTAATTTCAACATACATACTTGTGTTATACACCATTTAAAAGAGGACAAAATTCTGCATTAAATGTCGTAAATTTTGAAAACCTATGTTCACTGACTGCGTTTGTATATTGTTTCAAAGTTAGACAAAATTTACTTCTCTTGGGTCTGATCTCGAAGGCTTTGTGCAAGCCCGCATTCAATGACGCATAACTTTGTTCAGTGATCAGGTAATGACATTTGGTAAAATCTATGTTATTCTTGTAGGTGTAATCTATATGGTGAGTAATTGTCATTTCATTTGTTTGCTTCGATTACGAGAAATTTATATTAAAAAATTGCGATTTTTCGTTTATTTTTTATATATATTTTTTTTATTTTACAGGGTAAAAGTTAGAAGTTCCACGCACTACCGCCGTCTTTCATGTTTTAAACTATCAAGTATTATGTCCTTTATTGATATTCATAACAATTAGCTGCTAATATCTGCTAATAAAGTTGTAGAGCAATAAAAAACATTTCAAAGCAGATGCTCGGTGGAATATACATTGGCGTATCAAACCACGACACCAATCTTAACTTTGTTCAATGAGTCTATAATTATATCTGGAAACTCGATATTATTCTTAAAGATCTGATCGATAATTAGTGAATATTACTGAATTTGTTTAAATTGTTAATGTGCTAATTGGTATTAAAATTGCTTTCATTCTATTTACATTACAATTTTATATTCTAACAGGATAAAAATTAAGGCTACCGCCTTCTATCACGTTTTTCAGTGTTTAAAAAATTAATTATTATATTTTTTTAAATAACATCCGTAACAATTACCTGACACTATGTGCTAATACAATTGTAGAACAACAAATAATATCACAATTTTGACGTTCATCGGAGAATGAGCTCATAGAAATTTCGAAAAAAGTGCAAAACATTAATATGATTAGTATACATTTGTTATAATTGTTTATTTTACTAATTTATTCTTCCAAATTTTTGGTTTTTGAAAAGGAACTCAAAATTTCATTATATACTAGCAGAAAACAAAAGCTTTTACGTCCGTCAACGCCACCATGTCTGCTACATACTCAATAAGTATTGAATGAAATTGATGATGAATATTCTGAATACTTACGAATGGTATGACAAATAATATAAACAAAATATATATCTTAAATATTATGTTTTTAAACTATTAGATTTTATCGAAAAACTACACTTGAAAGGATATTCTTTTCAAGAGTATTTGAAACAAAGGGTAAGTGTAACAGTTTCAAACATCATCAGTTTCCCGATACAAGAAATATAAACAAATGAAAAACATGTCAAAACAAAAAACATTGGGATTAATAGATGAACCCGGCAGTAGGCGTGCAGGGTGCCTGAGTCCCCTCCATTGTTTCGGAGCTCACTGTACATTTAGTTTTATTTATAATCTTGCGAGCTTCTCAATACCTTTCAAAGAAAGCTTTGTGCACATATCTCGACCCTTCTCTTTCAACTGCTTCCTGTTCATTCATCGAAATTGCGTCGCAAAGGCGATGGCGTGCTGCGTGGGGGCCACCGAGTCACCTAGCGCAACCATTGCTATCTCTTCCTGCCACGCTGTTCACAGTAGATTTCAGCATGATGGCACTTGCTAGCTGCCAGTACTAAACCTCCCAGGGTGTAGTGATGTCGTGATTCGTGTCTACATTTTATAGTGTGCGTTTTACTATAGTGTGTTGTATTTTGTTCAAAATACAATATATATATATATACACACAATATAATTACTATATTGTATTTTGTTCAAAATACAATATAGTTGTTCTCGTAATTATTCACCAATACGTACTTCGTGTCTAACTGGATTGGGAATCGACATTGTTCATCTGGTAAAATGGAAGCTGTTCCTGGAGGTATGTATACTATACAGATAAAATGAGAAACAAGAAGAAAATAATAGAACAACTTTCTCCAGGCGTGTCACAGAAAAGTCTATTAGCATGTTAATTTAAGTTATAATTCTTTTAACTTTAAAAATGTATTTCATTTGAAATGTTAAAATAATTATTCAACTCCAGTTTAACCAGTATTACTTTCTTCTTATTAACAAATAAATTGAGGGATAATGTGTGATAGATCAAATACTCTAAAATATTGCAAAAATACATTCTGATCTATCAATTGTTGGCTTTTACTATCATCCGAATGAGATTAGTAGTCAGACAAATAATATTTTGTAGAATACATCTGTCAATTGATTTATAAATTAATTTTCTGATGCATTATTGCCTCTATGTATTCCAATTTTAAAAAAAATACAAATATGGCTTCAGATTCGGATTCAGCGACCCCAAAACCCCTAGATAAAATGTTTTATATGCGATTGGCATCTTATTTGACTTTTGGCCAGCTTTTCGGGCTTTTTTCCCAATGTGCGACGGGGCTGGCCCTGGCCTGGCCGTCGAGGGTCCCGTCGCCGCGCTGCAGTCAGGGAGCGCAGGTGTACAGGCGGGTGACGCGACGATGTGGAATGAGTGGGGTGAGGAGTTTTTCCAAATTTGACTTTACGACGCTCCTATTCATCCGATTTGCATGATTGACACTGTGTTTGATTCTGGAAGCTGGTCGCCATCGCACTATAAACCCACATATTTGAAATTTTCCCCGGAAGTACGAGAAAAAAACACCAGTTTCTGCTAGTGTTTTTGGAAAAAAGCCATCTTAGCGTAAATTCTTTTTTAAAAAGGAGTCAAATGCCGTTTACACATCGAAAATCGGATCATTTTTTCAGACGTTATTGGTAAAGTAAATTTTGCTTATTTTTTGTGCTGCCACGTGGTGGTGGCGGCAAATTGAACTAGTGGCGGTACATTTAGCCTTGAAATTGTTTGGACTTTCTTGTACAATTACATTATTCAAGATTTAGATTTTTTGAATTTATTTGTTGAATTAATTTGTTTAAACTGGCAAATCACTCAATGTACAGTTGTACTCATAAGTACAATATAACATTTAATACACATAATTATTGAATGCATATAGTTTCGAATTTTCAAATAAAAAAATTCAGTTACTTCTTAATTCAAATTTCCCTCTTTTCCTTTCTTGAGTTGATGTATGGGGATTGTTAAATCAATCAATTGTTTCTGTAAAAAGGCTGATTTTGATGTCCCTCCTTGTTAAGGCGGCGATATAGCTCCTTTTTCAGATTTGGGTTATTGTTCAATTTTTTGGGAGAGCGATCATCAGTTTTGGTTACGGCGAGACGAAACGTTATGGTATGCTCGTTCGCACGTTCGATCTCTGAAAAGACACAGTATACCCTTCTTATTAGAAGATAGTATAAATAAATAAGCAATCAGGAATAAATCGTTCAACCTGTTACCTCAGTCTCACATGAAAAGCAATGCCTTCTTTTAATCTGTATTCCACAAAATTTCACTCATGCAATCACATGCGTTTCCCGCGGCAAAATGATTGCTCTTTGAAATGTTTTATAAAAGGCGACAAGTTATGCCAACCTTGCTAAGTTAAACTGTTCTCATGGAACGTTAATGCGAGCGCACTGAAGCTCGTTCACTGGGCGGAGCGACTACTTTGAAAAACTTGTTTTTCCGTTTGAATTTGTGTTTCAATGCTGTCATTGGTTAAAAAAAAACAAACGGAAATCTGGTGTGTCTAAGTAAATTTCTCTGCGCTAGTGCTTTGGAGTGCAGTCTAGACGGTGCTGCGACCTTGCGACGAAAGATGAAACTGTTACGAAAAAACCTCTGGGTGGAATGCTGTTGTGACTAACAAAGATATCGTATATTTCCGCGCTTTTTCGCCACCAGCACGCGGATTTGGAGGGAATTTTTTGTAAGTCCGACGCGGTAATACAAATTCTGAGCTAGTAATAAAGGGCCAAAGATTGTTATTAAAAACCAATCTCCCGCCACGGTGCCAAATATGAATCCATTTCCGACAAGTATGTGCCAACACTCCTATTCGCCTCTCAGTGAACGGTTTTAAACAAATGAGGTACCAAAAAAGAAAAAAAAATTAGGAGTGTAGGAAATTCTTTATTGAATGGATTGCAGCTTCCCTTTATTAACGAAAAACTATGAAATTTGCATAGTTTGAAATTCCCGGCTAGAATGGAAAAGGGAAGATGATGTCACGCGCATCTCCGCAAATTGGTGGGAAGTGCTAGAATAAGATGGCGGAGCATTGAGAACGTTTAGCTTCGCGTTGTGTTGTGAGATCCTGCTTGATCTGTAGTTGTCAATACCAACGAAATTACGATTATTATCAATTGTAATTATTTAATGAACTTTCTTATATACTATCTGAACACGTGCGATTACTTAGCACGGAAGTAGAGCCATAGAAAAGTTATCACCAAAAGTATTTCATTTCAAGATCTTTACACGTACATGGATAACAAATACTTAATTTATCGTAATGACTGAAAGTTTAATATTAAGTATGTAATGTATGTACATTTCGTTTGTTTTCAGATTACTAATCATAATGAGACTACGGGACGTTTGTAAATTTTTGTTATTTTGAACTGACAGGTAAAATTTGATAGACTTATTTTAATATTGATTTGATAATAATAGTACTGATAAAACAGAGATGAAGTGTATGTTATTGTATGTACAGAGATTAAGTGTGTGTTGTAAGCTGAATTATTTGTGTGATAAATGTTCTGTAAGTTGTTAAGGTCCGATTAAAATAAGTTGGTGATTGACAGTTGCGAATGGAAAGGAGCGAAAATCGACGTTGCCAAGTGTGTTTCTTGTTCTGTGCTATTTTTGTTTGCGAGGTACCGGAACAATGTTGCCAGAGGTACCGCATTTTCGACGCAGGGTTGTCAGCTTGGGCAGAATTCCGCTTTTGGAGCTGCAAAACGGCTATGTCTCTCTCGCGGGACAGGACTTTGTTATCACTATTTTTCAAGCAAAAAGTCTACGTTTGACTGATGATGATCTTTTAATATTCTGTTCAACCTCACACATCGTACAACTCGTTACAACATGTTTTAGTCTCTTTTAGAACACAATGAATACATAGATACGCGTTACATGGAAACGCCTATATCTCTTCTTTTTTCATACCTCGCGTATCACCATTAAACTTGACTTCGCGTATCACCATAAAACTTGATATCGCCCAATGGGCGGAAATGAATCAAAACATGCGGTTTTGGGCGGGTTTTCAGATTACGGCGAAATTTTCGAGTTTAATTGTTTAGTATGTTCTCTATACCTGATAATTCATTAATAATTTGTTAGTTCGAATTTACCTTGAAAAGTAATATTAGTTTTTAGACTTCTAATATAGGATGTGTTCAAAAAGTCATGACGTCTTTGTCGTGCACAACATGAGTGAATCATATATGTTAATTCTGAAACACGATATATTTTCCGTACATATTCTCAAACAGTTTCTGTACAGTAACTTCAGGATCTCAAACTAGAAGTATAAAAGTCAAAGTCATGCATACTTTGTCTACGTCCCGTTGAGGTGGGTTGGTTCACGTCCTGACGGGGGATGCAGAGAAGGCTCTCAAGTGTTCCTTTCTCCATTTTTTTCATTTTCTTGCTTCTCATTTCATGTCACGTACATTGTTTTCACTCCTTTTTCTTCCTCACTGGCCTTCTCTGTATGTTTAACGCCCACCCATGTGTTTGCCGTGCTTGGCGACCCGTGTCGGAGGGAATGTGTGTCCTGGCTATTGAGGGACGTGTTTATTTCCTTATCTAGTCCAAGTGCTACTTTTTTCCTTGCACTAAGGGGTGCGTTGTTTACGTATTTTGGGGAACATTCCCTGTAGGTTCCAATACACTCGCTTTGGTCTCTGACTCTTCTAGACGGGTAGTCGGGAGCTAACCCATTCTCGACAAATCGGAGTAGGTCTTGCACTGAACTCCAGGGGTATCCACGGCGGGACAGCGCTGTGACATCCCCCACTATATCGCCGTGGCAACCCTGGCAGCCCGATGGAGGGTACCCTTATTGGGCTCCGTGGTGGGTGGGGACCACGGGGATGAATCTGATATCCATCTATGGATACTTCACCCTTTCCCCCGCCCTCATCCGCAAGGAAGAAGGGATGTGCAGAAAGAACTATCGATTTGAATAGTTTCTGTTCCAAAGAAGAAGATCGACCAAAGAAGCCTCGTTACGTCATCGCATGTGCCGAGGAAGGTAAAACTTTTAAAATTGTGAGTGCTGCCCGTCTCGCGCGAGCCATAGAAGAAGCTTATGAGAAGCTCCAAGCGGTCGTGCGACAGGGGAATGAAATGATTCTTTTTGAAGCGCGTACCGACGAACAGATCAATAAATACAGAATAACAAGCAAATTGCCAGCCTCCAGGTAGTAGTCACGGTTCATCCTACCGTGAACCAGTGCAAAGGCGTTGGAAATTACGAGGACTTGGAAATGGAGGAAGATCTCTTAAACTTTTTCAAAACCTATGGCGTGACTGAGGTGAATAGGATCACAAGAAAGGAGCAGGGGAAAGTGATCCCTACTTCGACCCTCATCCTTACGTTTGACCGACAATCCCTCCGGGAAAGAATAATCACTGCTTTTTACAACCTCCGTGTGGGGCAGTACGTGCCGAACCCTTTGCGCTGTTTCAAGTGCCAAAGGTTTGGCATACCCAACAGCGTTGTATGCCCGATTGTATGCACAATTTTCGGGAAGAGCGAATCACCAGTGCACGACCCACAACCGTGCGACAAACCTCCGCACTATGTTAATTGAGGCAATTACCCAGCCAACGAAAACCAGTGCCTCACCTTTCTCCGGAAAAGAGAAATACCCAAAATATGAGTGACCGAAAAGGTTTCCTTCCCCGAGGCGAAACGTAGGTTCCAAACCAGACACCCAGTCGACCTGTCACGATCTTTTTCCAGTGCTCTAAAACCTAAGTCCCCGGGGGTAACAGCGAGTTGCCAAACTCATTGTAGTAGCACACTTCTGTTGTCAGGTGTCGCCGATAGACTTCCCTGAAGGTACGGCGTGTATTCAATGTGGGAAAGTGATCGTTCCCACAAAGTTCAAAAACATCCTCAAAAACTCCACCAACCATCGATGACTTCCACTGAGACACTTACGGAAATCGCTCCCAACCAGATACCGTCTCCCAAAAAATTACGTCATCAAAATCCCGTCAACCCCTTTCTGTTCCCGAGGTTCACATCGAATGATCGTCCAGCCCCTGTAGATCTCGGTCACCTGTGGCAAAAAAATGAGAAATCCCTCCGACACAGCCGACCATATTAAGCAGCAGTGAGGATGACTCTGCTATTGACGGGGAACACCACGAGAGTTCCTCTACAACCCTTTAGAAGGGGAGAAAGAAAAAAGCAACCAAAGAAATAATTTCTTATAATGGCTCTCTCATGGAATTTAAATGGTCTTCGCACCCACTCAGAAGAATTAAGATTGATCATTTCTCGCCACAGACCATTTACAGTCTGCCTTCAAGAAACCGATCTTCATCCACATCATCCCCTGTGTCTTCGCGGATTTAACGTCTATCGGTTCGATAAAGACGACGGACTTCGTGATCATGGCGGCGTCGCGGTACTCATCCGTGAGTCCCTGTGTTCTGAGGAAATAACGTTCAAACCATTTGCGTTCGGTTACACCTACGTCCTTTTCTCTTATGGTGTGTAGTATATACATTCCTCCTGGCCAAGTCATGTCACAAGAGGAACTCGAAGATGTGTTTCTCAGTTGCCTGCTCCTTTTCTTATTGTGGGGGATTTTAATGCCCACAATCCCCTCTGGGGTAGCACGAGGACCTGCCCGGGAGGTTCAATCCTCGAAAATATTATTGACCAGCAAAACTTAATTCTTCTGAATTCCGGGAATCATACTTATTTCTCTATGGCTTCAAACATCTCGTCAATAGATCTGGCACTCTGCAGTACATCCCTATCTACCATTGTAGAGTGAACTGTTCTTGATGACCTGCATGGGAGTCACCATTTCTCTACTCTGGTCCACTTTAATATCCCTAATTTAGACGTCATCCACCCACCTCGCTGGCTAATCCATCGCGCCGATGGGATACATTCAGCGAGAAAATTATAATGCTAGATATTTTTTCAAGTAATATCGATGCCTTGGTGGCCCAATTCACCGACGCCATTCTTGGCGCAGCCACCATTGCAATACCGACGTCAACGTGTCGGCCACGACAAGTCCCTGTGCTTTTGTGGAATGCTGACTGTGCCACCGCGGTGCGTGACCGAAAGCGAGCACTCGCGAGGCTCAGTAGGTTCCCCACCGCATCAAACCTGATCGATTACAAAAGAAAGCGGGCCAGATCTAAATTGGTAAGTAAGACCCCTTTCTGGAGAGCCTTTATTTCTTCTCTTTCTTGCCATATCCTGCCTAAAGTAGTATGGCGTGGTAAATTTAGTGACGAAAAATTGAACTTGGAAATAAAGAAGTCAGTGCGGTTGCCAGCCACCAATACTTGGCAATTAAAAAATCAATAGTTTGATTTCCTAACCAAGACTATGAAGAGCAAAGGAGAAAAGAAAAGGGAATCTGACACACGTGCCTTTAGGAAACGGGCGAGGTAACATGAAACACGCTAGGCAGATCGTCGATCGTCACTTTAGATCACATGGAGTTTTTTATAACTCTTCTGCATGCATCGGTTGAATCTACGTTCCAAGTTGCTATTCAGAAATCCTAGCAGCGGGAGACATATTCACAAACTTCCAAGTAACAAATAACATTTGTTAATGGATATTGCTTAATTGTTAAGCATGTACATCAAAATAACATAAACATGGCTGAAAATCAAGAAGATCACATTGACATAAATCATTTTCAATTTTTACAAACATTAATAAATTGTTGCTTTTAGACAACAGGGAAAAGCAACAAAACAGACATTAACCTGCAGGCCTCTAGCATCCGTTTTCCACTTTATGAAATTGCTGAGAGGCGCAATCAGAATAAATCAATAGTGACAAGGCGCTACAATTTAGTTACCTTCATAAAATAATGAAAAATAATTACAATGCTATATACAATTTAACATTAAACAGAATTAAATGTGATTCTCTCCCTCTTTCGATACCATTTCATTAATAAATTATGGCAATGAGTGGGTGTTGCTTACCATTACATACAATTACATAAGTCTCACAGCCGAAACACATTTGGGCGGACCTGGGATCGACTGACACGCCGACATGCCGTTCCACAACTTCCAACCCTGTGGTTGCAGCTCTGCATACCATGACTCGACAGATGGAGTTACCAGAGCTGTCCCGGAGCCGACATGAGCAGATCCGTTTCGAACCACTGGGATCTCTGGTGGAATGCCACCTCCTCCAGTATGGGTTTTCAGATCTGCCGCTTAATCTGTGAAAAGTTTCAACACAAACATTAGTTGAAAACTAAATAACATCACATATGCCACAACCACGGTCGCATCCAAGTGGCCTAGGCTGGGCGCAAAAAATAGATGCGAGGAATAGCCTACGCAACGAACAACACATAA
This sequence comes from Acheta domesticus, assembly GCA_031308135.1. Lineage (NCBI taxonomy): Eukaryota > Metazoa > Arthropoda > Insecta > Orthoptera > Gryllidae > Acheta > Acheta domesticus. The sequence goes on along the minus strand of JAHLJT010009436.1, from coordinate 101,853,794 downwards.
ATACAAGCAGAGCTTCACAGAGACAAAAATCAATACATTACATTAGCAACACATAATCAACATATACATGTACTCATTGCCACAACACATTTAAAGTACCTAATTGTGGGTATGAGAACCACTTCTACCAAATCATTCAAATACACACATTTAACGGTTCTAACGACCGGGCTGACTCGTCAATATTGAGATTACAAGATTCAAATAAGCAACTGAAGCACACAAGAGGTTGGCGACCAGTAGCAATCAATATAAGCTTACGGCACGTATTTATAGAGACAGCAGTATGTTACAGATCACTGCGCTGGACTACATTGTTCAGATGCAGTCAATGAACATACATTTGACAAGAGAGTTGACACGTCTTGGGTAACACAGCAAGCTTTGGAAAATGAGTGTGGAGAAGCGATAGCCTGGCAACCTGCCTGCCACCTGGCCGAGATTGGTGTTACTATTCTCCGTTCGCCCTAAGAAAAAAGTGGATATAAACAATAGCACGTGCTTTGAGATGCTTGCCATTGGTTAGTTGACACGATACCGCCTCAGGCGTGTTCACGTGCCAAAGAAAATAGTTTTCGATTTAGTGGCTCATTTCTCTCACGAAGTTAAAATTCCAGATGAAACGTACAATCTATAACTCAGATTCCAAAATAAGGAGACCATTGTTCCCACACCTGCCCTTCTGGAAAAGGAGTTATCGATGTCGGTGGTTATGTGTCCAGCACCTGATTGGTATCAGCTCTAGCGGAAAAAATGAATCCGTGCGAGCCGAGAGGCGAACTCACCCAACGCACGTGCGGCAGTAACCGGAGCTGTTGATTTCTTAAGAACTGATGACAGACGCAGGTTCGGTCACGCACGATGGGAGGCGGGTGAAGCGAAGCAGATCAGTTTAGAGATTTTTGTCAAGCAGTTCGGAACGTTCGCTTAAAGACATCGGAGTGCGGTCCAGGTCATTCCGTAGTAAAACACCACAGCTGAAAACTATTACGGAGTGGTGAAAAGCGTGTGGTATTAAACGTTTTAAATATTTTTTGCATAAAAATCCGGACTTTCGTATTATGAAAATCGCTGAACTGACTGCAGAATTTACCGGAATATCATCTGCTTCAGACATGGAAGGACTTGAACCTTTTCCTGAAGCAGAATGATCGTAAGTAAATTGTTTGCATGATATTAAAGAGTGAATATTAGTTAATACAGTCAAAATATAATTTAGATATTGACTTTCGCTTCCTCCTTCCTTCTCGTATTTCTTTTTTAAATTTAACTGTGCAAACTGGTAGTTAAGTGATTTGATTAGTTTTACTATCAAGTAGTCTCTGTTAATGTAAAGATGCGTTCTCGGAGCTATTAGAAATGTTAATATTCCCCTGCTGCTCTGCAGATGTCGGGTTCTCTTTTCGAGCGATCACTGACTATACCGAGCGCGCGTGGCCGAAAGTAGTGCGAGCGGAATCGAAGATAAAGAATCGGAGCAAGGCGGATGAATACCTCGGGTTTGTTTACATCAGCTTTTTACTTTCCCGTATACGTATGTATACACGGAGTGATATACGTAGTATAGGGAAAGTTATGTAATGCTGCGCGAAAAAATGGCCAATTTTCGGCGGAAAAAAATTAATTGCCGGGCCGCGAAAACGAATAAGTGGATAAAACCAGTTGCTAAATTAAGAAAAAAAATCCTCTATCTCGTGGTGTGGTCAAAATCCATGATTTGTTGCTTCTTTATACTTAAAAATCGATTGACGGCATTCCGTTCGCCTGTCCGTCTGTGGTCAACGCTAGCGCCTAAACCGTTCGGTCGATTTTCTTCAAAATTGATATTCCCCAGTCGATCTGATTCTAGTCGAAGCTTTGTGATTTTGAAAAAGATTCTTTAAAATTTGGGGGTACTTTATATGAAGCACCCCGGGGATTTTCAACATTTTCTCAAAAACGGCTCCAAATTTTTTCTTTAAATTTCTTGTATGAACAGAATAAAATACACTTTTTAACATGGCATAGGTCCTATTTTCACGTACAGCTCTGAATTTTCGAAAATTTTGAAAGCTTGAATTTTTTTTGGCGTCTCTCTCAAACTACAAAATTGAAGAAAGAGATTTTTTCTTCAAATAAAATTTGTTCTGCATATTGAGTTCTTTAATAAAGGTCATGTAAATGTTTTTCAAAATTTTGGTAGTTTTCTTGCAATATTGCGTGCAATATGTGCAATTTTAAAAAATTACAAAAACAAGATTTTCTCAAAAACGGCTCCAAATTTTTTCTTTAAACTTTTGGTAGGGATAGTGGTAAATGTACTCTATCAATTACATAAAAGCCAATTTGGCCTATCGGTTGTTTTTTTTCAAAAATTACAAAAATGTAAATTTTCTTACTTGTTTCTCACGTCGTTAATATTTACGTTATCTGCGATTTTTTCACATTATTATATTTACGAGTATATATGCTTTAAATAATGTTAAGTAAAGTTTCTCGAAAACACTACCGTTTTCTGTGAAAAGTAGCTCAAATTTCGGCATTTTCAGAAATGCTCAAACGCCATTTTCTCTTATATGGCTGCAATTTTTTTCTTGAAACTTTTGTAACAGATAGTGCCAATTACACTCTTTAGTATAGCGTGAAGTTTATTTTGAGTTGTTTTTGTTTTTTTCAAAAATTATATAAATGTAAATTTTTTGAAAGATCTCTCACATCTTTAATATGCACATTATCCGCAATTTGTAAAGATGATTATATTTGTGAGTGTAAGTGCTTCAAATAACTTCAAATAAAGTATTTTGAAAACTCAAAAATTTTCTGTGAAAATGAGCTTCAATTTTCGCATTTTTAGTAGTGCTAAAACGCCATTTTCTCTTAAACGGCACATAATTTTTAAAAGAAAATTGCCATTTACGGCTAGATTTTTGTGTTCTTTAATATTCTAAAATTAATGTTTCTGTTCTACCAATAGGAAACCGAAAAATTAAGAAAATGACAAAAAAATGTACTTTTGGCGATGATAGATGGTAGCTGGCAAGAAAGAGTATGTGGCAATTCCGAATAGCTAGCGAAGACCCAGGAAAATAGAAAACTAATGCGGGAAAGTCTGTGCCATTCTGTTTCTGTTTTTTGACAAATAAATAAATAAAATAAATACGGTCATGTTTAATTGTTTCAAAATACCAGTAGTTTTTCTTTAATTTTGTGACAAACGTAATAGGTCGCTGTAAATTTACTGCGCTTCGGACAGCTGGATGCGTCGTAAATTAGAATGTGCAATTTTGTATATTATTTCTTTCTTCGTTTCTTACATTCGAACTTTGTTATAGACTTACACATTAATATTTTAGAAATTGTTTATTTTGAAATATTTGAAATAAGTAAAAAGAATTAATAGCTCTCAGAATAGCGACAATGCAGGGTCTGCAACAATGGAATTCACTTTGCGCTCGCGAATATCTGTGAATTAGTGTCATTGTTGTGACCTAATGGCGCTGTATGAAAAGGAGTTATAATTGTCTAATTTATGTTGATATTTGCAGGCAAATATTTAGTTTTGCACCAAATGCTGTACCATTTGTAGTGAGTAGACAATTTGTTGCATGGTTTTAAAACACTCTTCCCTAATCATGGCCCAATGGAAGGCATTTCTATATTTCCAGGGTATCAGGCTTCTTTTTCCAATACAGGGTTACAAAACTTTTTCATTCTATTTTTGTGAAGTTGTAGAATTCACATAGTTCTGACAACACTGCAATGGAAATAGTGAGTTCCAAGCGAAGATGTTAGTAACGCATAAAGTGCAATATTACAGTACTACTTAGCTGTTTCCTCTAATACGGGAAAGTAAGTGCTGTTGTAGCACCACTAGTTTTAGTAGCCTTTCTTTCAAGTTACTTCGGCGTCCGCCTTGGTGACAGGGTATCCGCCAGCCACCCTTTAGGAAACGGGGTCCTTCAGGGCTCAATTCAGAGGGTCACTCTGTTGGCCATCGCTATCAATAGTATAGCGTCGATAATCCGCGAGTCGGTGAAAGCATCGCTCTTCGTTGACGACTTTGCCATTTTCTGCTCTTCCAAGAGTATTCAAGTGATAGAGAGACAATTACAACTCGTCCTCGACAAATTGCAGGAATGGAGTGATGCGACAGGTTTCAATCTCCACATCAAAAAGTAACTGTATGCACTTCTGCAGGATTCATCATCTCCATAACCACCCCGATCTTTTTCTTGGAACGTCATCTTCTACCTTTTGTGGACTCCGCAACTTTCCTTGGGCTTACTTTCGATAAGAGCTTAACTTGGCGAAATCATATACGTAAACTGAAAAGCCGATGTGTCTCACCTCTGAACCTCCTCCGCACCCTTACAGGCAGCTCTTGGGGAGCAGACCGGTGTCTATTTTGGATTATGGATGTATTGTATATGGGTCAGCGTCACCATCAACCCTCCGGCCATTAAATACCATTCACAACGCCGGTATAAGGATTAGTACAGGCGCCTACCGCACGAGTCGCATCGAATGCCTCTTGGCCGAAGCTGGAGAACCATCTCTGAGCCGAAGGCGAGATATTTTGTTAGCCTCTTATGGTGCTAAAGTGAAGGGACTGGTTGACGATCCTTGTCGTCAAATAATGACCCACCGAAATTATGAGTCCTCATATATTCTTCGAACATCGTTATCCCATTCCCCAGGTATTAGATTACAAAACCTCCGGGAACTAAATGTCGAAGTTCCGACTCCTGTGCAACCCACAAGTGACCGGATTCCCCCTTGGAAACTTCTCCTTCCCAATATTGACCTCAGACTCTCCAATCTATCCAAACAAATTACTAGTCCTCTGGGTTACCAGAAGCAGTTTCAGGATATGAGAGAATCATATCCGGGTCATTTATTCTTATACACGGATGGTTCATAGTGCAGCGACGCGATGGCATGTGGTTTTTTTACTGTATCAGGGCCATCAAATCATTTCGTCTTCACTCCATGTACAGTATATTCACTGCCGAAATGAATGCAATTCTTGAGGCCCTAAAATACATCGAATCAGCGACGTTGCGGCGAGTAGTTATCTGTTCTGATTCTCTCGTCTCTCTTCATGCTGTCTCCCGTCCTTCGTCAGACTACCTGACGTTATATGTTCAAAGCCTGATTCATCGTCTTCTGTCCCGCCGCCATGACCTGGTACTTAGTTGGGTCCCAGACCATGTGAGTATCAGAGGGCACGAACTGGCCGACCAGGCGGCGAAATCAGCGACTAGTAAAACTCGTATCGACAAACGTGGCAAACGTGGAGTGGCAAACAGAGTGGCACAACAGCACTTTCAAACTAAGTGCGATAACCTGGCGTTCCTTATCCCGCTCCACTAGGCGTGAGGAAGTTACTTTAACCTGTCTTCGTATCGGACACTGCTACTTTTCTCATGGTTTCCTTCTTCGAAGTGAAACTCCTCCCATCTGTGACTTGTGCAGGACTGTTTTTTCCGTGGAACACGTCCTTCTACACTGCAGGAAATTTGTTGGCAACCGACGAAAACATGACCTGGGCAACTCGCTACGGGTAGTGCTCAGGGATGACGAAGATGACGATTCTGCGCTCTCAAAACTTTTTTGTTTTTTGAGAGAAAGCGAAATATATAATTTTATTTGAAAGATAATAACAATGTTTTATGCTGTTTTTGGCCCCTTTACAGCCAATTTTACGTTTTAAGATAAATTTTACGCGCCCTTTTTTCTTTTTTCCTTCTGCCATTTCTACATGTATACTTGAATCAAGCCCTCTTTTTAGCCAATGTACTTGCTTTAAACAGCGGGCAAGTTGCATCTGCAACGCTGAAATAATATTTCTCTAAATACTCTGGCATATGCGCAAATGACCACTACTACAGTGGTCATTTGCGCCTATGCCTGAGTATTTAGAGAAAACTAACTACTAAAGCACCCTCTATACCCTATTCAATTAATTTTATTTCAAAAATTGTCTTACCCTGGCAAAGTATTTAAAGCGCAATAACTTGTAAGGACTACAAACAAGTGAGAAGCAAGTCAAACAATTTAAATTTTTGGAATTTTTGAAAGAATAAAACCCAAAGAATAGAGCCATATGGCATTTTCGTCATCTGATAGAGTACATTTAGGACTGTCCCTATCAAAACTTTAAAGAAAAAATTTGGAGCCGTTTTTGAGAAAATCTTGATTTTGTAATCTATAAAAATTGCACATATTGCACGCAATATCGCGCGAAAAGTACTAACATTTTCAAAAAAATGTGTATGACCTTAAAGAAAGTACTCACCACGAAGAACAATTTTATTTGAAGGAAAAATCACTATCTTCAATTTTGTAGTTGGAGGAAGATGCCGAAAACAATTCAAACTTCCGCAATTTTCGGTAATTTTGAGTTAACCGAGAAAATCGGACCTATAGTGCGATTTTTGTAACTGCCCCTCAAGCCCCTATGGAATATAACACGGCATTTCGCGTTTCTTTGTTGTGCAGCTAGAAGTCGCATGATCGCAAACACTGCTTGATACGGTCGCGATCAAACGATATCTGTCGGTATGACTGAGAACGTCGCGAAATACCGTGACATTCCATCCTCAAGACGGGCCTTCGGGGGCAAAGTTAGAAAAATCGCAGTATATATCACCTTAATAAGCGTATTTTACTCTATTCTTACAAGAAATTTAAAGAACAAATTTGGAGACGTTTTTGAGAAAATTATGAATAAGTCCGGGGGGCTTCATGTAAAGTAACCTCAAATTTTGAAGAATGTTTTTCAAAACCGCGGCGCCTCGAGTGGAATCAGATCGGCCGGGGAATATTCATTTTGGAAGAAATCGTACTTATGGTTTCGGCGCTACGGTTGTTCATGGACGGACGGACGTTTTGAAAAGAACCACTTTTTCGGCATCAGGAGACCCGAAAACGTGTATTTCCGTTGAAATTTCGAAATCAATATTCCGCAGCATTACATAACTTTCCCTGTACTACGTATATTACTCTGTATATACGTACTACACGGGAAAGTAAAATGAATTTGGCTATAAGTTTGTAAATTCAATGTATATAAGTATTAGATAAACCATAGAAACTTTCCTCCCACCAGCAATGATTTTTCCCCAGAAGTACTTTAAGCAACAGGAGCTCCACCTAGGACAATAGGCCAAGGGGGTCCGGGTTCGATTCCCGTCGATCTCATGTGAAATTTGTTCCAACAAAAGCAGTTTGACTGCTTCACAAGGGCTAGTCCAACCCCTGTGATGTGTCCTAAACCCTACCTCAATCCTAATTCCTTCCCAATTCTGGCCGCTGGGTAGTGATGCAGGAGTGCGCAAGAGAGGCGCGTTCGCGGAGATGCTACCTGGCGGTCCTCGGTACGACGTACGGACTACTGACATTGGATTACTCCGAAATTAAAGAATAGACCTAACGGAGGATTACTCCAAGCGCTCAACGTCCCACAAGGGTTTGGAAGATGCGTCGCAAGGAAGGCCCGACAAAAAAAAAACATGCGCCAAGAAATAAAAATCCAAGTATATGCTACGCTTCCGTTACTCCATAGTCATTAGTCAAGATTATGGCTACTTCTTACGCAAGAAGTAAATTTTACTCAGTGTTTATTAGTCTGGCGGAGTGTTATTTTATCTATAAAATAGTGAAGTGATATTCTGTACAGTGGTTCTAAAACGTATCTTCAATAACATTAATTTTCTTTGTTTTTGCAGCCATCTAAGGGCCGGTTTCACCAAAAGTCGAGTAAAGTTACGAGTATCTTATTACTCGAGAGTAAGCATTACTCTACGATAGTTACTCTCGAGTACAATATAAGCGTTTCACCACGCTTCTGTAGGGTTATTTTACTCTAGAGTACATACTCTCCGGTTTACTCCGCGAAGCCACTGAACACGCAATTTTTCATACACAGCAGAGAGCAATTCAAGAGGCCGTGAGCGAGAGTGATGCTGTGAAACAATGCGGACCAACGCAACACCACCTAGACATACAAGGCCTGCGCACTGCAGTTTTTCAAAGCCAATATGGCGGCTACAAAAGGCCGACTCGTTCGAGTTGAGACGATTCAGTTGTGTACGTTGAATAGCACTTGTAGCTTTCGAGTTGTGGTTATGTATACGTAGACGGTTGTTGATAATAGTGAGAATTATGGGGAATAAGGACTGTGTCCCCAGGTGAAGGAATAATGATAAAAAGTGACGAGTGTAAATTGCTAAAGTTCAGTGTTTACTTAAAGATTTGTGAACTGCTTTTGCGAACGTGGATAATTGAGAAGAATTCAGTGTTATATTGTGATAAAGGACTAAAATCAATCTTCCTTTAAAATACACACGACTGTCCCGTGGAGAAATGCCTTCTTTGTTGTCTAATTGTCCTGCTTACTTGAATCACCCAAGCACTTCTTACAGAGAAAGTCCTCAAGAAAAGAAATTGCATGCTGCTATTGAAGAAAGTGCTAAAGAAAACATTGCAATAAATCTTTCAGTACTTTTGATGAACTAAGAAGCAAATTGAAGTTGCTTATTTTGGACTATTATTAGTCGATCATTAATAAGGAAGATGGTATTATTTTTAAACATATTGATTTTAATTATGCCTCTAAAATTATCAATATAGTTATGGTGGATAAGGAATTGAACTCTGTGTTTATTATTGTAAAAAAAGTATTAAAAGTTGGAGGCACCACAATATCAGATAGTGTATGTCACACAAATGAAATTAATGGTGTTTTAGAAAATGTTAGGTTAAAGTTATGTTTTACTACAAGTAGTTATTATAGTCCTCATGATGGTTATGAGTTAATTTTACACCTCTTATTTCAAATCGACACAGCAAATTCACAATTTAACAAACCGGAACCTGTTGTTTTTATGCTGGGAAACGAAATTCCTTACAAAGAAAAGAAGTGCATATCAGTACAGTTCATGGTTTTTCATATTGCCTTGCATGCGATTTACCATATTCTTATAAATATTTCAAACATGTAGGATTCATAATATTTACTCATCCTAATGCAATTATGAGATTGTGTTCATTTCGTTTAGAACCTCAAATGAAATAAATTGATATTTTTTTAAAGGGAACAAGAATCAGACATAAATTAAGTGATCGTGATAAATTAGTGCCTCTCACTATGGATGAGATACATTTAAAATCAAGACTTGCAAAATATTTTGAAAAAAAGGTATATTCAGAATAGAACAGATAGGATTTCATTTACTATGCGTTGTGAGTGAATAGTATTAATAGAAAGTGCATGCAGCGTTTTATCCTGAAAAATAACACATATTTATGAACAATCTTTCAACTGAAGAGAGTAGACCTCTTTTCTTCTAATGTTATAGTGAAATTTATTATATATATTTCCGTCTGATAACCACAATTTGAGTTAGCACTTCAGTTTGAATGGCCTTCTCAGGTGGCCATCTTGAAAGACTGCTCAGTCTTGTAAAGTATGTCTAGGGGCCGGTTTCACCAAACAAGGAGGAAGAGTTTACTCTGGAGTAAATCATGTTTACTCGAGAGTAGCTTCTTGCAGCGTTTCACTAACACTTTACTCAAATGTAAATCGCTTACACGAGAGTAAATTTCGTGAGTAAATTTACACCGCGAAAATCTGTCGGGTAAACTACGGAGTAAGCTCAGTTTTCAATGTGCGTGTACCTCCGCCGTGTTGTTATGGCTCGAATTGCAAATGATGGTATTTGAAGATGATTCCAGCGATGTTTCGGAATATTATCGTCTAGTGTGAAGACAAAGATGGGTGCGGGAGAGAATGGATTGTTTTCTTCCAATTATGACGATGGAGGTTTTGTCCCGAGTTATGTTTGACAAAATCATCAGCTCTTCTATATGGAAGAAACTAATAATTTGCATACTAATCACAAAACCAAAAAATAAATAAAAGAAGTAGAATAATTTCATAAATTATTTTTTTCTGAATTGTAGGTATCTTACGATTATAGGCGATCAGTTCAGAGTGTAGATCAAAACAGGATGTGTTAAGGGCATTTAAACAGTGTAACAAAGTATTTTATTTGTGAAGTACAATGTTAACTTCATCAGGTACATTATGAACAGTGGATGACTTTGTAAATTCCTTTTTCAACGATGTGGATACGAAATAAAGGTAGTAAATATATAATAACTAAAGGAAAAATAATAACTACAATGAATAAAGTACTTATTTATTCAGTTTAAAGAAAACACAGTAAAAACTGTATATGACGTATGGGGGAGAAGATCATCTGCACACCTTTCTTGAGTTCCAGAATCCCTTTTCAACACTTTAAATATAATTAGTTGAAAGATTAATAAAGTTAAAAAAATAAATAAATAATAAAATTTTTAAAAGCGCCAGATTAGCAACAAATGAAAAACTAGCCGTTTGCGTACTAACTCGTAATGATTTATATTCGAAAAATTGGACTAAGAAATATTAAGTAATAAAGATACAAAAACTAAGAAATAAGCTACGCTAACTCAAATCACCAAAATACCATACAAGACTATAATCCAAACTAACACGCCGCCGCCAAAAACTCCCAAACTGAAAAATGAAAGAAAATAACTAGAGATTCCCGTTGGTCCGCACTGGTTCACAGCATCACTCTCGCTCACGGCCTCTAGAATCGCTCTCTGCTGTGCATGAAAAATTGATCGTTCAGCGGGTTCGGGGAGTAAACCGGAGAGTATGGACTATAGAGTAAAATAACCCTCCAGAAGCGTGGTGAACCGCTTATATTTTACTTGAGAGTAATTATCGTAGAGTAATGCATACTCTCGAGTAACTACTCCTAACTTTACTCTGTGAAACCGGCCCTAGGTGGTGTAAAGTATGTCTAGGTAGTTACTCTCGAGTAAAATATAAGCGTTCCGCCAGTGGCGTGGCGTGACTCGCACGTTTGGGGATGCTGAACAATAACACACAAAATGTAACTATCAACTACTTCATCTAATAGGTGAACGCAACACAAAGCAGATACACTGGAACTACTCCCATGTTCTCGATTGCTTACGACGGTGTAGGTGCTTCCCACAAAACCCTCACCCTCACCCTCAGAACTGCCGATGTCTTGAAAGCAAATTATACAATATCTCAGCTTTAATTCTTATAAGCGAAGGGCAATGAGACCACTTGTTAATTTATACATTGCAGACTAAAATAATATGTAATCTATTTAAGGAATAAATCAATTTCTTGGATATTAATTACGAAATAGTAGACATGCACTATTTCTACAGTTTGTGCCCATGACCAAGCGGGGACTCCCGAGTGAGAGAGAATTTACTGACCGCCTGAAGTGTGCTGCGCTCTCGTGCACAAGCGAGTAACTTGCTAAAATTATCCTCAGTGGATTTTTCGCAGCGAATGCTAGCGCAAAGCAGTCGGGTTTCTCTAGGTCAGTGGAGAGGGGAATCTCACCATCTGCGCATGCGTCATTGCTTGTCGCAATCTCGCGGTAGACGCTTGAAGCATTTTAGCTTCCAAGTAATCACAAGTCAGCTTCAACAACCCGCCGAATTCAATCATAGAAAATCAATTTAAAATTAATACAAAACTTGTTTCGCTTAACGGACCACTTATAAGATTATCAATACAGTATTTGGGGTTCTTTATTAATATTATATACGGGGATGCTCAGACTCTCAGCGTCTCCTGACTCTACGCCACTGCGTTTCACCACGTTTCTGAAGGGTTATTTTATACTTCGGTTTTTCTTTCTTGGCACACGGGGGGGTTGTCAATAAAATGGTTTATCTCGTATTTCGCGTCGTTTTCGGTTGCGCCGCTAGGAGTCGCATGATCACGACTGTATCAAGCAACGTTGGCGATTATGCGACTCCTGGCGGCACAACGGAGAATGACGCGAAATACCGTGAGATATTCCATTTTATTGATACACCCCTGTGCGCCAAGAAAGAAAAACCGAAGCACACTCCCCGGTTTACTCCACGAAACCTACTGAACACGCAGTTTTTCATACACAGCACAGAGAGATTCAAGAGGCCGAGAGCGAGAGTGATGCTGTGAACCAATGCGGACCAAATGAAAACTGGTTATTTTCATTCATTTTTCAGTTTGGGAGTTCTTGGCGTCGTCGTGTTATACGTCGTTACGTTATAGTTTTGATTTGAGTTAGAGAAGCTTATTTCTTAGTTATTGTATCTTTAATTCTTAATATTCCTTAGTCCAGTTTTTCGAATATACAGTACGCGAACGTCTAGTTTTCCATTTGTTGATCTCGCGCTTTTTAAAAATTTATTATTTGAAAATTTTGTTTTAATTTTAAACTTTATTAATCTTTGAACTAATTATATTTAAAATGTTGGAAAGGGATTCTGGAACTCAAGAAAACGTGCGAAGATCTCCCCCATACGCCATTACTGTTTTCTTCCCTGAATAATTATTAAGTACTTGTAGTCCTTCAAGTTATTATTTATACGGACGTTATTATTTATATACGTGGTATAGGGAAAGGCATATAATGCTGCGGAAAATCGATTTCGAGATTTTAACGGAAATACACGTTTTGGGGTCCCCTGCTACCGAAAAAGTGTTGTTTTTTTTCGAAACGTCCGTCCGTCTATGAACACTTGCGCCTAAGCCTAAAGAATGAGATTTCTTCCAAAATGGATATTCCCCGGTCGATCTGCGTCGACTCGAGGCGCCGCGATTTTGAAAAACTTTCTTCAAATTTTGGGGGTACTTTACATTTAGCCCCCGGATATTTTCAAAATTTTCTCGAAAACGGCTAACATTTTTTCTTTAAATTTCTTGTAAGAATAGAGTAAAATATATTTATGAAGGTATTTACACGGTTTTTTACACACAGAATTTTCGAAAATTGCAAAAGTTTGAATTTTATTCGGCGTCTTTCTATAACTAGAAAATTGATGACAGAGATTTTTCCTTCACATGAAATTTGTTCTCCATGTTGAGTTCTTCCATTAAGATCATGTACATTTAAAAAAATTGCCTGCATTATGTGCAATTTTTAAAACATTACAAAAACAATATTTCCTCAAAAATTGATTCCAAATTTTTTCTTTAAACTTCTTGTACGAATAGTGCTAAATGTGCTCTATGAGATGACATTCTTTGTTGTTTTTTTTTTCAAAAATTACAAAAATGTAACTCTTTTGACTTGTCTCTCACGTTAATATTTACATTAGAGGCGATTTGTTCACATTATTATATTATTGAGTACATGTGCTTTAAATAATGCCATATAATATTTCTGGTAAATTGAAAAGTTTTCTGCGAAAAATAGCTCAAAATTCCGTATTTTCAGAAACGCTCAAACGCCATTTTATCAAAAATGGCTTCAATTTTTTTGTTGATACTTTTCGAACGGATAGTGCTAATTGAACTTTTTAGTATGACAAAGTTAATTTTGGGATATTTTTTCTTTTTTAAATTAATGTAAACAAATGTAATTTTTTGAATGTTCTCTCATACCGTTAAAATACACATTTCCAGCAATTTGTAAACTATTGAATTAGTGAGTGTAAGTGCTTCAAATGACTTCAACTCAAAAATGTTCTGTGAAAAAGAGCTTCAAATTTCTCATTTACAGCAGCGCATAAACGCCATTTTCTTGAAAACGGCTCCAAATTGTTCAACGAAAATTGCCATTTAGGACGAGGTTTACCTATTTTTTTAACATTCTTAAAATAATATTTTTGTTCTGCTATTAGGAAACGGAAAAAATTAATACCATGTCAAAAAATGTAGTTTGAGCGGCGATAGATGGTAGCTGTCAAGAGAATTCCCAAGTCCGAATAGCCAGCCGAAACCAAACGAAACAGAAAACAAATACGGGAAAGTCTGCGCCATTCTGTAGCACCACTAGTTACTTTTGTTATCGTATATTTACTACCTTTATTTCGTATCCACATCGGTCAAAAATAAATTTACGAAGTCTTCCACAGTTTTTAATGTACCTGATGAAGTCAACATCGTACTTCACAAATAAAATACTTAGTTACACTGTTACACATGCCCTTAATAGACATCCTGTTTTGATCTGGACTCTGAACTGATTGCCTATAGTCGTACGGCACATACAATTGAGAAGAAAATAATTTATGAAATTATTCTACTTCTTGTATTTATTTTTTTTATTATTTTGGTTTTGTATTTAGTATGCAAATTATATGTTTCTTCCATATAAAAGAGCTGATGATTTTGTCAAACATAACCTCGGGACAAAACCTCCCTCGTTATATTTGGAAGAAAACAATCCATTCTCTCCCGCATCCATCTTTGACATCGCACTAGAGGATAATATTCAGAATCATCTTCAAATACCATCATTTGCAATTCGAGCCATAACAACACGGCGGAGGTACACGCACATTGAAAACTGAGCTTCCTCCTTAGTTTTCCCGACGGATTTTCGCGGTGTACATTTACTCACGAATTTACTCTCATGTAAGCGATTTACACTTGAGTAAAGTGTTAGTGAAACGCTGCAAGAAGTTACTCTCGAGTAAACATGATTTACTCCAGAGTAAAGTCTTACTGTTTGGTTAAATCGGCCCTAAAAGAAAGTGATATGAAGTGGTTGGTAGGAATTCATAGAAATTAATTGAGAATTCAATTCAGACATCTGAGAACCATTTAAACCATTTCATGAATAACATAGAAATTTTCACAGTAAAATATAGTTCTCTACGGTATGTTTGTGGAAGAATGCAAGTAAATTTCAGGTGGAACTAATGTTAAAACTACAAAAGCAATTATTAGAACCATAGCACAAATAGGGCCGCGAGTCGCATAAAAGTTACCTCTCATTGAGAAGATAACTCTAGCTTAAACAACACTGTTGTGTCGTCTTCTAATAATGTCTATTTTTTAACGACTTCTTAATATGTAGCTGTGTTGCGCTCACAAAAAATAGAAATGTGACTCAATTGTTTTCTTTCAATTTCTGCACATACTAAAAATTAGTAACACTAAATTCAGGTACTGTATGTCGATGCCCTTGAAATGAATTTGAGACCAACCTTATCTTAAGTTTCCCATACAACCAAAAAAACACTGGCCATTATCTGTCATTTACTTTTCTACTAATCTTTCCAAAACAAAATATGAAAAATCAGAAGTCTACTACCTAGTTTCAAAGCTCCAAATTGTGAAAATACCTTTGCAGCCTTTGAAGCAGAGTTGGACAAATTTGGATGTACTAGAGGACCCAATGATGGTGTGCTTTCAAGACCAAAAGTCCGAATAGCACGACTTGTTGCCTCTTTGAAGATCAGTCCTAAATTAGCAGTGGGATTTTTAAAAGCTTTCTGAAGTTCCTTCAAGTGAACACCTGCATACTGAATACCTGTTAATGCAACAAAAAACAGCAAATTGTTTTCAGGCGTTCAAGATTCTCTAAATTGCTTTTGTGATATTTTGACATTTCATGTTTTTATAAAGCTTTTGATAAATTTTTCATGTCAAAATACCCATCCTTATTCGAAGTACTCTCTGTAATTGACAATACAACGCATGGTCAACAATGAAGCTTAGCCTTAACTTCGCTACTACCTTTTACTTAGCAATTGATGCGAATCATACCACGAAAGATTGGATTTTCTTGCATTTTTTCACAGCAACACGATGTACAACCGTACTCAACACAGGACTTGGTCGACCATGGTCCAAAATTTCTTTTTTCTACATTGTTAAGACAAAAAAATGATGTTCACAGTAGTTCATTCACTGTATTTGTCATATTAACAAAAATGTAGATGAAATAAAATAAACTTGTGGTGCTAAAGTATGGAACAACAGACTTTCCGTATTCGTTTTCTATTTCCATTGATCTTGGGTAACTATTCGGACGTGCCACATACTCTTGCCAACTCCCATCTATAGCCGCCTAAAGAAATTTTTTTGACAATTTCTTAATTTTTCAGTTTCCTAATAATAGAACGCAAAAAAAATTATTTTAAGAATAACCGTAAAACCTCATCCTAAATGGCAATTTTCTTTGAACAAATCGGAGCAGTTTTTAAGAAAATAGTGTTTAAGCATTTTTGAGTCTTGGAAAAATTTCAATAGAAGAAATTTGAAGCACTTTAACACACAAATACAATAATGTTTACAAATCGCTGGAAATCTGCCTGTTAACGGTGTGAGTGACCTTAAAAAAAATACATTTTTGTAATATTTGAAAAAACAAAAAAATTCCCCAAAACGAACATTAATTCCACTCTTTAATATGATGTAATCGTTCGAAAAGTTTGAAAAAAAATTGGAGCAGTTTATGAAAAAATGGCGTTTGAGCTAATTTTCAAAAAACTGTTGATTTTTGGAGAAACTTTACACAACATTATTTAAAGCACATGTACTTGCAAATGCAATAATGTGAACAAAATGCCGCTAATGTAAATATTAACGTGAGAGAAGTAAAAAATTGCATTTTTGTAATTTTTGAAAAACAAATAATAGAGCAAACTTATGTTTATGACATCTTATAAAGCTCATTTAGCACTATCCCTACCAAAAGTTTAAAGAAAAAGTTTGGAGTCTTTTTAAGAAAATCTTGTTTTTGTTATTTTTTTTAAATCGCATATATTCCACGGATTGTTGCGCGAATACTAAACTTTTTTTTAAAAATCGGCATTACTTTAATGAAACAACTAATTATGGACAAGAAATTTTATTTGAAGGAAACATCTCAATTTTACTTTCCCGTATAAATACGTATACACGGAGAAATATAAGTAGTATAGGGAAAGTTATGAAATGCTACGCGAAAAAATGGCCAATTTTCGGCGGAAAAAAATTAATTGCCAGGCCGTGAAAACGAATAAGTGGATAAAACCAGTTGCTAAATTAAGCAAAAAAATCCCCTAACACGTGGTGTAGCCAGAAACCCTGTTTTCTAGGTCCTTGATACCGAAAACCCAATTGAAAGGAAAACGTCCGTCTGTGAACACTGCTAGCGCCTAAACCATACGTACGATTTCTTCCAAAATGGATATTCCCCGGTCGATCTGATTCTAGTCGAAGCTTTGAGTTTTTGAAAAAGATTCTTCAAATTTGGGGGTACTTTATATGAAGCCCCCCGGGGATTTTCAAACTTTTCTCGAAAACGGCTCCAAATTTTTTCTTTAAATTTCTTGTATGAATAGATAAAATACACTTATTTACATGGCATATGTCCGATTTTCACTGATAACTCTGAATTTTTGAAAATTGCAAAAGTTTAAATTTTTTACGGCGTCTTTCTGGAACTACAAAATTGATAAGAGAGAGTTTTCCTTCAAATAAAATTTTTTCTTCATAGTGAGTTATTTCTTTATGGTCATCTACATTTTTTGAAAATTTTAGTATTTTTCGCGGAATATGGCGTGCAATATGTGCAATTTTAAAAAATTACAAATACAAGATTTTCTCAAAAACTGCTACAAATTTTTTCTCTAAAATTTTGGTAGGGATAGTGGTAAATGTACTCTCTCAGATGACATAAAATCCATATTGTTCTATTGGTTGTTTTTTTTAAAAATTACAAAAAAGTAAATTTTTTTACTTGTCTCTCACGTCGTTAATATTTACATTATCGACGATTTTTTCACATTATTATATTTACGAGTACATGTGCTTTAAATAATGTCAAGTAAAGTTTCTCGAAAACACAACCGTTTTCTGTGAAAAGTAGCTCAAATTTCGACATTTTCAGAAATGCTCAAACGCCATTTTCTCATATATAGCTGCAAATTTTTTCTTGAAACTTGTGACAGTTACACTCTTTAATATGACGTAGAGTTTATTTTGAGTTATTTTTTTGTTTTTTTCAAAAATTATATAAATGTAAATTTTTTGAAAGATCTCTCACATCTTTAATATGCACATTATCCGCAATTTGTAAACATTATTATATTTGTAAGTGTAAGTGCTTCTAATAACTTCAAATAAAGTGTTTTGAAAACTCAAAACTTTTCTGTGAAAATGAGCTTCAAATTTCGCATTTTTAGTAGTGCTAAAACGCCATTTTCTCTTAGACGGCACATAATTTTTACAAGAAAATTGCCATTTACGACTAGGTTTTTGTGTTCTTTAATATTCAAAAATTAATATTTTCGTTCTGCCAATAGGAAACGAAAAATTAAGAAAATGACAAAAAAAATGTACTTTTGGCGGTGATAGTTGGTAGCTGGCAAGAAAGAGTATGTGGCAACTCCGAATAGCTAGCGAAGACCCAAGGAAATGGAAAACTAAACGGGAAAGTCTGTGCCATTCTGTAGCACAACTAGTTTAATTTTATACTAGTGGAAATTTACCGAAAAAAATTCAAACTCTGGCAATCATCGAAAATTCTGAGTTATCAGTGAAAATGGGACCTGTGACACCTTTATAAGTGTATTTTACTCTATTCACAAAAGAAATTTAAAGAAAAAATTGGGAGCCATTTTTTAGAAAATTTTGAAAATGTTCCACGGGCTTTATACAAAGTATGCCCCCAAAATAATGTTTTTCAAAATCGCAGATCTTCGACGCAGGCCAGATGGGAAAAGTTTTCTTGAATTTGGAAAAAATCCTAGGCATTGCTTAGGCTCCCCTGTTGTTCGCATACCCCGGGCAAACCTACAGACGGACGGACGATTTGCAAAAATAGAAAAACAACACTTTTTCGGTATCAGGGGATTTTAACCTTTCAAGTGCTACGTTTCTTTAAGGCCCAGCATACCATATATGATACGCTAATTTCTGGTCAACTCAATTTTGCTTCTTTTGCAATACTTTGTGAATTTTAGTTCAGTAAACGTAGACATCCTAAACGAAACATATAAGCAGGATTTTTCATTCTTGAATGCCAGATGTTGGTTTAGCCGTCAAATTGTAAGTCATTCATTGCACATTCCTGAACAGGGTGTACACATGACTTGGGTCGGTTCGAATCATCTACAACCGTGCTTAGCTTCTGGTTTTCTCTTCCCTCTACTTATTCTATCCTTCGATTATAACATAAATCACGTTGTGGTTTTATCATATCCAGGCTGGCGGCCGGCCACCGCCGCCACCGCCGCCACCGCCGCCACCGCGCCCTATGCAGGGACTCGCTGACGAAATCTGCCGGAACACTCCAATAGTGACCTCCAAGGGCCACAAAACTATAGCTAGGCTAACAACTATAGCTAGGCAATACCTTCACACAGCCGTAGATGTCGTGCCATGTCAATATCTACTAGTGCTCCGTAGGAATAAATTCAGAAAGCAGATGATATGTCGCGACGGAAATATCCGGCTTGAGCGCTCATGGCACGGCCGACCCGCGCTGGATATATCCGGCATTAGCGCTGAGGGCACGAAAGTCTTGCGCCGGATATATCCCGCACTAGCGCTTAACAGGTTAAAGAGGGTATTTCCGTTGGAATCTGGAAATCGATTTTCCGCAGCATTACATAACGTTCCCCATACTACGTATATTAGGCCTTCTCCGTATACATGTATGCATACGGGTAAGTAAAAACGAATACTTTCGACATAACTTACACAGCTTTAGTCAACGAAATAGAATTGGTCAACGGAACAGTAATCACATGCTCTACACGATTTTCATGGGACTGTAAAACGGTCTGTGCCGGTAGGCAGAAAGCGAATTCGCTGGCCTAAGCTCAACGCGCATGTGCCAAGTAATTAACACAGCGTGCTACTGTTCAACGCTCACTACAGGACCTTTTCTCCAAATAAGGTGCGAAGTGAGGCAGAGCCCAGACGTGCCTACCCTAGGAGCAGGAAGCGGGCGCACGTCTCTGCAAGAAGAGGGGAAAAAGATCTAATGGCGCACGGGCTATTAGAAAACAATTTAAATGAAAAAATGGCTCATGTCACAATAATAATGCATTTCCAGATGAACAATACTTACACCATATTCAAATTGTAAGTCATTCATTTTTTTATTATGAAATAAATGTAACTAGTACATATTCATCAGGGTAGACAGTGCCTACTTTGTCTACCACAAGGAGCCGTCTCTGACATCTACCAATTAAAGTTGTGACCCAAGAGTTGAGAAGTTCTAAAGCACCAATGTGGAATTTTTCTTACACATTTCTCTTCTTGAAAAATGTACCGAGCTGAATCGTGCGTTACTGAATAAGATGGCGTAAGCGAATCTCTCTCTCTCTCTCTCTCTCTCTCTATATATATATATATATATATATATATATATATAGAGAGAGAGAGAGAGAGAGAGAGAGGGAGAGAGATAGTAGCGAACGTGAATTTCACGTACCCGTGTGATGAAATCAATCAGCCAAAACATTGACCAAATTGATTTTCGGCTGTTGGTCGTGCGCGATTCCAACGCCCGCTCGCGCGCGCCGCTGGGAGCCGACGAGTTTCCTTATCGGTGGCTCGGAGGGGTGGAGAAAGGGGCAAATGTTATCTGAGCAGTGACGTGAGCAGAAGAGGGGACAAGGGGGGTGAGTCGCTGCCCCTTCGCGGGGAGGAGGCTCGTGGCATCGTTCTCAGAATGTTTCTGGAACTCGGAGCGGTAGGTTGTACGCTAATAGTCTGGCCGCGGACTCACGTAAGCGAGGAAGGAGAGGCTCGTGCCTGTGGTGGCTATTAACACACGGCAGGGGTACGATCAGCGAAGGCGTCTGGTATGGGAGTACTACCAGGTTGCTGTGAGCACGTGCCTAGGCCTGCGATAGCACGTCGGCCGCCCGCATTTTCTTCGCTGGGAGTTTTGCGCTAGTGGCGAACGCCACAGCCACTGAACTAAGGTCGGTGTTCAAGATAATATAATTTTGGATAGGGCGTTATAAAAAGTAGTAAGAAGTGGAAAGTAATTGACTATAGAATGCAGGTTGGTGTATTATTCTCGTAGTTCACTATCAAAGTTTATCACCATTAACATTCTTGCTTATTGACTGGTATACCCGTTCCATTGGTATTTCCCTGGTCATTGTGAACTACTTTCTCAAAAGACATTAGAAGTAATGTGCCTTTCTTAGAGGAGAACAGCATTGATTTGTGGAAGAAACTTGTTTGGTTAATAATACCCGAGTGCAGTTTCTGTTTTAAAAGAAACGTTGATAATAGAGTTAAATTCGACTCGACTTATAAAACACATTGTGATACTTGTGAATAATTAAATGGGTATGAGAACATAATTGCTATGAACTGTGGAAGAATATAAGTGAACAGTAATGAGTCTTTTCGTAGGAGAGAACGTCACTGATGTGCGAAAGAATCTCATGCTAATGAAATGCTAGTGCAGCTGTTACCTTCAAACTTTTAATGATAACGTTTAAATTCCAGTCGTTATGAAAACAACTTGTGCCATTTGTGAATAATTCGCAGAGTATTAATGTATTTGCTATAAATGGTTGGAAAAGTTATATGAACTTAGATGTCTTTAAACATTTATTGAAACTGGGATGTTTGTGGAGTAGAAACAATGCATATTCTTTTCAATTTCAATCAAAGGTGTAGGTTGTAAATAAGGTTGTAAATAAATTTCAGTTGTGATAAATGAACACGTTTAGTTTGTTTCCATGCAACTTTTGGTAACATTTCGTGTCCTTAAAAACTATTTATTCATGTCAATTGTGATAAATGAACACGTTTAGTTTGTTCCCATGTAACTTTTGGTAACATTTCGTGTTAACGTTTCGTGTATTCATTTCAATTGTATGTGAATATTCCATGGTAATTCCAGTGAATTCTTTGCAAAGAATCTACTAAAGAGTGATTATGCAGTGTATAGGGGTGGATGGTTAACTGCAATTTCTGTAAACTGATAGAACCACGACATTTTACGTTTGAAATACTTGTACTATTTCCTGTGAAATAACTTTATCGTGCACTCATCTCACTTCAGATATCTTTAATTCACTTTATTGAATTTCAATTCATTTTCTTCTTTTGTCTCAGAAGACATTACTAGAATTTTTATTAGTGCTTATTTGAAATTCCTAATTTTGCAGTTAATTATCCTCTTCATTTTTTTGCTGTTAAAGGATTTCTGTTTGTTTTCTATTTTATGGCCAATGTTGTTGTCATTCTGTAATTTTGTGTTTGCTTGCAACGTGTGTCCAATTACATGTTGTTTCTGTGGTCACGGCTTTGTGTTTTCTTTCTTAGTTTGAAATCTTCGGATGAGCCACGATCCCACTAATTTCCCCCCCCTGAAACCGACGTCACGTTCGGTTACAATACATATATATATATATATATATATATATATATATATATATATATATATATATATATGTAGAGAGAGAGAGAGAGAGAGAGAGAGAGAGACAGGATGTTGGTATGTATATAAGAGCAAAACTCCAACACCGTTGGACCGATCTTCATGAAAGTTGGCACTTCTACAAGTTTTTTCACCGAGAAGATTTATATGTTGTTAATTCTGTTTTAAGTCCACTACATGGCGTTACATATTCACGTCATATGCAACCTGCAACGCACTCCGCAGCATTTTGAATCCATATCGTTCAATAACTCCTAAACGAGGCGTTCTAGGCCCTTAAAAACTAAAATTTTGATGCCGAAAGCCTCATAGAAACGTTTCTCACACTGTAATCTACAGAATGAACTCTTCCTGAACATTCTATTACATTCTTGCTGGTCCGGCGCTCCCCGATATTACTTCACCGGCTCAGAGATTTGCAGAATCTGCAAGTAAATGAGAATGACATAGACAGACAGGGACAGGGCGTGGAAGAAGGGAGGGAGAGGCAGTGAGAAACGGTGATGGGAGGGGAAAGAGGGAGATGATGAAGGGCAGAACGTCTGCCGGGTTTCTCTAGTTTGTGATAGAAGTTGGTGATAAATCTGAAAATATTGAAAAAAATCTGTTTTTGAATTAAATTCCATTTTTTCTCAGTTTCTTCCAAGCTCTTTTATAATCCCAGTTTTTGTAGGCTTCTTCAAATTCCCATTTTTTCCTGGTTTTCAAGGATTCCAGGTTTGCTGGCCACCCTGTTGTACATTGTTTTGGTGTGAGACATGAAACTCAACATGGAAAAAAATTCTATGGAAATGATGCTTTCTTGCATCTTTACAAAAATGAAAGAAAGGGCAAAAGGAGACACTACACTCAGATAAAAATATGCTTATAATATTTACATTCTTTACATAAATTACAGGGTGAAATATTTATTTATATATCTTCAGTATGAAAATAGAAATACATTTTAAACACACATTTAGAAGGTGCAATATATTTCAGTACAATTCACTGCTGTATTAAACGTTGTTTCTCTTTTTTTCTTTTTTATAAAAAATTAATTCAAGGAAAGTAATACTGAATAATAAATTAAAAATCTCGAAGTAGAGGAACAACAAAAGGAAAGGTTTATAAATAGTAACAAGTTTTAATACAACACACCTTGGTACCGGCGCAGTTTTGTGCTTTCAAAATTTGTTAACATATTTCACACAAAGGCAAATTCTAGAGCCAAAATATGATGGAAAAATAATTCAAGACTTGTAATAATATATTTGTGTCATTGTGTTTCTAGTGAGCTTAATTGTTTGTGCTCTTTTATAAATTAAGAGGATTGTTGGTAGGGATTGCACCTGCTTCACAGATATTCTTGGAAATTGCTGCCAGATTCTTGAAGTTATCAAGACCCTCACTTGAAGCAATTGTTTCTAGATTGCGGCTCACACGATCATGTGCCTATTCAAATATAATAATTAAATAAATAAAAATTAAAAACAACATTATTGTTTGCAGATTCCAATTTTCCACGAGAGAAAATATTCCTTTTGAATGCTTACCTCATTGCACCAAACTTCAACCATAATTTGTTCATGTTTACTGGATGGAAGGCCAAGTTTCAAAGATCTTGATGCTCGAGACAAAACAACCATCATGGCATAGATGTCTATTGCAGAATTAGCTAATCGGTTCAGAACAAACTGCTCTTCAACAACACCACGTCCATATTTAATAAGTGTGTTCTCCACAGCTACACCAAACGCTGCAATGCTCTGCAAAAATCAGGAACAGAATCATAGCAAATAATCGATATCATACAAAATCAATAGCAAATAAAGTAAAACCTGTCTATAATGGAAACTGATGGTTCCTTAAAAAAGTTTCCATCTTGGCAGGTTTCATTACGAGCCCTTGGCGCGAATGATCGCACAGACTACCTGGGAAGGCCAGTAGGCTTCTCCCTGGTGAAGGACTGGAAGGGGCTATATGAGCAAGAAAGCACAGCCGGTAAGATAGCTGAGTCATGGCTCTATGACTGGCAAAAAATGGGCGCCCTGATTCAGTTCGTCTTGCCAGCGCTCACCTTCCCCCTCAGAATGGGAAGATACACGAGGAAGCAGCTGCTCACAATGGACAGCGCCCTGCGAACGCGTGTGAAACACATCCTCTCCCTCCCAGAACGTGATTTCTCCTCCTTACTCTACGGACACCCCGAGGACGGGACGATCGGCTTCACAAAGGTGAGAGAGGAGGCTGATTTTTGGGCGATAGATTCTGCTTTTAAAATCTTAACAAGCCCAGACATTAGCCACAGAAATGCCGCCATGGAAGGCCTCGCCGCCGAAGCAAGCCACTGTGCCAGATCACAACCGCCAGCGAAAGTGAGTGCGGATTACCTTAATAACCGCCCCTTCCCCCGCAGATACGGCCTTGAGACTTTTTTTTGATCGGGCGCGCGTAACACCACGGGCAGGGTGGGAGTAGAAATGGGAGATAGGGGAGAACAACGGTGACCTCACTCCCTCCCTTACCCTCCCCTCCTCTTACTGCCTACCACGGGAAGGGTCACCCGGCTGAAGCCAGCGCCCGCCGATGCAGAGGCCAGGGCCGGCGAAGGCCGCAACCCCACTGCCACCGAGTATGACACCCCAGTAGCCGCCGGGGGGGGGGAACGCTCTGGAGCTGACGCTGAACGGGCAGAGCGGAGTAGGCGCCGCCGCATCACCAACGCTGGCCGCGCAGGAGGGAGCGATTGGAGCGCCGAACCGAAGCAGCCACAGGACGCCACTACCACTGCCGACGGCGAGAGCGGTAGCCAGGACACACATAGGGCAGAACCGGCCGCCACTCGGCGAGTCGACGCCGACGACATCCCAGAACTGGCCGCGAACAGCCCAACCAACGACCTGAGACCTGCGTCCGCGCAGCCTGCAGCCGTGCGCAGCGACGAGCCACGCGGCCCCGGCGTCGCCCTGGCGACTTCGCCCACCACTGTGCCAGCGGCTAGAAGGGGCACCCCGGTGCAGAGACCGGTCCCTCCACGGCCGGGTCCGGACGCCCACCAGGAGCAGCCGCAGGAGGCCCACGACCTTGACAACCGCCAGACACCCATGGAGTGCGGAGGTGGTCACCATTGGGCCCTCGGGGAGGTCGTCACTAGTGAGGCGCATACGAGAATTATTCCAGAAGGCGCACTCGCGACGATGGCAATTCCAAAAGGCCTAAGGAATCTACGCGGTCGCTCGGGCGGGGGTGGACAAGGAGTCAGGCTTCCACACGCGGACCAGGGAGAACTTATGTACAAGTTTCTCTTCCCGGCCCGCCTCAACTCCGCTCCCGCCTTAAACCACTGCCCTGGTAACAAGAACAAGGCCTGCCGGAAGGGCTGCACCCGCCCAGACGGCACAGCCGCGTTCGAGGCAACTGGTCATGTAACGAATGAGTGCCGATTCAACTCGGCGCTGTGGCACGCTCGCCACAACATCTGCGAGCATTACAAGGAGGCCGCAGTCGCGAGTGGATGGAAGGTCTTCAAAGAAAACCAGGTAGTGGTGGATAGCGAGCGCCCGATCTCGTTCTCGCGCGGGGCCTCCACTCCATCGTGGATGCAACGGTAGTGGCAGCGCGCGCATGTAAGCTGCAGGAGAGAGAGACGAGGAAAAGAGGAGTAAATACAGTGCCTCCCGTGCAGCTCTCCTCAGCGCCGGCTACGCCTCCCCCGAAATTATACCGCTCTTGGTGGGTGCCCTGGGCGAACGGTACCCGGGAAGCGACGCCGCGCTCCTAAAGGTCTCGAATGGCGATAAGCTAAACACACTAAGATAACGCATCATAGTTAAAGCCATCACCGGGAGCGCGGCGTGCTACTTCGCCCACACGGCCAGCGTCTCGCGCGAGTACAGAGAGATCGTGGACAAGATCTCTGCCGCCGCCCCCACCGCACCAACGACAGCAGAAGCAGTAAGCTGCACACGCGTCACAGGCGCCACACTCGTCCCTCATACAGCAGAACAGTGCAGATCCCAATTAAATACTTCTCTCCTTTTCCCCTTTATTAACTTTTAACTTTTTAACCTTAAACTTTTTAAAAAACTTTTTCTTAACTATTAACTTTGGCGGATAAAGCATTCAATCTCCTATTGAATTGAATTGCCTTATTTTACGTGGCGAGACTGGCCATTTATGCCTGCTCTTCCGTCTGACCATGCAAATTTTGCTACACTCCTTTCACCAACTAGCGGAAAGAAGGTATTACTGAGGCGACGAAACCGGCGATTTGAATTTAGCTCAGAGGCTTCATTTAGGCTTGAGGATCTTTTACATGCAAGTAAATCTACTAACATGGGACAGCCGGCTTTACTTTCCCTCCGAAGGAAGGCGTACGAGGGATTTTTTTCGACCCTAAAAATCCATGGCTTCGATCGGGTTTGAACCCGCGAACTTGGGTATAGTAGTCAGATACGCTAACCGCTACACCATCGCCGCCGCAAACTGCACCGTATTTACTTGTGCAGTTTAAAGACATTTTTTTATTAACTACGTGGAGCTGGACTTCTCCAAACGTAATCAAAACTGTCCTAGTCCTGCAACTGGGGGCAACGTGACGAGTACATTTTCACGTGCTGGTGGAAACTGCTTGCTGCATGGCGGTTATTACCGTTATACATTTTCTACATTTTTTGATTGGTGTGTATGTTCCTGACATTTGGGGCAGTGGCAACGCAGCTGGCAGCTTCCAGGAAATTTAACACACCACTACGTAACATGCGTAGCAATCGTAACGTAACAAGTGTAGCAATTTGACACCTCATAAGTGATTTGTTTTTAATCTGTATGTCATTTGCTTTCAGTGAAAACATCTCATTCTATGAGCAACTATGCTCTTATTGTATTATTCAGTATTTACAAGTATGTCTCTTTATTTATGAGTCAGAAACTTATTCCATGAGCAACTATGCTCTTTTTATGTTATTTACTGTACACAAGTTTGTAACCTTTTTATTTTATGTGTGAACAATCTATTTAATGAATCATTTGTGTTTCTAAGTTCGTACTTCAAAGAACTTACATGTTCCAATAAGATTAAAAACTCTAACTCAGTGAAATACTGCAAAGAGTAAATATACAACCGTTTCCTAAGAAATTTACTATCAACCCACTGAAAATTAATGTAAGCTAACCCTTCCAATGTAATGTAACCCTTCCAATTAAAAACACTGTTTTTATTGGATTGCTTTGTTTGCTCTGGTTATTGGAGGGAGAGGAGATTGAGTGCCACCAAAACGCCACCACAGTTAATTGCTCACTGGCATTACACTCCCTTTCAACCTTTTTAACTTTCAATTCATCCATTTATGTATTAGAAATTGTACTTGTAAAATTCTGAATAAAAACTCTTATAAGGAGGGTTACCAAAAAATCACTATATAACTTTAACTTAAGACATGTAATACTATATAACGGACAGAATATAATGTATACACTATATAACGGACAGAATTTTTGTTATAGTTATGTTAGTCAAACAAAATAATGAAAACGAAGAGTAATTTTTCACTAGGGGCGGATTTTAATGAAATGCCCTGTTTTACTTTCCCATATACGTACGTATATACGGAGTGTAGATAGTTATGTAATGCTGAGCGAAAAAATGGGGAATTTTCGGTAGAAAAAAATTCGTTGCCGGGCCGTGATAACGAAAAAGTGGATAAATCCAGTTGCTAAATTAAGAAAAAAACCCTAACACGTGGTGTAACCAGTTTTGTAAGTCCTTGATACCGAAAAACCAATTGAAAGAAAAACGTCCGTCCGGTGTATGTGAACAATACTAGCGCCTAAACTATGCATACGATTTTTTCCAAATTGAAGAAAGCCCTGTTAATCTGGCCTGAGTCGAAGCTCTGAGATTTTGAAAATCATTAATTTTTGGGGTTACTTTACATGAAGCCCTCGGAAACCCTTTAATCTAGTTTGATAATGAGGAAATCATTATTCTCGAAACTGTTGCTACTACCATACATGCACAATTACCTGAATTCAACGTTTCCTTCCGGGCTAGGGGGCCGTGGTCTATTGGAAATAATACTTCCAAACGTTTCGTCCGTAACTACGACGGACATCTTCAGTGGCGATTTGGTCTCGGACGAAGAGTCCACTTCGATGGTTCCCCGATGATAGATGGAGCCGCCCGGTCCACGGGGATATTCGTACCAGCGGGACTGTGGTGGGGGCCGGCTAGGCTCGGATCGGGCGATGTGGCGGAGACGCTCGCTGCGTGTTCATGACTTATGTTTTCGCGTGCCTGCGCGACTACTGTCACGTGTTTGTTTGTAAATAGGTTTTGGTTTTGTCTGGCGGATAACGGGCATCCAAACCGGATTAATTTTTACTCCCTCCTCCTTTCTATTGAAATTCCGGGGATATTTGAGAATTTCAATAGCTTCACGGTGTAACCTTGCATGGTAGTGAGCTGTGGTGGCTAAAACATCCACGTCCCCGAAACGTATGTCATGTTCACGGCCAGAGAAAGCGTGTCGAGCTACTGCCGACTTTTCAGTGAAGCCAAAACGGCAGTTCCGCTTGTGTTCTGAAAGCCTGGTGTTAATGCTCCGTTGTGTAGTGCCAATGTACACAGCGCCACAGGAACATGGGATTCTATAGACCCCTGCTGTTGTTAATGGATCCCTTCTGTCCTTGGCAGATCGAAATAAGTTTCGAAGCTGTGAAGTGGGTTTGAAAATGGTTTTCACGTTTTGTTTTTCTAGCACTTTCCCTATACGGTCCGTGATGTTCTTCACATAAGGCAGGGTTACTTTCAATGTTTGGGTGGCATTTGGTTTAGTGCGTGAAGTTTTCTTTGGATGGAGTGCTCTCTTGACTTTCGTGGCAAAGTATCCGTTGGCCTGCACAGCTCTGTTGAGATGCCTTAATTCCTCGGGTAAACTGTCCTTTTCACATATCCGTGTTGCACGATTAACTAGACTTTTCATCATAGCTCTCTTCTGACTTATATGATGATTAGACATTTTGTTGAGATATCTATCTGTGTGAGTGGGTTTCCGGTAGTGTGACTCAGTGATCCATCTGCATTATTAGTGACAAGTACATCTAAGAAGGCTAGCTTGTCGGCCCGCTCCTTTTCCATTGTGAACTGAATGCAAGGATGGATCCTGTTTAGATGGTCGAGGAAATCGTTGAGGGTGTCATCTCCGTGGCTCCATACGACAAATGTGTCAACATACCGAAACCAACACTTAGGTTTAAGAGGCGCGGTGTTCAGCGCTGTAGTTTCAAAACTTTCCATGTATAAATTGGCGACGACCGGACTAAGGGGATTACCCATCGCGACCCCGTAATTTTGTTCATAAAATTCTCCATTCCATAGAAAGTATGTGGTGGTCAGAACATGTTTAAACAAATCCGTTATGTCATTCGGATATATTATCTTGGAGTAATGACATACGTTTCATTCACCGGTACCATTTGTGAAGAGTGAAACATCAAAGCTGATGAGGATGTCCTCAGGCTGCAATGTAAGTGATTTTAGTTTCTCAATGAAGTGCATTGAATCTCTGATGTACGTCTCAGTGTGACCGATGTGCGGTTTCAATAAGTTGCAGAGATATTTGGAGACGGCGCCAATAGGAGAGCCAATACTGCTAACAATAGGTCGTAACGGTACCTCTGGTTTGTGGATCTTCGGCAGTCCTTATAGTCTCCGTGGTAATGCTTCTGATATCCTGATAGAACGTTGCTTTTCCTTGAGTCCTTGAGCAGTTGGTTGGTTCGGCGAAGTATTCTTGCAATGGGATCTCGCGGTAGCTTGGTATAGGTCTGTGGATCCAAAATGTCCTCCACCTTCTTCCGGTCGTCAGATGTGCTGATAACGACTGTTGCATTACCTTTGTCTGCCGAAAGTATAAGGATGACCTTGTTGCTGTTTAAATTCCTCAAGGCTGTCTTCTCTGTAGCAGTGAGATTGCTCTTGGGAGGTTGGCCCTGTGTAATATTCTCGAAGAATTTCTCCGGATCTCTTCTGCTGCCTCAGTTGGTAGGGATCGTATCCCAGACTCGATATTGGAGATAATTTCTTCAATTGGTATTGTAGTAGGGGTCACAGCATAGTTTGCTCCCTTGGAGAGAACTGCTATTTCATCTGTGATTGAATAGGTTATTAATTCGACTACTGTGGTCATTTGCACCCATGCCAGAGTATTTGGAGAAAAAAATTTCAGTGTTGCATATGTTACTTACCCACTGTTTAAAAGCATGTACATTGGCTAAAAAGGTTTGAATTCTGCTTCAACCATACATGTAGAAATGGCAGAAGGAAAAAGGGCGCGTAAAATTTATCTTAAAACGTAAAATTGGATGTAAAGGGGCCGAAAAACAACATAAAACATTGTTATCTTTCAAATAAAATTATATATTCTGCTTCCTCTAAAAAAGTTTTGAGAGCGCAGAATTGTCATCCCCGAGCACCACTTGTAGCGAGCTGCCCAGGTCATGTCTTCGTCGATTGCCAACGAATTTCCTGCAGTACAGGAGGACGTGTTCCACGGAAAGAACAGTCTTGCACGAGTCACAGATAGGAGTTTCATTTCGAAGAATGAAACCATGAGAAAAATGGCAGTGTACGATACGAAGACGGGTTAAAATAACTTCCTCGCGCCTAGAAGAACGTGATGAGGAGTGCCAGGGATACACAGAATTCTTTATCGTACTTACTTTGAAAGTGCTATTGTGCCACTCTGTCTACCACGCTCTAAGCAAGGATCGTTTCAAGAAAGCCTGAACATCGGACAATGGCACAGAAGGGATGTCGATATGAGTTTTACTAATCGCTGATTTCGCCGCCTGGTCGGCCAGTTCGTTCCCTTTGATACTCACGTGGCCTGGGACCCAACTAAGTACCAGGTCATAGCGGCGGTACAGAAGACGATGAATCAGGCTTTGAACGGATAAAGTCAGGTAGTCTGACGAAGGACGGGAGACAGCTTGAAGAGAGCTGAGAGAATCAGAACAGATAACTACTCGTCGCAACGTCGCTGATTCAATGTATTTTGGACCTCAAATATGGCATACATTTCGGCAGTGAAAATACTGCACTTGGAGTGAAGCCGAAATGATTTGGTGGCCCTGATACAGTAAAAACCACATGCCACCGCGGCGCTGCACGATGAACCATCCGTGAATAAGAATAAAAGATCCGGATAGGATTCTCTCATATCAAGAAACTGCTTCTGGTAAACCAGAGGGCTAGTAGTTTGTTTGGGCAGATGGGAGAGTGTGAAGTCAATACTGGGAAGGAGGAGTTTCCAAGGGGGAATCCGGTCACTTGTGGGTTTCACAGGGGTAGGAAGTTCGACATTTAATTCCTGGAGATTTCGAAATCGAATACCTGGGGGATGGGGTAACGATGTTCGAAGAATGTATGAGGACTCATAATTTCGGTGGATGATTATACGACGACAAGGGTGGTCAACCAGTCCCGACACTTTAGCCTCATAAGAGGCTAATAAAATATGTCGCCTTCGGCTCAGAGATGGTTCTCCAGCTTCGGCCAAGAGGCATTCGATGCGACTCGTGCGGTAGGCGCCTGTACTAATCCTTATACCTGCGTTGTGAATGGTATTTAATGGCCAGAGGGTTGATGGTGACGCTGACCCATATACAATACATCCATAATCCAAAATA
This sequence comes from Acheta domesticus, assembly GCA_031308135.1. Classification (NCBI taxonomy): domain Eukaryota; kingdom Metazoa; phylum Arthropoda; class Insecta; order Orthoptera; family Gryllidae; genus Acheta; species Acheta domesticus. Next base: position 101,821,911 of record JAHLJT010009436.1, on the reverse strand, counting down.
GACACCGGTCTGCTCCCCAAGAGCTGCCTGTAAGGGTGCGGAGGAGGTTCAGAGGTGAGACACATCGGCTTTTCAGTTTACGTATATGATTTCGCCAAGTTCGCCAAGTTGTAATTGTCTCTCTATCACTTGAATACTCTTGGAAGAGCAGAAAATGGCAAAGTCGTCAACGAAGAGCGATGCTTTCACCGGCTCTCGGATTATCGACGCTATACTATTGATAGCGATGGCAAACAGAGTGACACTCAGAATTGAGCCCTGAGGGACTTCGTTTTCTAAATGGTGGCTGGCGGATACCCTGTCACCAAGGCGAACGCGGAAGTATCTTGAAGAAAGAAAGGCTACTAAAAAAAGGCGGAGCCGGCCCCTAAGACCCCAAGAATGGATGGTGCGAAGAATGCCGTACTTCCAGGTAGTATCACATGCTTTCTCTATATCGAAGAAAATTGCTACCAGGTGTTGACGTACACGAAACCAGTGGAGATCTGCGTGGTAAGGGTGACAAGGTGGTCCATGGTTGACCTGTTCTTCCTGAAACCACATTGGATGGATGTAAGTAGGTTTCTCTGTTCCAGGTGTCAGACCAAACGCGTGTTCACCATTCGCTCCAGTAGTCTGCATATACAGCTTGTGAGTGAGATTGGGCGGTAGGTTGACGGCTTTGTCCTGTCCTTTCCTTCTTTAGGAATAGGACTAATAATCGCTTTGCGCCAGGTCCTAGGAAAGGTATGTTCCATCCAAATCTTGTCGAAGATACGGAGGAGAAAAACACCTGCCTCTTCCCACAGGTGTTTAAACATTTGGTTGTGTATCTGGGCTGGTCCTGGAGCAGAATCTTTCCCACGGGCGAGCGCACAGGAAAATTCATCCATGGAGAAAGGGGCGTTATAATCTTCCTCTAGGCAAGTTGAGAAGTCCAATCTGCATTTCTCCATTCTACTCTTCGTTTTCAAGAAGCTAGGGAAGTAGTGTAAGGAACTGGAGGTATTTTCATAATGACAGGCCAATTCCTCAACTACTTCTTCTGGAGAAGTAATAAGATTTCTATTGATAAAAAGTCCTGGGACAGATGGTGGGGAAAATCTTCCTCCGATATGTCGGATCTTTCACCATACTACTTTAGGCGGGGTATGGCAAGAAAGAGAAGAAATAAAGGCTCTCCAGGAAGCGGTCTTACTTTCCCGTATTACCAATCTGGATCTGGCCCGCTTTCTTTTGAAATCGATCAGGTTTGATGCGGTGGGGAACCTACTGAGCCTCGCGAGTGCTCGCTTTCGGTCACGCACCGCGGTGGCACAGTCAGCATTCCACCAAGGCACAGGGACGCATCGTGCCCGACACGTGGATGCGGGATTGCAATGGTGGCTGCGCGAAGGGCATCGGTGAATTGGGCCACCAAGGCATCAATATTATTTGAAAAGTGGTCTGGCATTATAATTATCTCGCTGAATGTATCCCAGTCGACTCGATGGATTAGCAAGCGAGGAGGGTGGATGACGTCTAAATTAAGGATATTAAAGGGGACCAGAGTGGGAATAAGGTCACTCCCATGTAGGTCATCGAGTACAGTTCTCTCTACCATGGTGGATAGGGATGGACTGCAGAGAGCCAGATCGATTGACGAGGTGTGACGCCATGAGAAATAAGTGTGATTCCCGGAATTCAGAAGAATTAAGTTTTGCTGGTCAATAATATTTTCGAGGATAGAACCTCTCGGGCAGGTCCTCGTGCTACCCCAGAGGGGATGGTGGGCATTAAAATCCCCCGCAATAAGGGGCGGGCAACTGAGAAAAAACATCTTCGAGTTCCTCTTGTGACACGAGTTGGCCAGGCGGGATATACTACACACTGTAAAAGAGAAGGATGGTAGGTGTACCCGAACGAAAACTGTTTGGAGGTCGGTTCGAACGTTATGTTCCTCAGAGAACAGGGAGTCGCGGATGAGTACCGCGACGCCGCCGTGAGCACGACGTTCGTCGTCTTGATCGAACCGATAGATGTTAAATCCGCGAAGACACAGAGGATGATGAGGGAGAAGATGAGTTTCCTGAAGACAGACTATAAATGGTCTGTGGCGAGAAATTATTAATCTTAATTCTTCTGAGTAATCATGAAGACCATTTAAGTTCCATGAGAGAGCCATTATGAGAAATTATTTCTTTGGTTGCTTTTTTTTTCTTTCTCACCTTCTGAATGGTTGTAGAGGAACTCTCGTGGGGTTCCTCATCAACAGCAGAGTCATCCTGACTGCTGCTGGATATGGTCGCCTGTGTCGGGGGGATTTCCCGGCTTTTGGCACGGGTGACCGAGATCTACAGGGGCTAGAGGATCGTCCGATTTGAATCTCGGAAACAGAAAGAGGTGGACGGGATTTGGATGACATATTTTTCCTGGGAGGCGGTATCTGCTTGAGATGGGTTTCAGAAGGAGTCTCAGTGGAAGTGGTCGATGTCTGGTGGAGTTTTTGAGGGGGGGTTGTACTTTGAGGGAATGACCACTTTCCCACCTTGGATACACGCCGAATCTTCGGGGAAGTCTATCGGAGACACCTGACAACTAAAGTGTGAAACTACCACTGGGGTACAGTGAGTTTGACAACTCGCTGTTACCCTCGGGGACTTAGGTTTTACAGCACTGGAAAAAGATCGAGATAGGTCCACTGGATTCCTGATTTGGAACCTACGTTTCGCCTCAGGGAAGGAAACCTTTTCGGTTACTCTTATTTTTTGGATTTCCCTTTCCCGGAGAAACGTGGGACACTGGTTGTCGTTGGCTGGGTGATCGCCTTCGCAATTCACACAGTGCGGTGGTTTGTCGCAGGGTTGTGGGTCGTGAACTGATGATCCGCACTTCCCGCAAACCGCGTTTACGGACATACATCGCTGCTGGGGATGCCCAAACCTTTGGCACTTGAAGCAGCGCAAAGGGTTCGGCACATAGTGCCGCACACGGAGGTTGTAGAAAGCGGTAACGATCCTTTCCGGGAGGGATGGTCGGTCAAAAGTAAGGATCAGGCTAGAAGTAGGGATCACTTTCGCCTGCTCCTTTCTTCCGATCCTATACACCTGAGTCACGCCAAAGGTCTTAAAAAAGTTTAGAAGATCTTCCTCCGTTTCTGTAGCAAAGTCCTCGTGATTTACCACGTCTTTGCACAGGTTCAAGGTGGGATGAACCGTGACTACTACCTGGTGGCCGGCAATTGCTTTGTATTTTTAATTTTTCCAATTTGCTCGTCGGTACGTGCTTCAAAAAGAATCGTTCCATTCCTCTGTCGCACGACCGCGTGGAGCTTCCCGTAAGTCTCTTCTATGGCTCGCGCCAAACGGACAGCACTTACAGTTTTAAAAGTTTTACCTTCCTCGGCGCATGACATGAGGAAACGAGGCATCTTGGGTCGATCTTCTTCTTTAGAAAAGAAACTATTCAAGTCGATGGTTCTCTCGGCACATCTCTTCCTTGCGGAAGAGGGCGGGGGGAAAGGTGAAGTATCCATAAAGATGGAATAGGTTCATCCTCGTGGTCCCTACCCACTACGGAGCCCAACAAGGGGACACTCCATCGGAGTGCCAGGGTTGCCACGGAGATACAGTGGGGGAATAACTCAGCGCTGCACCGCCGTGGATCCCCCCGCTCACCCTGGAGTTCAGTACAAGACCTAGTACGAGCCGATTGATCTGGAGTGGGTTAGCCTCAGTCCAGTTAACTTTATTTTTCTCGGGGTCGGAATTTCCTCATTCGAATTTTCCTTTTTCATTCTGAAGAAGGAATGTCTACTTATGCCGTTTTTGGATATTTTCCTTTTAAGTCCTCGAATATTTTGAAAATATTTATATCACTTGATGATTTCACCCTTTTCCCTTCGATCTATTTAGATCTTTTAAAATTAATCCACTACACGATTCACTAAATTATGTACCTACTTTTCTTTACCACTGCACATCCACCATCTTCACTCACATCCACCAGCAAAAATCGAATGACCAGAATATCCAGCAATACGAAATTCTCGAAAAGGCTTCTGGTTATCATTCAAGAATTGATTTGGAAAGTCCCTTCCGCTGATGACATCATATAAACACTTTCTTAAGCTCTGTGGGTGACACAACTTGCATCTCTGTCTTGTCTTTCCGTCGAGCCTCACGTCGACATCTCACGTCGCGCGCGGCTCGACTTCAAATACCCAGAAGTAATGCATCAGCAGACCTTCGGATGGTGATAAAAAATAATTTCATCATTTTACCCAAAACTTTGTCGCTGGAAGTTTTTGGTTGGACGTCAAGAACGAAAAGTTCCTAGCGATGATATATGTTAAAGAATAATTTAAAAATTCACTCATTTTCGTTGACAATTCATTTTTACTTTCCCGTGTACGTACGTATATACGGAGTTTTACCGTATATGTAGTATAGGGAAAGTTTTGTAATGCTGCGGAAAATCGATTTCGAGATTTTAAAAGAAATACACGTTTTGGGCCTGATGCCGAAAACGTGTTTTTTTGTTGTTGTTTTTTCAAAACATCCGTCCGTACGCCTGCCCGCCAGTCAGTGAACAACACTAGCGTCTAAACCATAAGTGTGATTTCTTCGAAAATTGAATATTCTCCGGTCGATCTGCGCCCATTCGATGCGCCGCGATTTTGAAAAACTTTCTTCAAAATTTGGTGGTACTGTACATGAAGCCCCCCGGACATTTTCAAAATTTTCTCAAAAAACGGCACCAAATTTGTTCTTCAAATTTCTTGTAAGAGTAGAGTAAAATACGCTTATTAAGGCGACATATACTGCCATTTTTCTAACTTTGCCCTTGAAGGCCCGTCTTCAGGAAGGAATTTCGTGGATGGATGGTATTTCGTGGTGGCGGTGGGGTAAAGATAGGTAAGGTAATTGTAGAGGTGGCACAGGTCCCATTTTCACGGTTAACACTGAATTTTCGAAAACTGCCAAAGTTTCAAATATTTTCGGCGTCTTCCTAGAACAACAAAATTGAAGACAAGAGGTTTTTCCTTCCAATAAAATTTGTTGTCCAAAGTGAGTTCTTTCATTAAGGTCATGCACATTTTTTTGAATATTTTAGTAATTTTGCGCAATATTTCATGATAGATTTGAAATTTGTTTAAAATTACAAAAAACAGATTTCTCAAAAACTGCTCCAATTTTTTTCTTTAAACTTTTTGTACGAATAGTGTTAAATGTGCTCTGCAAGAACACATTAACTGCATATTGCTCTATTTTGTTTTTTTTTCAAAAATTAAAAAAATTAAATTTTGTTGTCTTGTCACGTCATTAATATTTACACTAGCGGCGATTTGTTCACATTACTATATTAATGAGTACATGTGCTTTAAATAATGTCAAATAAAGTTTCTCGAAAACTGAATAGTTTTCTGTGAAAACTAGCTCAAAATTCCGCATTTTCAGAAACGCTCAAACGCCATTTTATCATAAATGGCTCCAAATTTTTTCTTCAAACTTTTCGAACGGATAATGCTAATTGCACTCTTTAATATGGCGTAAAGATAATTTTGGAATATTTTTTTCCCAAAATTACACAAATGTAATTTTTTTTAAAGTTCTCTCATACCGTTAAAATGCACATTTACAGAAATTTGTAAACACTATTGAATTTGTGAGTATAGGTGCTTCAAATGCAGTTTTTCGAAAACTCAAAAAATGTTCTGTGAACAAGAGCTTCAAATTTCGTATTTACAGTTGCACTTAAACGCCATTTTCTTGAAAACGGCTCCAAATGTTTCAACGAAAATTGCCATTTAGGACAAGATTTAACTGTTTTTTAATATTCTTAAAATAATATTTTTGTTCTACTATTAGGAAAACGAAAAAATATCAAAAAAAATGTAGTTTGTGCGGCGATAGATGGCAGCTGACTATTGGCAAGTCCGAACAGTTAGCCGAGACCAAACAAAACAGGAAACTATTACGATAAAGTCTGTGCCATTCTGTAGCACCAATAGTTTTAAAATGATGAAATTGATAAAATGAAAGCAACTCCCCCTCAGAAGTAACTGAAATATTGTATCGATTTTTTTCAAAATAATTCCACCAATTACACCCACTTTGAAGTTTGGGTGTAAATCTTCCACAAACACAAAAGACGTTTCTGGGTTGATTCGCACACTTTCGTTGTGAAATGATTTGTATTTTATCGATCAGATTCAATTCTATAGATCATGTATCAAAATTCACATAATAAAAACCACAGAACTATAATGTATTAAGGTATTTGAAGCACACCAAACTAGACACGAACTTAACACGCACTGGGGTTACAGTTCCGCATAACACCGACTAACTCGGTATATACCACTCCAACAGTTTGATACAGTGCGACAAGGTAAGGGGCTAAAACAATGTATCTCGATGACTGGTGCGCAATAAGAAATATTAGGGTGCACGTCAGTGGCGGCTCTACCACGAGGTCACATGGTCACGTGCCCTCCCACTTGTAAAGGAAAATATTAATAGTGGACTGAAATGCGTGTCATATTATCGAGTAATAATTCTAGAGAATTTACGTTAAGGTTTTCACGGGCGATATCGATACTATTTCACAGCACAGATAACGAGGTAGTTGTGGCAACAGAGCGAAGTCCGCAAGCTTCGTGTGACCAGCTCCCTCCCGTTCAGCAAAGCTTTTCCTCATAGTGCGAGGAAAAAAGGGAGGGGGTAATGCTCCCTTAAGGCCCTTCACGGTCACAAGTTTTTTGTGACTGCCACAGCAAGCGCCACTTTACAGATGTACAAACAACGCTCTTAGTGTCTGAGAAATAAAATGCTGATTAGCTCAGGACCCGCGTAATCTTCATAATATCAGCAGCTGTGAATTCTGTGCGAGTTTTTTTTTCTTGAGCGTAAGCGTTTGTTGTTTCAATTGAATTGTTCTCTCTTCTCATTCAGCCTAGTTAATAAGTGAGAAACCAATGAGGAATTCAAGTGTTTTTCAGTTTACAGCGCTTAAACTTCAATATGAAATTTTTATTAGTTATTTTGTAGCTTTTTGTTTTGTGCCCTACCTGGCCTGAAGTTTAGGAGCCGCCATTGGTGCACGTGACTTGTTTTCAAAACAATCACGAAGTCCTTCGAAATTGAGCGCGACCACCAGACGCGAGAAGAAAGACGGCAATCTTCGAATACAGACGGTTAAAAAAAGAATAATTTAGTTGATATATCATGAAAGTGGCATAAATGAACTGAACAAATATTTTATTTTTAAATATATTTTATGCATATTGATTCTACATATCTTGGAGCAATTTAAACGTACTTGCATTAATAGCAAAATACTGTATAAAGATAAGGTATACTTAAAAACTGTGACGTGGTATAGCGTACTTATTATGATATTCGTAATCTACATACAAAATTGAATATGTTACGCACTCTGTATTTCTGGAGATAAAATTCGTTTTCCTTGGTGTAATACTTTACAATTTTCGGAATTAGTAAATCTCCATATTTGCTTGAATATTATGAAATTTTGGAGTTTGAATTTACGGAATTTTTAAGATCATTTAATCGATTTTGCAATAAAACTATTTTACGATGATGTCCAGTAATAGTATTTAGGATCATAGCAGCTTTCACTACAGTTTAAATTAATTTACGAGATGTGGGCTTTTTTTTAAAAAAAAAATTGGAATTTAGATTTTTTACACTTACGAGTAACAGTACTTCTACTGATAGGTAAAATTTAATCTGATTTTATCTCTTTTAATTACGTTCAAATTTTAAAATGTTTAAATGTTTTTGAACATTCCACAAAGTCTTGCACAATATTAAATTAGAACTGTACCTAATGCTTTAACGAATGCTTACATATACACAAAAGCTGTGCTCTCTAATGAAGAAAATGATCGTTTTAAGCAGTTTCTCAATTCGTTTGCCATAACGGTAACATGTGCCAACAATAAACAAACTAGTGCTACAACAGCACAAACTTCACCGTATTATTGGAAGCAGCTACGTAGAATTGAAATACTGCACTTTCTGCCCTACTAACATTTTAGCTATTATTGAAAACCGCCAATTCAACCAAGACGCGGTCAACCACGGTGTAAGATATATAATTGTGTTAACTAGCCGCCTTTGGGGCAAATTTTCTGAAGTCAGTTTGAGGCTAGTTCACTTGTCCATATGGTTTGGATCGCGGTGTATACATCTTAAGATGACGTCTTAATCTGTGGCTGTTAAACATTACACGACTACTCACGACCTTGCTCAAATGAGACCCCAAAAGGTCGCAGCACTTATATGCGAGAACCGTGAGAACTAGCCTCACATAGTTTTAAATTGGAAGTAACCACACCTATCTTACACAGTGCGAACAACTCAGTGTTTCCATCGCAGTTTTGCCAACACTATGTGAATTCTAAAACTGCTTAGAAATATAATACAAACGTTTTGTAAACTAGTATTGGAAAAAGAAGTCCGATACAATACAGCTCTATCAAGTCAACACTGACACGTAATTCACAGAAATTAGCGACAGCGGAACAGAATTCAATTGTTGCGTTCCCTGCATTATCAATACTCCCTTAAAGAGCTAGCAATTTTTATTTCCAATATTTGAAAAGAAATAATAATCTTTAAACATTAATGTGTAACGTTAATGTATAACAAAAGGTCGAATGTGAAAACGAACCTAAAATAATATGCAAAATTGCAAATTCTAATTTACGACGCATCCAGCTGTCTGAAGTGCAATAAATTTGCAGCGGGCTATAATGTTTGTCACGAAATTATTGAAAAACTACTCGTATTTTCAAAAAAATTAAGCATGACTCGATTTGAAGATGTAGTTTCGATAAATACCGAGAAAACCAGCTGCCTTCTATGGCCGCCCAAGTACATTTTTTCACACTTTCTTCATTTTTCGGTTTCCTAATAGTAGAACAGAAATATTAAGATATTAAAGAACACAAAAACATCGTCCCTAATGGCAATTTTTTAAAAAAATTGTAGCCTTTTTAAGAAAATGGCATTTAAGCGCTACTAAAAATTCCAAATTTGAAGCTCTTTTCACAGAAAATTATTGAGTTTTTAAAAAACTTCATTTGAAGTCATTTCAAGCACTTACATTCACAAATATAATAATGTTTACAAATTGCATTTTAAATAATTTGCATATTAAAGATTTGAGAAACCTTTCAATAAAATTACATTTGTGTAATTTTTGAAAAAACAAAAAATATTCCAAAATGAACTCTACGTCTTATTAAAGACTACAATTAGCACTACCCGTTCGAAAAGTTTGAAGAAAAAAAACTGGAGCCATTTATGAGAAAATGGCGTTTGAGCGTTTCTGAAAATGTGGAATTTTGAGCTAGTTTTCACAGAAAACGTTTTAATTCTCGAGAAATTTTGTAGAAAATTATTTTAAGCCCATGCACTCCTAGATATAAAAAAAATCGCCGCTTGTGAAAATATTAACAACGTGAAATACAAGTCGAAAAAAAATTCATTTTTGTAATTTTTGAAAAAACAACAAAAGAATAGAGCAATATGGCGTTTATGTCATCTCATAGAGTACCTTATGGTAGGGATAGTACTAAATGTACTCTATGAGAAAAAAGTTTGAGCCGTTTTTGAGAAAACCTTGTTTTTGTAATGTTTTAAAATTGCACATATTGCACGCAATATTGTTCAAAAACTACTCAAATTTTCCAAAAAACGTGTCCATGACCTTAATGAAAGATCTCACTTTGGTGACGAAATTTTATGTGGAGGAATAATCTCTATCTACAATTTTATACTTGGAGGACGACGCCGACAAAAATTCAAACTTTTGCAATTTTCGAAAATTCAGAGTTTTCAACCGACATGAGACCTACGAGCCATTTCACATCAAATCGCACATGAGTTGACACGACATTTTATAAAATGAATATTATTTTCTTAAATCTGGACATCAAAAAAAGAAACGCATTTTTTTTATTTACCTGAAAATTGATTGTGTAGTTATGCCTATATTAAATTTTGGAATTTACAGGTCCTTCACAAAATAAGATCAATTGTTACTCCGAATGTACTAAATATAAAAATATCTGGTTTATTTCATTTAATACTTTTAAATGTGTATTTTATTCCTCTGTAAAAAGGGGAGGAAGAGGAATAGCGCTATGAATCTGTATTGGGCAAGAACGAGTACTTCAGGAAAGAGTCGCCGAAACTAAAGCACATCTAGCTGCGCTACTCTGTTCACTCTTTGCTTTGCCATCAGACAGTTTTTTGCTTGTGGTAGTATGCATAATGAATACTTCAACGAGAGAATATTAATTTAAAAAAATAATTCATCAGAATGAAAAATGCAGAAACTACTAAGAACTTACGGAAAATACAACTAACGAAAATTTAATCAATAAACAAACAACTTCAATGTACTTAAACGAAACATAAAAATGTATTTTGTGGGAAATTTTAATTCTTTATATTAACATGAATAGAAAACGAAAAATACTGAAATCACTAAAAAGAACTAAAACAATTCAACAGCGACTAACTAAATCCGCCACAAACCCTAACCTCGCAAATCCACGCTGTAACCTCAACACCGCTCCAGACCAGTTTCGCGCGCTCAATCAGCTGGAAAGCTTCGCCTCCATTTGCTGTACTCTCATTGGTCGAGAGGCTTCCCGTTCCCGGGCCGAGATAAATGTTGACCATTTTTCGCGTTCCCGTTCCCGTCGTGTTGTGAACGCCTGTCTGAGATGTCTCCGTTTCAACTTTCTTTACGTTCCCGTTCCCGTTCGCGTTGCCGTTCCCGTTCACAGGCTATTGTGGAGCGGCCTTAGGAAGGATTGGGTGAAGGAGACCTAGGGCACTCTGGAATCCACATATAGAAGTCCGGCGGGAAATTGCCTACCGTCAGGCTGCCTTGGTTACGGTCCAACCTAGATCGATAGCCTGAAGGTGCAGGCAGTGGGAAGAAGGGATGAGTGCCACGAGCCGCCCGGACCTTAGTTCGGGTGGCCCCCACTTGAGCTCTTGGCTTCGTTGTGACAGTGGCCCAATACTCTGGGCCTAGAGGAGGGACTTGGCGTACCGGCGCATGTGAGTGGCGCGTCATCATACAGACGATATTGACTCCCGTACTAGCCCGGATAGCTAGTAGCTCTGAGCTGGCAGGGCGGCCTTGAATGGGGAGGTTGCCAAGAGGGAAAACTGCGTTCCGATGGGATCCGGATATTGGTCCAAGGGGGTGCAGGTAAAGACCACCTAAGGTACTCACCTTGGGGCTTGCCCCAAATAAAGTACAAGTGCAAGGGGTGCCTAAATGGCAAGCACGTATATGTGTGTGTATCTCGCAACCCATGATTGGTAGCGCCTGTTCTTGTTTTGGCAATTTGGCAACCGCCTGTCTGCCTCCTTTCAATACTGCCGTGGCTGGCACGTCGAGACAGCAGAGGAAGTGAGCTGCGCGTCATAATCTGCAGCAATTTCCCTCTTTCTGTTTTCCCCATTCAAGGGCTTCGGCGGGCAGGTACCCGGCTCACACACCAGAATCTTTGGTGGGGTAGGGTGGGCAGGAAGGGGCAGGGCAGGAAGGGGCAAGGCATGGCAGGGAAGGGAGGGGCGGGGCGGGGCATGGCATGGCATGGCATGGCATGGCATGGCATGGCATGGCATGGCATGGCAGGGCATGGCAGGGCATGGCAGGGCATGGCATGGCAGGGCAGGGCAGGGCAGGGCAGGGCAGGGCAGGGCAGGGCAGGGCAGGGCAGGGCAGGGCAGGGCAGGGCAGGGCAGGGCAGGGCAGGGCAGGGCATGAGCCAGCAAACAAGACTGTCTCTTCAGGCGATTCTGTCCAGTATGCTTAAGAAACAGAATAGTAACACTGAAGACGGGGAGGGAAGTTATAACTGATTTATCGATTGATTAACAGCAAATAGCAATCATTATTATTTAATGAACGCCGGCTCACAGAGAAATCACAATGATATCTCGTGAAGTATCACCGCCAAGCTGTTCATTATTTATAACAATAATTATTTATTGTTGAACCTGGAATTTATTACTTTTATTCTTATTTATTTATTTTATGTCGCATGAATTACAAAGGTTATTAGCAAGCTGGATATTAAACAAATATGGAAATCTTAATGAATATTAATAAATATTAATAAAATGAACCTAAATTTCTAGATTACTAATAATTTCTCCTTCTTTCCTTTCTCCTTTTGTTGGAAACTGGCATTTACGGAAATTATTATTGAAATATTTCCTGACTAAGGAAGATTTAGTGCCGAAGTAAACTTCCACCAAAAATGCACGTTGATCCTTCGTCAACATTTTCGAAGCGATTCTTCTTTCCTAAACGCGAGTTCCTACGATTATGAATGAAACGTGAATGAATGACTGCCCAAGCACAGAATAATATTCTGTGCTTGCTCTTTCTTTCAACTAAAATAGCCAGGGCGAAGGGCGAAGAAAATCTTAAGAAGGGGAGGAGGTGGCAATGTGACATTATGGGTTCATACGAGCCCATTACGCCACCATCAGCAACGCAGAAACACCTACGAACAGCGAAACGAATATACACGGTGGAGCAATGGCCTGTAAACGCGCCATCTATGAACAGCTGACCGAACGAGAGAGCTCGAACTAGCGAGTAGTTTTCCGGGGAGATCAAGGAAGGAGGAGAAAACCACGCCCCTGAAAATTTCCCCAGGCGCGGTGACATAAATACTGCAGCACACCTTGGCGGAGGGTTCTTCTATTACGGCGACAGCAGCGGAAGGTGAACTGGTGACTATGCAGCTTAGGTGCAGAATAGGAGTTTTATTTTACCCGCTGATAGCCAGAAAGTGAATAGGGACGAGTTGATGCAGTTAAAAGCATTCTAGTAGCATCTTGAATGAATTAGGATAGGAGCGAGAGTGTGTTAAAAGTTTAAGCTGGCAATAAGCGGACTCCGTTTTGTGTGATCTTTAATCGGTGCGGCAGTTATAATCTCCTGCAAGTAAAATTGGGTTGTCTTCTGCTTTCGCCAGAGCTTCGTTTAGTTCTATTATATTTTCTATTTGAAATCCTGGTTGATAGTAGCTTACTATCACTGTGAATAGTTCAGTTTGGACTGTTATGGCGTTTGTGGTCTTTTGTAGTATTCTTATTGGCGCTAATGTGGGCTTGAAGTAACAGGATACTCCACCGCTGGGTCTTCCTGCTTCTCCTTGCGTTGCTAGGCTGTGAGTACCATAGTATCCTTGTAAATCTATTTCTTTGGTGGCAAATGTTTCGGTTAGTATTAATATGTCGTGAGTTGGTTTGTTGAGAGGTGAGTTTCTTTTTATGCTCTCCAAACCTTCTACATTCCACAGGAAGATGTTCCACGATTTTGTTCTTTTATAGTCTTGAGCTTCTCGTCTATCGAGATCTATTAATATTAATATTAGTAGGAGAAGTAGGCATATCACAAACGTTGCCCGATGCGGGGCACAAAAGAAGAGAATTAATAATTAAAGTAAGGACTACCTCAAATGGCTTGCCCAACGCGAGGCATGTCTTACTACAGAAGCCCAACACGCTTCTCAAACGGCTAAAAACTACATAATTTTCTTTAAATATCTGTGCTCTTTGGAATTTAGTAATATCATATTACATGTTTATCATAATATCAAATTACATGTCTGTTTACTTAGATATTTCATTAGACACAGATGTGCTCATGTATTTTACATTTACTTAAATAAACTGCAAAAGAATTAAATATTTACTTGTGTTGGGATGAAAAAAAAACAAGGGACAAGACTTACCATTGCTTTTTCATGAAAAAGTGATTTGTTGGTACTTCAACTGCAAAGTGTGTACTATTATTAGACACTGGTCAACTTCGGTTAATGGACAGATGAAGAAGACTTTGCTGTGGAATAAGGAAGTCAAGAGAATACTTTTTGATTGTTTGAGAATACTTTTTGATGTCCAAATGATTGTCATGGCACATGTATCAGTATAGTTAATTACAGATGTACAAAAGTTGCCAATAAGAACAGAGTATTTCCAATGAAGTTGAAACATTTAAAAGAGGAAAGTTAGTGTGGTGTTTGGAAGTACATGAGTTAATATTTTAATTTCTCAAATACATTTGTTGAATTAAGAATTAACTTCAAGATGTTGAATTTAATTTTAGTAATAGCTCTCTTTAGCTACATTCTTGATGTTACAATGGAAAAGAATACATGACCTTTGGAAGAATGAACAACTGAGTAGATAAGTTTTTTGCATGCTTTAATAATCCTGATGATTAAATGATGATTAAAATAGCATAGCACAAATTAATTATCCGGATGATTAAAATAGCATAGCATAAATTATTGAGTTTGTATAATGGGGGATAAAGGCCTTTAATTGGGAGGGCAAATCTTAATATATTAATTAAATTAATTTTCGTGTTATTAATTTGTGTACATTAATTTTTTTTTGTAATTCTTCTGTTTGTATTTAGCCATTGTTTACAATATATTAATTTGTTTTGTCACCTGATGATGGAAACCAGTTATTTCCAAAATGTTCAGGATTCATCAAATGGAAACTTGTTAAAAAAAATAAATAAATAAAAAAAATTAAGGATGAAGAATATGTATATGAAGAAGAGTGAATAATGTGCATTTCATTTAATACTGTATAAAACTGTTATTTCAAGAACTTTTTCTGTCTTTTAAATGATGGACCAACATATTGATATAATTGAAAATATAGACCGAAACTAAAATTAATAATTACAAAGGAAAATTATATCTGTCTAATGTTATGGAGATATGGCAGATGGGCAAATTTACAACAAATATTTCAGTGCATCACAGTAATACAAATGTTTTTGTATATTTCTCCAGAGATCCTGGATGTATAAAGAAACCCCACACACCTCTCACATGGCTGGAGGTTGCATAGTTTTCTTTCAATTTCTACACATACTGGGAATTGGCAACACTAGATTCAGGTACTGTATGTCGATGGCCTTGATATGAATTTGAGACCAACCTTATCTAAAGTTTCCCATACAACCAAAAAACACTGGCCATGATCTAACATTTACTTTTCTACTAATCTTTCCAAAATAAAATATGAAAAATCAGAAGTCTACTACCTAGTTTCAAAGCTCCAAATTGTGAAAAATACCTTTGCAGCCTTTGAAGCAGAGTTGGACAAATTTGGATGTACTAGAGGACCCAATGATGGTGTGCTTCCAAGACCAACAGACCGAATAGCACGACTTGTTGCCTCTTTGAAGATCAGTCCTAAATTAGCAGTGGGATTTTTAAAAGCTTTCTGAAGTTCCTTCAAGTGAACACCTGCATACTGAATACCTAGAAAAGAACCATGACCTTTAATACATTTATTTTAAACAATATTTAAAATCAACTCTACAGGATTGGCCTATTACCTGTTAATGCAACAAATAATCTTAATATGTCATTGGTGCCTTCAAATATTCTAAAAATTCTAAGATCTCTCAAAACTCGCTCCAGACCAGTTTCCTTCATGAAACCCATACCTCCCAAAACTTGTATGGCTTCATCAGTTACTTGCCAAGCTGCTTCAGATGCAAAGACCTATGATAGACAAAAAAATTAAAGAGAGGTTTTTGAAATCTCTACAATAATATGTCCATCATACTGTCAATTACCACATTTCAGAGCTCAGATTATGCTACCTTAGATATTGCAGCCTCCAAATGGTAATCTAAAGAACCACTGTCCATATTGGAGCTTATCATATAGGCCATTGATTCTGTCACATAATGATATAATGCCATTCGAGCAAGCTTTTCTTGAATGGCCCCAAAGGAATCAATTCGACGTCCAAACTGCAAACGTGTGGTAGCATGTTCAATGGCTTTCCTTGAAACAGCACGCATAGTTCCTGACATTGCAGCAGCCATTCCAAATCTACCATTGTTCAATATATTCATTGCAACCTGATAACAAAAAGTAATATAAAAGTATCATAAAAATATAAAAGTATCATAAAAAATATAAAAGTATCATAAAAGTATTGTACTGGATCGGAGTTGGGAGTGTTCGAGCGGGTGGACGGACAGGTGGCCAAGTTAGGGGAGCTGGCGCTGGTCGTTTGGAGCGAGAGAGAGGGGGGCAGTGCAAAGCGGAGGGGTCGGCGAGTGCCGTCGGAGCTGTGAAGAGGCAGGGAGTTCAAATGGAGTGTATGTTCTCTGACAGAGCATGATTACTATCTGTTCTATTTTGTTTGTATGTTTCTTTGTTCAGAATACAGTGTTTGTTTTTCTTTCAGTGTGTGTTTTTGTTGTCTTTGTGTTTATGATTATGTGTTGAAGACCCGCCAGTGTAGAACAACCCACAGGTGCTCCCAACTTGGTAGAGAGAGGAAGAGAGGGGGGGAGGAACGTATTGGCGATTGTTTATGAATGAATAGGTGGGCGTGATAACCCCGATGGTGGTGCCGGCGTGTAGGAACGGGCATTCACCCACAGATCCCGTATGGGGGTGGCTCGGCGGCCTGAATCTCTGGTAAAATAAATAATAACGTCGCGGATATTATCTGTCTGCGGCGAGGACCCATCTCGCTCGCCGGTAGAGGTACCGTTACAGTATGTCAATCGTTTCCTTTTTCTTTCCTTTTCAGGATAAAAGAGGTGACAGGAAGTAAATGAAGTATATTTGATTTATTTCTTTTCATTAAAGAACAGTAGAAGCTGAATGTGACATATAGGGGAGAAGGATATACATATAAAAAAACAAACAACAGAAACCTATTTATTGTCTAGGAAAAGTTTTTAAAAATGAACCTGGTGAAAATTAAGAAGGGTAACATTAAACTTGGGTAACAAAAGGGTAAAGGGTAACAAATCACTCTGGACGTAAGAGTGAGAAGTGAGGAGAGACTTCAGACTGGAAAGATATAATTAATGATATTCTTACAATATGATACATATATAGAAAAAGTATATTCATCAAACCTCAATCATTTCAACAACATTGAAATTTTAGTAAATAAACAGTAATGAACTTTTGGGAAAGATCCATCTTTTATCTTAGCATGCAACCCATGACTTGTAGCACTTGTACTTGTTTTGGCAATTTGGCAACCGCGTGTCTTTGCCTCCTTTCAAGGTGGCCACGGCACGTCGAGACAACAGAGGGGGAGGTGAGCGTCAAGTCATACACAGCTACAGCAATTTTCCTTGTTTCTGAGTTTTCCCATTCAAGAGTTTCGGCGCGCAGGTATGCGGCTCATATGCCAGAATCTTTTTGCGCTGCACAGGTGGGTGAAGTGGGTGGGCGGAGACATGAGCGGGTAAACAAAACTTCTCTTTAGGCAATTCCGTCCAGTTTGCTAAATAAACAAAACTGTAATACTGAACTTGTAGAGGGAAGTTACGACTGATTTATCGATTTAACAGCAACACAACAATAATTATTATTTAATGAAAGCTGGTTCATAGAGAAATCCAGTGGCGTGTCCTTCGTGTACGCAAGGTACGCACTGCGTACCTTGTAACTTAAAACAAAAAACAACAAAAAACAAACACAAAATTATCCAAAGCATGGTGTCGTTTTACACTAGCAGTTAAGAAATCCCGCGCTTGCCAAGCATTGGTGCGCGAGGGGCGCCACGAAACTCGGGTGCCATCGGGTGAGCTCGGTACGTTTCATGAGGTCTGCAATCGGCTGGGTTGGGGGACCTCGCTTGAATGAAAGCAGTTTCAAAAGAAAATCGTGGCTTTTAATGATAAATGCGTATACACTGAAGTGCGTAATTCTAAGTGTAGTATATGTTTATGCTTATACGTGCTAATTTAGATTTTAGTTTATCGTTATGAGTATACCATGTGAGTTATACCCTAGGGTACGCAATCAGTAAGGTAGCGTCCGCTAGTGTTTCACGTTTCGTTAACAAATTTCCATCTTAGAATGGAAATGGAAGGGATGAGTGTGGGGGTTTTACATGCGAGAGTTCTCGCACGCGGAGATAGTAGGGGAAAACTTGTGCTATGGCACAACACAAAGAAACTTTTTAAATTAGCTAAAGTAAATTATCTTTATATAAATGAAAAACAAAAATCAATACGCACTAGCCTACAATACTACGTGAATTAATTTAAAAAAGCAACTAAATTTAAAATTATAGAAAGAATAGCGTATACTTGGGTTTTCATTTCTTGGTGTGTGGGGACTTGTCTTCACGATGAAGTATCTCAATTGTTATTTAGTACTCAAAGGTGAAAATATTACTTTGATTATTTTTTGGCTCGGAATTGCTTTTCTTGTGGTACATAACGCAGAAAATAATCCAATACTTTTTTGTATAGAAATAATTTTCCCAATTTTCGCACCCCAGCAAGCTGCCCCCCTGCCTCCCCAAAACCTCCTCTGTTCCACATAACAAATCAAGGAAAGTTAAATAATATTGCAAAAAGTAGGGTTGCACTTGCCCGATCCGATATTTTCGCACCACTTTACTTGGCCTTCTCAAGAGTAAAAACTTTTCCTAATATTTTTGTGACAATCAAAGGAAGCGAAAAGCAAACTCTCGAGAAAGATTAAATAATTTCTTCAAATGTTTTTAAAGAAGTACGAATTTTTCCAAGAACATCTCTCCATAATACTGAATAAACCTTTATTAAAAATTTGTTTCCAACATAAATTGTATTATTATTCTTGTTTCATATTCTGTAAGTTCATTAGACGTTACATTTCTACATTTTTAAACTAATAAACACGATTCATTAACAACAGTCCTTCTTAATAGAATGGATAGACAAAGGAATAGGGTAAGGGTGGGATTTAACATGCGAGAGTTCTCGCACGGGTACGCTAGTAATATATTATTATTCCTCTATATCACGACTAAAGATTTTAGAGTCTGCTGAATATAAAATCTACTCCAGGTTGCAACCAGCTACCTTAGGAGCAGATGTAGGGACTATCGGCGCTTCTGCAATACTTTGCGCAAAATGTGAGCTGTGCCAAATAAAGCTATTACTTGCACTCCCCAGTCCTTTGAATGACTTGGAAGTTTAGACAAGTTTTTACACAATTTTTTCGGAACAAATTCCAGAGCTGCGAAAACTATCTGTTCGGCCTGTGCTTTTACGCCCTACATTCGGCTAACTTCGACTTCCAAACTCTTGTATTTAAGACGTTTCTCTGCCTCCTTGGTAACAACCTTTGATCGCAAGGTACAGCAACATCTACTAGTAGACACATTTTTTTCTCCAAATCTCGGATTACAATATCCGGTTTGTTTGCTGCTATCGTGCATTGAATTTGTTGGTCGTACAATATTGTATAGCGTCCAAATGATGTCACCGGTTTTGGTGAGTGCTCGTACCACTTGGGGCTTGTGTTTGGAACTTCGAAGGCGGTACAGATCTGTCAGTGGAGGTAACTACACACCCAGTCGTGTCTTTTCAAGTATTCGGTCTTTGCTAGAATACAAACTGTGACGATATGATCAATGGTTTCTGCTTGTTCCTGGCAAATACGGTATTTATCATCTTGGGAAATTACGAGAACCGCTTTATCATAATGTCGTGTTCTCAAAGCCTGATCTTGAGCAGCAATTAGAACTGCTTCCGATTCTGGCTTCATTGTTCCCCTTTTAAGCCACATAAATGATTGATCTTTGTTGATCTGTACCTTGTCCATTCTTTTTAGATATTATCCATGGAATGGTTTGACTCTCCACGATTTCTTTAACATTTTTTGTGGCTCACATTTCATGTTAAGAAGCATCAGATGTTCAGTGTCTGTGTTATTCTGCGTGTCTTGTTCGCAATGCCTTTTGCTATACTTACAATGCCTCTGTTTCCCATTCTTCGGTCAGATTTCATGACCTGCCTCATTAGAAGGTCATCTTTATGACTGACTACATACTTTCCCATTCCAACTACTGCATTGTGCCAGGAGGCTTCAATTTGTCTCAGGCCTCTTCCTCCTTCCTTACGTGACACATAACGTCTATGTACATCAGCTCGAAGTTGGGTGACATAATGCACTGTTAGCAGTTTTCGGTTTTTTCTATCCGCGATTCGAATTTCTTGCTCAGTCCAGTAAACTAGTCCGGAATTGTACTCGACTACAGGCAGCACCAAACTACCAATTGCAGATATTTTATTATTACTATATCTTGCATTGTGTCGTTCGATATGGTCTCTCATTCTTCAATGCCCGGGCTCAAGATCTTGAATCACAGTGTACATATAAACTACAATGCTCTCAACGTAGTCAGTTTGCCTCTTTTTAAATTGATTTTTGCACATTTGCCAAAACCAAACTTCATGCAGGTGTCATTGCTAAAGTCATTCACGACAGACAGCATTTGGGAGAGAATCGCTTCATTCTTAGCAAACACTAAGATCATCCATGTAAAACAAATGTGACACTAATATTGTTATGGTTATTGTATTATTATTTTAAGGAATCTGCAAATTAAACGAATAATAAAATCGTAATATAAATGATAAAAATATTAATAAAGTATAAATAAGTAGTAAATTAATAATTAATAAAAAATAAAATATTTCTTCTGAGTGACAAACTGGCCTTGGAGTAAATGCTCAGTGACTACCATTTGCTAAGAGAAAGGCTTATATCCTATTCAGTGCAATGACTGCAACACATTGAAGAGTGGCAAGAACAGAATAGGAACTTTCTCTTTCTTGCAACTAAAATTAGCCACTTTCTCCCAGTCCGAAATCTCAGGGCACGCGGCTACAAGTCGCTAAAAGTGAAAGGGATGCCGAAAGTATTTCACGCATTAACAAATTTTCTGGGTAGTGTTCCAGACATGGGTTGCGAGTAGGGGCCCATAGACGCTCAATATTATTGCGCAATGTGGGTTGCACAATATTTTGGACGGTGGCCCTAGACGGGCAATATTATTGTACAATATTTTGGTTTATATAAATAATTGTATCGTATGGAGGCGATACTGGCTAATATATCGCACTAAATTTCCCGTAAGAATAGAGTACAATACACTTGTAAAGGTAGTATACTGGCTAATATATTGCGCAATCGCGAACACAGACGTACAACCACATGGTAATATATTGTAGAATCAGTCCCAACCAGAAATTTCATAAAAGTGAAGCCATGTTGATTGATACTGAATTGTGTTGTATGATGATTGCTGTGGCCGCCAGTGCGACAAAGAAAAATAACTCGCGAAAAAGTGGGACATGGGCCAAAAAATGGTTTATTGAGAGGGAGAAGTACACCCACGAAAAATTACTGAATGAACTGAGACTAATTGAACCAGATGACTTTCGCAACTTTTTACGGATGAATGGATATTTACGGCGGATATATACGGATATTTGATGAACTCGTTGCTTTGCTTACTCCTCAAATCAAGAAAAAGGACACTGTCAGCTTGCTTGGCAGCCATTGCGATGCGTACTCGAACATGTGTTTATACTGACTGACGGGATATTGCGCAATATTGCAGACAATACAACAATTTTTTTTGCCCGCTGAGAACTCGAATTAAAGTTTTCGAGACAACATATTCAGCAAAACGATTTTTATCATAATTTTAGAGGGTGCACCGATCGCAGAAACATGGCACTTTTTCATTTCTTCACCTTTATAAAATCTGTTCCTTAAATATATATTTTGAAATAAGGTCGTGTACAATTTTTCGAAAATTTCAGTATTTTTCGCGTAATTTTGTGTGAAATATAACCAATTTATAATTTTTTTAAAATATTTTTTTTGCAAAAACGGATCCATTATTTTTAATGAAATTTTGTTGGTGGATAGTCTGAAGGACATTTAAGAGAATGGTCGGTCCCCTGTTGGTTGGAAACTATGAGTTACGGCAAACTGAAAAAATTCAAACTATTTTCGGCATCTTCCTACAACAATTATGAAGATACAATTTTTTACTTTCCCGCATACATACGAATATATGGAGTAATATACGTGTACGAAAAGTTATGTAATGCTGCAGAAAATCGATTTCGAGATTTTAAAGGAAATACACGTTTTGGGATCCCCTGATACCGAAAAAGTGTTGGTTTTTTTTCGAAAACGTCCGTCCGACCGTCTGTTCGTTAGTCTGTGAACAACACTAGCGCTTAGACAATACGTGCAATTTCTTCCAAAATGGATATTCCCCGGTCGATCTGCGTCCACTCGAGGCGCCGCGATTTTGAAAAACTTTCTTCAAATTTTGGGGCTACACGCCCCCAGACACTTTCAATATTTTTTCAAAAACGGCTCCCATTTTTTCACTAAATTTCCCGTAAGAATAGAGTACAATACTAAGGGTAGCATAGGTCCCATTTTTACAGTTAACTGATTGATTGATTGAATAGGGTTTAGAGGGCGCTTCGACTGCTGTGGTCATTTGCGCCCATGCCAGAGTATTTGGAGAAAAGAATATTCAGTGTTGCATATGTAACTTACTCACTGTTTAAAAGCATGTTACATTGGCTAAAAAGAAGGCTCGAATTCTGCTTCAAGTATACATGTACAAATGGCAGAAGGAAAATAGAAAAAGGGCGCGTAAAATTTATCTTAAAACGTAAAATTGTCTGTAAAGGGGCCAAAAAAAAACATAAAACATTGTTATCTTTCAAATAAAATTATATATTCTGCTTTCTCTCAAAAAACAAAAAAGTTTTGAGAGCGCAGAATCGTCATCCCCGAGCACCACTTGTAGCGAGTTGCCCAGGTCATGTCTTCGTCGACTGCCAACAAATTTCCTACAGTACAGCAGGACGTGTTCCACGGAAAGAACAGTCTTGCACGAGTCACAGATGGGGGGAGTTTCATTTCCAAGAATGAAACCGTGAGAAAAAATGGCAGTGTCCGATACGAAGACGGGTTAAAATAACTTCCTCGCGTCTACAGGACCGTAATGAGGAGCTCCAGGGATGCACAGAATTCTTTATCGCACTTAGATTGAAAGTGCTATTGTGCCACTCTGTTTGCCACGCTCTAAGCAAAGATCGTTTCAAGAAAGCCTGAACATCGGACAATGGCACAGAAGGGATGTCGATACGAGTTTTACGAGTCGCTGATTTCGCCGCCTGGTCGGCCAGTTCGTTTCCTCTGATATTAACGTGGCCTGGGACCAAACTAAGTACCAGGTCATAGCGGCGGGACAGAAGACGATGAATCAGGCTTTGAACGGATAACGTCAGGTAGTCTGACGAAGGACGGGAGACAGCTTGAAGAGAGCTGAGAGAATCAGAACAGATAACTACTCGCCGCAACGTCGCTGATTCAATGTATTTTGGGCCTCAAATATTGCATACATTTCGGCAGTGAATATACTGCACTTGGAGTGAAGCCGAAATAATTTGGTGGCCCTGATACAGTAAAAACCACATGCCACCGCGGCGCTGCACGATGAACCATCCGTGTATAAGAATAAATGATCCGGATAGGATTCTCTCATATCAAGAAACTGCTTCTGGTAAACCAGAGGACTAGTAGTTTGTTTGGGCAGATGGGAGAGTCTGAAGTCAATACTGGGAAGGAGGAGTTTCCAAGGGGGAATCCGGTCACTTGTGGGTTTCACAGGGGTGGGAAGTTCTACATTTAATTCCCGGAGAAGATTTCGTAATCGAATACCTG
>JAHLJT010009436.1:101775830-101783330 GCA_031308135.1 Acheta domesticus | reverse complement strand
TCAACATGTAGGCCAAATCGGCTACCTTTTCCTTTCTTAAAATTTTACAAGTATCTTTGGCCACGTACGTCTGCATAGGCGGATTGATGGGAGAAGAACGTTTCGCCACCGATCTTGCAGAATAACATTAAATGGCTCATTTCTGTTTACTGCCAAAAGTATTCGCTTGAAATAAATCGGTGACAAGAATTTACTAACTTTCATAGCTTTCTTTATCTCGGAATGAACATTGTCTGCTTCTTGAATACACGAGTGACCTTCAGGAGAGAATTTCACAACGATGTCATCGATTTTTGGGTGTCGTCTGAGCAAGTCCTTCATGGCCAGAGAGTTATTCTGATTTTTGTTTTGAGGTACACAGCTGTCGCCCCCACTTAATTTGTTTAACCATAGGTAATCTTTGAGTTACTTTTTCCAAAATTTGGGAAATGGCTCTTGAAATTTCATTTTTAGAACGGCCTGTGTCCATGTCTGTCCAAATTGCGTGATATACTCGTACATCTTTGGCGAGAACACGAACTGTTATATTGAATAAATGTAATTTTCTCCTGTAGAAGAAGTTACTTATATATTTGCTCTGGAAATTCGTTTCATATTTTCTAAATCAAAGGTCACTACAAATGTATGTTCACCTTTGATGTTACGATCTTCCTCCGTTCTGTTCTGCTGTATTCCGTGGTCTCTACATGTTCAGTGTACATGAATTTCATATTTTTAGAAATATTATTCTCCAACTCATTAATTCTGTATTTCTCAAGCAGATCACATGGCCGCTTTTGGCTGTAAGAAATCGAAATTAAATTCTTCATTAAATATCTTAGGATACGAAGATAATTTTACAAATTGACATCTTTCGTTTACACAATAATCCTTGTAGAGGTGGTACGACTACATAAGATATATATATAGTGACGAACGCATGTGTGAAGGTTCATCACACGTGCCCACACATCATAATAATGCCGATAATAGAACGGGTAAGAGAGCGCGGCGCATTTTGAAAAGGGCTCGCCCGCGGCCGAGAAGACTGTCGCCCGCAGCGTCCGCTGAACGACGCGACGAAAATGACATCAGCCAAAGAGGGGGGAGACGCCGCGTTACCCCGACCATGAAGGGCACATAAAATGCGAGCTCGCGAGCGGAAGCTTCTTCTTGGTTCCGGATCGCCGACCCAACGGTTGCTTTTGGTATTGGAATTATTCGCCGTAACGACGTTAGCTAGGATTGTCCATCGTCCGAAAGACGTACTAGTCAGTCGTCCGCGAATTTTATTAGATGTTGAAAGTTTTATCCAGTTACGACACAGTGGTGAATTCGCCTATTAAATTGCGATAGTAGTTCGCGCTGAGATTTAACCAGATATAATCTGCAGCAGGAGAGAGAGACTGGCGCGTGGTGCTTCGTGAGGCGAGAGTCTTATATCACGCCGGGCGTAACGGAAAGCACCGGGCGCGTACAACGGACGTGCTGAACGACATTGGAGCCGGGCGTATACCACTCGGAATTGGACGAGGGGACGGAGCCGGGAAGCATATAAGCAAACTGCACATGTATTCGGCACCGGGCTTCCCTGATTGGCTAGCGGGCGCGGAGCGCGAAACCGCGCGAAATTCGTATCTCTTTGTACGACGTTGCCCACAGCGAGCGGAAATGCACGTGGATTCGGCTACCAAGTTCGTAGGCAAAGCGATCGATTGCGTTTTCAGGCGTATTTTTCTGACAACTGTTATATTAGTCTACCATTATGAGAACTATCTTAACAATCCAACGTGTTTTGTCAGTAAGCACCTAAACTTATATTTTGGTTTTATGTAAAAAATGCGAACTAGGAAACTAAATCATATCTCTTTCCAAGCGAATTACAGCTATGAAATTTTTAATGGAAGAAGAGTCTTAAGAACTGCAATATCTGCAAACTGCAGGAACTGCATGATCACCCAACGAAATGAATGTCAGATCATCAAAACCTTCAGGAAAATTATTTGCTTGTTCGTAAGTTGATAGAAATACATCTTACGTTTTAATTTTATTATAGAGATAGTAAACTTTGCCCTTTCACTTTCAGAAAAGTGTATGCCATCATAGTACGTACAGAAAAGTACCGTGGTAGGGGCGAAGAATAGACTTTCTAAAAATTCTGCTGTTTAGCTACATTATCTGTAAAAATAAAACGTAACTCTGCAGATACAAGAAGAAATAATGCCTTTATTAAGATACGTAGGGTTTTCAATTTGTATATTTATGTATACTGATTTTAAATTTGTTTACAGACGTCTTGATACAGCGTCAAAACAAAAACTTTGACACACATAGTGTTAGTGAGCACGTGAACATTAATTTCGTGTTGTTCTAAAACTGATGTCCGCGATTTTCCAAAGACCCATGAAAGGATTAATTCATTAAAAATTCGGGCTATTTGTGACTGTCGTTATTTGCATCGTCCCCTAGAGACATTCAATTTAGTTTTTCTGAAACTTGGTTTGGTAGTTTATACTAGGGTTTTTATTTCATAGTACGTGAGGGCCTGTCTTCACGATGGAACATATCACGGCATTTCTCGTCTTTCTCGGCCGTGCCACTAGATGTCGCATCGCGACCTATCGAGCAGGGCTGGTAATCATGCGACATATAGCGGTACGACCGAGAAAGATGCGGAATGTCCTGAGCTATTCCATCGTAAAGATAGGCTCTTTCCCTCCAAGAAATAAAAACCCAAGTATAGGCACACAGTATTCTCGGAATCAAACCGCGTGTGCAAACAGGTTTAGGGCCACTGCGTTCGTAGAAACGTCTCCCACCAATCAGGGGTTTCAGATTGCAAACAACCGGCGTATCAACTCGGAGTTAAACAAAGAATGAAACAGTGAGTTCGACTGATCATTTATATATCCCCGAACACCATGCTTTTTTTCAGTCCAGTGCAAGAAAATTGAGTTTACAAAAATTTATTTTTTCTGTCTAGCGAACTAAACATCATAAGAAGTATAAAAGTGTCATTTACAAACATCATGTTTGTAAATCAGTGAAAAAATAAGTGTCCTCCAAAATATGATATTGTTCTAAATCCTCTTTGCCTACTTCATGGTTCACATCTAAATTCACAGAATTTTCTTCATAATATTAATTTTGTACACCGTATTTTAAAAGTTCTTGGATCTTTCCTACATCATCTGCCATTTACATATCAAAACGTATACACGAGTGAAGCACATGGATCTAAGATTTCTAAGAATTGCATTCTCAGCCAGGAAAGAGCTATGTGACCTACCGCCCCCAAATTTATCTGTTGGTAACCTTGCCTACAGATGCAAATCGTTCAACACAGGATGCCACCAGATTGTGAAAACTTACACCTACAACACAGCAAGATATTGAGTTTTTAAAACGGATTGAGCCTACAAGATCCATGCGCATCTAATGAAAATTTAACAACACATTACCAGAAATAGAAGTAAAATCGTTATCTCGATTATAAATAGGATTTATAAGCAACCAATTTTATAACATTACATCAACATGTGAAACGGAGTGCAAGTAGTTGATGTCGCGTAACCTATAATTTCGTAGTTAGCGAGACATTCATTCAGACATCGAAAAGAATTCCCAAATACCAAATCTTGGCAAACTATTATAAATTCTAGCTGATTGCTAATTATACCAGATAATGAATAAATAGTTAAATATTTATCAAAATATGTTTAACTTCTTACAGCATTATGTTTTGCTTTAACATGTCTCCTTGGTGTCTCATCTTCTTCAGTACTGCTTGCAGCACTAGGATTGTATTCAGAACAAGAATGCTCGAAAACGTCTTCAATTTTACTGACTCCTAACATTGCAATTAAACCTTTTTCTCTAAAGATCTCTTAATACCTAGACACTTTCCGCGATAATCCTGCAAACACGCTATCCAACAAGGTAGTGTCCACATACATGTAAACAGATTGGTTTGCATGGTGAAGCAGATAGAACTTTTTTAAATGAACATGCGTTTTGCAGATAGTACCATTTTACCTTGTCTGTATCTCAGAAACTAAACTTCGTACATTAATGTAATTGAGAGGGTAAATCTTATCACTACCATTGCAAACATCACAGTCATTTTTGGAAAAAAATGTTAGAAAGAACCTTTTTACTTTAAGGTCACGAAATGTCCTTACTATATCTTTTCTATTCAATCATCCCTCCCAGTAATATGATGCTAGCAAAGCCCATGGATGTACCAATATAGCAGCTTAAAGTTGATGAATGAGGCCTGCAGTATTCAAATGGATCATTCTCCAGTTTTTGAATTGAAGAAACTGTGATGTGATTATGGCACACAAGAGTATTATGACAAATGAAACAGGTATGCAAACTACATAACTAAATTTTAAAAAATTCGTAGTGCAACCACGCTACATCTGGAATAAGCTGCAACTGCTTGATTCAAATTTATATTATCAGTTAATCAAGCTTATTACAAAATTATTAACATTCAATGTTGAAATGTGTAGTTGCATAAGCTTTGAATTACACCAACAGACTGGAAGATAGAAAGTTGTAATTTCCAAAACAAACATTTGTACATACCTTAAAACCATTACCAACTCCTCCTAAGACATTTTCAATAGGAATTTTAACATCTTCGAAATACACTTCTGCTGTGTTGGATGCTTTGATACCCATTTTCTTTTCTGGAAGACCATTCGTCACTCCACCAAAAGATCGTTCAACAATAAATCCAGTAACTTTATCCCGATCTTGTCCTATTCAAACACATAATATATTAGTAAACATGCAACTCGGCAAGAAAGCGAACCTTTCCTACTAGGTTCTTTCCGAACTAGTTGACAAGTTTCATTGAGCACATTCTTAGGGTTGCCAGAAAGGTTTTGAGAAAATAGTGAACCAGGGGGGGGATCTTTGAGTAATAATGATACATTCCCTTTATAATATAAAACACAGCCAATAGCAGAGGCAGGATTTCGGATCTTTCATTGGGGGTCAAATTTGGGCGCTATCATAAACACGAAACTATTAGTTTATATTAATACTTTAAATTAATTGTGCTGTAATATATACATATATAATTTTCAATTTTGTTAATTATTTAATTGATTATTATTCAATGTTATTAATTAGATTAGTTGAACACAAAGGAGACAACCTTCCACGTTATTGAACTGTTCGAACTGTAAATTCAACAATGCATTTTTTCCTCAGTGAGTCACATTGAAATATCGAAAATATTTATTATTTGTTATGAACACAAATGTTTATACATAACTGTGCCATTCTGTAGCACCACTATTTATTTTCTCGTTATGGAATGCTGTGAAACATCAATTTCGAGATTTCAACGGAAATACACGTTTTGGATGTCCCCTGACGCCACAAAAGTTTGTTTTTTTGAAAACTTCGTCTGTCTGTCTGTTTGGTGTATGTGAACAACACAAGCACCTAAACTAGGAGTACGATTTTTTCCAAACTGAATAAACCCTTGTCGATCTGGCTTGAGTCAAAGACCTGCGATTTTGAAGAAACATTCATTAACCCATTTTGCGCCAGTGGTGCGTATACGCACCATTTTATATAAGAATTTTTTATGGTAGGTATTTTTTACATAAATTGACGCAGTTTGTGCCATAGAAATATTGAATATCAGATAAACATATGAGTATTTTTTTGCTTGAATTTATCTTCATGTAATGAAGGAGAAATGAAGTAAAATATTTTGTAATTTTCACCTGAAATGAAGATGAGTTTGAATTATTTCTTGTAATTTGAAAAAATATAATTCTGAGTTTTTTTATGCTTGTCGATTATAAGGAACAATTGTATTTTCATGTAATATTTATGTGAATTATTTTCATTCTTTCATTTTCATTAAAATTGGATTTTATTAACCATGGTGCGTCAATGCACCACTGGCCCATACCGTTGTATCTCCAGATACCTCTGCTGCCCGACCCTTCGAGTGTTGCTGCTAGGAATGTTATGAAAACAAATGCTCTGCGAGCGAGGGGAGCGCGAGTCGAAACAAAGTGGGCTCTGTTCATTCCCAGAAAACTATTTCTAATGATTGACATGAATGCAACAGAATTTTTTGGATTCTACAGTTGAGAAGTTCAGTTGCTTGGTAGGCGCGAATGGAGTCTCACGTCTACATGTTGCAATTGGATATCTTTGTCAGTGGAGAGAGAAGGTGGTGGTGGACAGTGTGTCCGATTGTAGAAGAAAATTAGTGTGAAAGTATATCGATTTTAATTAGCTATAACTATTTATCTGAAATTCATTAACATTTAATTTCATAAATAAATTATTCATCACATCTTACAACTTTCTAATTTCTTCTGGCTATGAGGTAAGTGGTGAAAATGTTCATATAACAAAAATTCCGAAAATAATTTATTATAATGAAGCGAATAAGTTACCTTCCAAAATAGCGTATTATGTAATTATGTTATTGCAGATGTTCAGTTACTGTGGTTTGACTACTGAAGAAATAACTGCAGAGCTCGAGGCTATTGATGTGGAATGTGCGGATGTTGTGATTCCCCAGACGTTGATGATTTGCCTTGAGCAGAAATAGATTTAGGGCAATCAAAAGAATATACATTGTGCAGATAACAAGAATGTGAATTTAGATGATAGGTTCAGTAAGTTGAGTCCTTTATTCAATCTTTTGAACAAAAACTTTATGCAGTTCGGAGTTTTTTCATATAATTTGTCCATTGACGAACAAATTGTTCCATACTTCAAACGACACTCTGCAAAGATGTTTATCAAGGGTAAGCCTCACCGTTTTGACTTCAAAATGTGGTGTCTGGCAGGAAGTACAAGTTATGTTTTTCAGTTTGAACCATATGGGGGTTCAAAGTCTCAGATAAAGGAAACTACTTTAGGGCTTAGCGCAGATGTCGTTCTTCATTTACCAAAAGTTGTCGATCGTCCAAACCATCGCAAAGTTTTCTTTGATAATTTCTTTACATCCTTTAAATTATTCACTATCCTAAAACAACGAAGCTATTTTGCAACTGGAACAATTCGCGAAGATAGAATTCCAGGCACTCCCTTCAAACCATCAAAAGTTGTAAAGAGCGAAGCAAAAGGATTTTATGATTTTTCTTTCAACAAAAAATATGAAGTACTTATCGTAAGATGGAACGATAATTCTGTTGTAACAGTGGCAACAAATAATGGTAAGGTTTTGCCCTTAGGAAATGCTCAAAGATATGACAAGAAGGAAAAAAAGCAAATACAGGTTCAACAGCCAAAAGTGATTTCAGAATACAACAGGTATATGGGAGGAATCGATTTGCACGACAATGCAGTCGCGAATTATCGCATCAGTTCTATGAGTAAGAAATGGTGGTGGCCACTGTTTATCAATGCCATTGACAGCTCTATTGTAAATACATGGAAAGTTCATTGTTTGGTATCAAGAGAGAAAATTTCACAAATTGATTTCAGGTCATATGTAGCTCGCACTTTACTGCAAAGCTTCTTCTTTTGGAA
>JAHLJT010009436.1:101680830-101770830 GCA_031308135.1 Acheta domesticus | reverse complement strand
TCTCTATTTTAATGAATTATGCTCATATAATCACATGAATACGCACCAACAGGAAAAATCGTCCAAATATGAAAACATTTGTACAAACATATTAATCTTCATAGCATTCCAACCAAGAGTCAAGAAATTTCATTAAGTTATGCCCTGAAGCAATGGACAAAAATTTGCAAAATCATAAAAATTCCACTCCCTTTCTTATCCTTTTCCTTAATATTTCTTCTTCCACCTTCATATCTCCTTTTCAAAATATTAGCTGGACACACTTTCAACACGATATTGAGAATGATATTCAATGTCCTCATAACATACACAAATGATGATAATTAACTCTTATTACTTTCCCATATACATACGTACATACAGAGTAATATATGGGGGTATTTATAGGGAAAGTTATGTAATTCTGCGCGAAAAAAACGGCAAATTTTCGGCAGAAAAAAATTCATTGCTGGGACCTGATAATGAAAAAGTGGATAAAACCAGTAGCTAAATTAAGAAAAACTTGTGGTGCTACAGAATGGCACAGACCTTACTGTATTAGTTTTCTATTTCCTTTGGTGTAGGCTAGCTATTCAGACATATAGAGATATACATTCCCTTGCAAGCTGCCATCTATCGATGCCCAAAGTACATTTCTTTGACATTTTATTAATTTTTCGGTTTTCTAACAGTAGAATAGAAATACTATATTAAGAACAATGAAGAACAGTAAAATCCCATCCTAAATAGCAATTTCCTTTGAACAACATTTGAGAAAATATATATTTAATACAATATATATTAAGCCATATCTAAGAAAATGAGGTTTAAACCCTACTGTAAATGTGAAATTTCAAGCTCTTTCTCAGACAATTTTTGAGTTTTTGAAAAACTGAACTCTTTTGAAGTACATCAACTCACAAATACAATATTGTTTTCAAATTGCTCGAAATGTGCATATTAACAATGTGAGAGATCTTTAAAAAAAATTACATTTTTGTTTTTTGAAAAAACGAAAAAAATACTGCAAATTGAATTTTACGTCATATTAAAGAGGCCAATTAACACTATCGATTCGAAAAGTGTGAAAAAAATTTGGAGCCATTTTTGAGAAAATGGCGTTTGAGGGTTTCTTAAA
Source organism: Acheta domesticus (assembly GCA_031308135.1). Lineage (NCBI taxonomy): Eukaryota > Metazoa > Arthropoda > Insecta > Orthoptera > Gryllidae > Acheta > Acheta domesticus. Next base: position 101,769,713 of record JAHLJT010009436.1, on the reverse strand, counting down.
ATGCGGATATTTGAGCTAGTTTTCACAGAAAATGGTAGAGTTTTTGAGAAACTTTACATGACATTATTTAAAGCACATGTACTCATAAATATAATGATGTATGCCAGTATAGGGAAAGTCATGAAATGCTGCGGAAAATCGATTTCGAGATTTCAATGGCAATACACGTTTTGGGGTCCCCTGATACCGAGAAAGTGTTGTTTTTTTTTCAAAATGTCCGTCCGTCCATCAGTCTGTAAACAGCACTATCGCCTAAACCGTACGTGGGATTTCTTCCAAAATGGATATTCCCTGGTCTATCTGCGTCCATTCGAGATGCTGCAATTTTGAAAAACCTTTCAAAGTTTGGAGGTACCTTACATGACACCCCCCCAGACATTTGCAAAATTTTCTCAAAAACGGCTCCAAATTTTTTCTTTAAATTCCTTGCAAGGATAAAGTAAAATATACTTATAAGGTGGCATAGGTCTCATATTCACGGTTAACTCTGAATTTTCAAAACTTTCTAAAGTTTGAATTTATTTTGGTGTCTTCCTACAAGTACAAAATTTAAGATAGAGATTTTTCTTCCAAATAAAATTTGTTCTCCAAAGTGAATTCTATCAATAAGGTCATGTACATTTTTTTTGAAAAATATAGTAGTTTTTGCGCAATATTGCGTGCAATACAAGCAATTTTAAAAAATGACAAAAACAAGATTTCCTCAAAAATGGCTACAAGTTTTTTCTTTAAACTTTTGATAAGGATAGAGCCTAATGTACTCTATGAAGCAACATAAACGCCATTTTGTTCTATTCTTTTCTTTTTGCAATAACTACAAAAATTAATTTTTTTGACGTCTCTCACATCGTTACAATTTACATCAGCGGCGATTTGTTCACATTATTATGTTTATGAGTACATGTGCTTTAAATAATGTCAAGTAAAGTTTCTCAAAAACTCAACCGTTATCTGTGAACTAGCTCAAATTTCCGCATTTTCAGAAACACTCAAACAATATTTTCTCAAAAATGACTTGACATTTTCTCTTCAAACTTCTCGAATGGATAGTGCTGATTGTACTCTTTAATGTAATGTAAAGTTCAATTTCCGCTATTTTTGTTTTTTCAAAAATTGCACAAATATAATTTTTTGAAAGATCTCTCACACTTGTAATATGCACATTACCAGCAATTTATAATCACTATTGTATTTGTGAGTGTAAGTGCTTCAAACGACTTCAAATTAAGGTTTTAGAAAACTCAAATGTTTTCTGTGAAAAGGAGCTTGAAATTTCGCATATTTAGTAATGCTTAAATGCCATTTTCTTAAGAACGGCTCGAAAGTTTTCAAAGCAAAATTGCCATTTATGACGAGATTTTAGGGTTTTTAATATTCTAAAATTAATATTTCCGTTCAGGAAACCGAAAAATTAATAAAATGTCAATGAAATGTACTTTGGGCAGCCATAGATGGCAGCTCCGTGGCTATGTGGAAATTCCGAGTAGGTAGCCAAGACCCAAGGAAATAGAAACCTAATATGGAACACTCTGTGCCATTCTGTAGCACCACTAGTTTTACTTTTACAACACAAACTAATTATTCTCTTTATTCTTCACTCATTATTCTCTTTCAACACTCTTTATTCTCAATTAAGTTTTATATCTAAACTAGCTGAAGAACTCTGCATTGCGTTATCGTAATTTTTTATTAAACAGAAAGAGGAATTCCATCTATTCCCGCCCTATGGCAGAGCCTACTTCTATCTATTCTACTGTATCAACCTCCGCCCTATCCCGCCTCTCTCTGCCTTGCTTCCATACATACTAAAACAATTCTCACTAAAAAATATTTAAATTTTAGTCCTATTGAGGTTCCCGCCCCTCAAACTTCTTTCTCTTTATATCTCATAATAATACAAATCAAAATTAAAAAATAAAATGCAATTACTAACATATATTCTGTTTGTGAAATTTTATATATTACCAACACTATATATATTACTAACACTTTCAATCAATTGCCACATTATAAAACTTACTATTTTTCATTTTTCTTCTCGCATAATTATAAAGAAAAGTTTGAAATGATCTTGCCGCATGAATCGACGTTCACAGATCTCGAATTTTTGGATCCCAGCTTGACAACACTTTTTCTATTTAAAATAACAACCTTCAAAACTAGCGTTGTCACACATTAAATTCCTCCAAATAGCCATTTACTAATACTGTTTTACTTCAATTACACTGCCATTTTACTAAAAATTATATTATTGCCGAACTTTTATCAATTTAATCATTCCTTCGAGAAAAATGGAATATACAATATAGACACACACATTTATTGACCTGGAAAAGGCCTATGACAGTGTTCATAGATGTAAAATACGGTCAGCAATGAGAAGAATGAATATTCCAGAAAAATGGATTAATTTGGTTACAAAAATGTACCAGAATACTGAAGTGTGTATTAAAATGAGGAGAAAAATTACCCAAAGTAATAAAACTAACAAAGGGTTAAAACAAGGATGTAGTCTATCGCCACTTCTCTTCAATATATATATGGAACAAGTTTTGGAAACTTGCTGCAAGAAATGTTTTCAAATGAGAGATCTCATAAATGATAGGTGCTTATATTCTCTACTTTTTGCAGATGATCAGGTCAATATGACATCAGTTTGGGATGATATGGAGTTTATGCTTAGGAAATTGAAAGAAGAATACGAAAAGTGGGGACTTAAAATTAACCTTAAAAAGACCCAATATTTATGCATTGGAGGAGATACCTCTAATATAAAAATTGCTGATGACAAAATAACTAACTGTTCAAAATTTAAATATCTGGGGACTATAATTACTGACAATGGGAAAGTTAATGAAGATATTACCACTAGACTCGCAATGGGCAGAAATGCAATCAAAGCTCTACATGGCCTTATTTGTAATAATGTGTTACAACAAGACACAAAGAGAAGAATATTCCACAGTGTAGTGGAAAATATTATACTATATGAGACAGAAATGTGGCCTTTAACAAAATGCCGTAGAGACAATATGGTCTGTAGAGCTTGACTTTATGAAAAGATCTTTGCAGATAACAAGGCTGGACACGATAAGAAACAAAGTGGTATAGGAAAGAGCTGGGGTTCAAACAGCCATAACCAGAAGACTAGAAAATAAAGCTCTTCAATGGTCCAGAGGATGCAAAATGAGAGATGGCCAAATCAAATTTTAAAATGGATACCTGAAAGAAGGCGTAGAAGAGGCAGACCTGTTTTGACCTAGAAGGCGTATATACAGGAAGTAATGGATGAGAAAGGACTAGAAGAAGGTCAATGGAAGGAACAAAAAATATGGAAATCACCCTTTCCCTTCCTAATTACAGTGTTCTACAACTTATTCCTTTTATATCCCCTACTGAAGATCATAATATAAAAAAAACTCAGAATTCGCAAATCAATTGGATTTGGTCTAATTAGATTTGGTCAATTGGATTTGGTCATTAAAATTTTTAAGTAATAAATCTATTGCTGCCTTCACTAATATTTTGAATTTGTCTCTTTATTGTCACTATTTTCCTAATATTTAGAAATCCCCTACAATCATCCTTATCTGTAAACCAAAAAAAGACCCAAGATTTCCTTCAAATTATCGACCTATTAGTTTGCTTTCTTCATTATCAAAAATTTATGAAACACTATTACTTCACAGACTTCATACATTCATTTCCCAAATTAACATTAACACATGTACATGTATAGAAAATGCTAAGGCGAGTAGTATGAAGGTAGTCGTAATTCAGACAGTGTGGCACTGTTTTTCGTTTTTCGAGTTAAGCATGGCTCAGTTGAAACGTTTTTCAACAACAGGAGTTGCGAGTGTGGACGCGAGCGTCATGATACGCACTGTTCTAGAGAATCGTACAATAAAGTTCTGTTTGTTGTAAATTTTTTTTGAACTTGTTAATAATATCATCTTTAGCTTTCCAGATTTAAACACTTGGTAATTACCTCTGCCCAGTGGATTAGTGAATAAATATGTTGATGCCCTCATCTGATATTATTCTCTATCTGGGCAAATCTAGTTGGTCCATGCTTAAAATGGATTGTAGACGCGTGCTTTGTCTATGGTGGAAGTCGGGGTCATTTTTACTTTCCCGTATACGTGCGTGTATACGGAGTAATATACGTAGTATAGGGAAAGTTATGTTAAGGTGGCTCCACACATTCGGCATTCGCCGAGCAGGGAACTACTGCTCGCCCGATCCCGATAATCTGATGTGTTCGGCGAATGTTCGCTCCCTTTGATGTGTCCAAAAGACCGACACGCAGTGAGTAGGACGAGTGCCGAACGTTCGTCACTCGGCAAATAGCAAGTGACCCATCCACACTACTCGGGATTCGGTGAGCGGTTGCTCGCTGTTCGGCGAATAGCAAATGTGTGGAGCCGCCTTAATGCTGCGCGAAAAACTGGTGAATTTTCGGGGGGGGGGGAATTCATTGCCGGGCCCTGAGAACGAACTAGTGGTGCAACAGAATGGCGCAGACTTTCCCGTATTAGTTCTATTTCCTTTATCTGTGCTAGCTTATCGGAATTGCCTCGTGGCAGCTGCAATCTATCGCCGTCCAAACTACGTATTTTCACATTTTCTCAATATTTTCGTTTCCTAATGGTAGAACGGAAATATTAATTTTAGAACAATTAATTACTAATAGAAGAACAGTAAAACCTCGTCCTAAATGGCAATTTTCTTTGAAAAATTAAAGCGCTACTAAAAATGCGAAATTTGAAGATCGTTTTCACAGAAAATTTTTGAGTTTTCGAAACACTTCGATGTAGTCATTTGAAGCACTTACACTCATAAATACAATAGTGTTTATAAATTGCTGGTAATGTGCATATTTAAGGTGTGGGAAATCTTTTAAAAAATACATTTTTGTAATTTTTGGAAAAAAAAAACAAAACAACAACAACAAATTACTCCAAAATTAACTTTAGGTCATATTAGCTCATACTGCACTATCCATTCGAAAAGTTTGAAGAAAAAATTGGGGCCACTCACGAGAAATTAGTAGTTTTGAAAATGGTTCAGAGAAAACCTCAATCTTATGTTTCCTTCGCAGTGATAGGCTGTTTGAATACACACTTTTTCCCCTTACAGTCAGTTGTGGGGTCTCAACATTCCCAATTACTTGGCTAAACAAAACATAAGAAAAGTCATTTTCTTCTACAAATTATTTTATTTACATCAACACTTTTCAGACGGATTACTTTTAACACATCATTCATTGGTTCTTGAACAATTTATTTATTTACGTCAAAAACACCTAAAAACTCTGTGTGACCAGCTATCGGGAGAAGTGAAATTTGTGCACATTTTCATAATTCTGTGATCTAAACTATCCTAAACCATATTCTAGTCGAATTTTGAATACAGAAAAAAAAAGAGTGTTCCCCCCCACCCAGTTTTGTTGACATAATATTTGCTCGAAAATAATAAAATCTAGTTTCAAAGGTAAATTAGCTACAAATTTGTGCCCTTCACCCTGTCATGTTCTTCATGAAAGAATAATACTTTTTGCCGCAACAAATGATGATTTGAATAACTATATTTCCCACTGAAATTCAGAGGACGTGCACAAATAATGAAGTAACATTAAGTCCATAAGCAAAACAAGGGACCATCTCAGGATTTGCTCAAAGAATCAGGGAAACTGGACAAAAAATAACTGATTGAGATGGGGGTCATTAAAGTTTCCACATGTTATCATATTCATCAGCTTTGTGTCACATGAATACATAAATATCATTATTACTTCAAATCTATTACTTCTCATTGTGCTGCATACTATGGAATTCCTCATATCAAGTTCTGAAACCCAGTAACACCTTCTTGGGAGTGAAGTGTACTCTGACAGAAAAAGAATTCCTACAACTCCTTTCGTGATAAGTAATTTTAGAATGTGTGCAGTTTTTGAAAAGTGCATTATTCGTTTCTTCAGAAATTAGAAAAAGTCTTATTATGTCATTCCAAACCAGTTCTAAAAGTTCTACGGGAGATAAATTGAGATTATCACTTGTAATTGCTTTCTGGAAAAGGAATTTTCCAATTATATGCCCTCTTTTTCATAGTCATTATACACCTACGGCACCTAAATCGTGCCTTCCTTCCAAAAGTTGCACGATAACATGATCAAAAACACTCTTGAAAGGAAGTAGATAACATGAGCTATAATCTGCGTAGCGTTACATATATGTAACGTGAAATGTTAAGTTCGATAACTTTGAAGATTTAACACATTAACATCTTTAACAAAATTCATTGCACACTTAAATATGTTTACTAACATAGGCAATTGATATTAAGATTTTAAATTTATTCAGGAACCTTTAAAAAAATACTAACTTTCTGAAGGGTGCCATGACACGGGAAATGGAAGCACAGATTCAAATTCAATCAGCTGTAAAAAGAGAACGACATCCGAGAAGTAGAAAGATACTACTGCCTAATCAACAATAGACTCCAGCAAACTGCATGGAGATAAACATGAAGCTTTGAAAATCTTTGCAACGTAGCCACACGTTGCCAAAACTAACGTTACGTATATGTAATGCTTGGCAGAAATGGGTTAAATAAACATATTATAAATCAATTCCAATTTGGTTTTCAAAAGGGTAGAAATACTGATGATGCTGTTAAGTATGCTGTTAAGTATCAGATCTGTACTTCAATGGATGGCGGTGTGCCCTGCATATCTATTTATCTGGATTTGGCTAAGGCATTTGATACCGTTAACCATGAATTGCTACTGGTGAAGCTCTGTAGATATGGCTTTCGTGGAATTACTTATGATCTGATTAAAAGTTACTTGACTAATTGTAAACAAGTAGTGAAAATAAACAATGTTATTAGTAGAGAACGAGTGGTCACTTGTGGAGTTCCACAAGGAACAATATTGGGACCACTATTCTTTATTCTGTACATAAATGACATGTTTCTAACCTTGCCAAAAGGAAATTTGATATCTTTTGCTGACGATACTTGTGTTATTGTCAAAGATAAATCTTGGACTGATGTTCTTCTAAGAGCTGAATACAATTTAAATCAGTTAGCTAATTGGTTATGTGCAAACCATCTTAGCCTTAATATAACAAAAACAGTATACTCTACTTATGGCAGCTATATGGACAGTGTTCCGGATCGGTGTGCTTTGAGAATACATATAAATTCTTGCAATAGACAAAACTGTACTTGTCCGGAAATAAATAGAGAATATCATACGAAATATCTGGGTATTCTTATAGATTGCAATTTAAAATGGGGACACCATTTATCAAAGATTGCAAATAGGTTAAGATATCTCATTTATATTTTTTATAAAATTACTAAAATATTTAATACAAAACAACTTCTAATGATATTTTATGCATTTTATTGGTCTATCGCTATGTATGGTATAATTGCATGGGGAGGAGCTCATACTAATTCCTTGAAACCTTTGAGTGATATTCAAAAACGAATCATCAAACTAATATTTGGAAAGAATAGAAGATACTCTTCAGAAATCCTATATAGAGAAAATAAAATAATTGATATTAGGAAATATTTTCTATTGAAGTCAGTCTTGGAGAATTACTCTTATTTCCAAAATATCTATGATGTAAAAGTAAAGGCCAATAAAAGAACTCTATATTTGCAACCTCCAGACGTTAAAAAAAGATATTGGTAGAAGAAATTTTGATTATATCAGTTATAAAGTTTACAATTTGCTTCCACATAATCTGAAAATTTTGAATGTGAATAGAATATCAACTAAAATTATGATAAAATACTCGTTGATAAACTCAAGTGTACTACCTTTAGTGATATTATATACATAATGCGTTTTGCGGGTTCGCGCACAGGCTTTGGCCTCAGCGAGGTGCAGAGTATTAGAGATGGTCTTAACAGCTTTTCTTCAGTAACTGTTATCGGAATAACTGTTAGCTCATAAGAACAGTTACCAGTAACTGTTATCAATAACATGTTCATGTACATGGTCGACTGCTATGAGCTGGCTATGAGTTAAAGCAGTTGTGGCAACACCACGCAGATGTAATAACATTGGTAGCTCCTTTGGCTTGTGCAGCTATCTTACGGCGTTCTTTCGCACTACTTGCCGAATTTAGGAATCCCACATAGTGAAGGAAAAGAAACAGCTGATTTCTATCGGAGAACTCAGAGTGGTATATTTGCTAAGAAAGAATAGTAATCGAAATATCTCAGTAGAAGTTGTGTATACAATCTAACTTAAATGTCAGTGATGTCAAATTCTTATTCAGATTGCAGAAATCCTTTCGAGTGGATTACTAGTGAACAGAGAAGTAAAATTGCCTAATAATGACAAGAAGGAGAAAAATGTCTGGGTTTGCTTACCTACAGCTGCTGGACTGTTGGACATCCAAAAATAATGCGAGTTATTTGACCGTATCATTTTATTTTATCTGACTTCAGGGTGTGTTAGTGGGTCTCACATATGTAGGAAAACATTTAGAAACATACTGGACAAATATAATTTAAAAGAAACTTTTTATTGTTTTCTGAAAATAAAAATTTATAAAAGTAAAGTAATATGTAAGTAGGCCCTATATAAAAAATTGTGGTGTATGGTGTTTATAATAATGACCAATTATTTGTTAATGAATCTATAATTTGAATTAATAACAGTTCACTAGTGTGTGTTGTGCTAAGTCTGCAACGCTTGTCAGTAATAAAGTTGCCTGCCTTGGAAAATACCCTTTCACAAGGCACTGAAGATGCCATCATGCATGATTTTTTTTTGACTACTTTTGTCAGTATGTGTTGGGTACAATTGTTTTTTCCACCACTGCAATGGATCCTGATTTCTAGGCACAAGTTTGTGATTTAAAAATCTCTCTACTTCAACAGTTGCCTCTGTTGTTGATGGTACCTATTTAAAAAAATTCAAAAGTATTAAATTATTTAATAACAAATCACAACTTATTTAAATTCTGAAGAAACTGTTAAATTTTGTTTGTGACATGATTTTAGGAGTATCTGTTGATGTTTTACCTGAAGTGTGTTGCATGTTTGCAGCTCTTTTCAAATTCTTCCCAAATTGAAAATTCACTTTCCACTTCTGAAACTGGGATGCATTCATGTGGTTCCTAGCTTGTATATTTTTCTTCATTTATAAGAATTCTGACCATATATATTAAAAAATCTTTGGTTTCTTTTGCATTATCTCTGTTTGAAAAAACGATTAATTTATATCTGGGATCCAAAATAATACAAAGAGCAACTGGCATCGCTGTCTCAATGTGACCCAGTCTCTCAGAAATTCCATCTAATAAATTTTGTGTTACATTCAGTGAAATGGTTGAAAATTTTTCTTTTGTGATCTTTTTACAAACTGAGGCCAAGCCATTAGTAAGAATAATTACTTCACTTGCTGTAATATATTTTTCACCACTTAATTTTTTTGTAATCTCTTCAAAGGGTTTCAAAATGATACTTAATTCACCACAAATTGCCCATTCTTCTGTCAATACAGGCAAGTTCATATTGAGGAGGGCTGCAGTGACTTTAATGCTGTTCTCTAATTCCACAAAGCGCTGCAACATATAATATGTTGAATTCCACCTTATGGCCACATCCCGTACAAGTTTTTTTGGTGTTTGGATCCAAGAGTTTTTTTGATAATTTATTAATTTTTCATTTGCTAAAGAACTTCTTTTAAAATGTGTGACTATTTTTTTAAACTTTCTCATGGATGTCCTTTATTTGTTTCAGTGAATCTTGAACAATTAAATTTAAAGTGTGTGCATAGCAGCTAAACTGATCTAAATTTAGAAATTCAGTAATTGCACCCTTCATGTTAGAAGCATTGTCTGTTACAGCAATGAACACTTTTTCCATTAAATTAAATTTGTGTAGTGTAATCTTTATTTCTTTTGCCAGATTGCTTCTGGTGTGAGATCCACTGATACACAATCTAAGAGAGCTGAACATAACTCAAAATCTGAAGAAATAAAATGAACAGTTACAGCCAAGTAACTCTCATTATTTTTTGAAGTCCAACAGTCTGTAGTAATGCAAGCACTTTTTACTAAACACAATTTTTCCTTGACATTGTTTAGACAGTATTCATATGTTGCTGGAAGATATGCTTTTGTAATGGCTTTTCTGTTAGGCAGTTGATATGATGGATTTAATGCATGAACAAATTCCATAAAACCAGTTTTTTTACTATTGAAAATGGTTGGAAATCAAGAATGAAGAGATTCATTAAATGCCAGTCAATTTTCTTTCTCTGTGCTTCACTGATTTTTCTAGGGAGGTAAGGTGTAATCTGTGTTTGGGTGTGTGAGCCTGAATGTGAAAATGAATTAGAAGTTGAAGGTGTTTCACAAGATACAGAAGCCGAAGATGTTAGGGTAGTTGCTATTTCTGATCGAAATATTATGGTTTGGACCGTAGGTAGACGAATATCAGCACTAACATTTATGGTAGGATGTTTCTTCTGTAGATGAGATTTCATATTTGTGACAGTACTAGCATACGAAATTTTATTTTTGCAAACATTGCAAGAAGCAATTTTTTGATCATCGTCTACAGGAGTGAAGTAGTTCCACAAAATACTTCTTTTGGACCTTTTGTTTCCAGAACTCCTTTCAGATTTCACACAAAAAAGCTTGTTTTAAAATGGAATAGTATTTTTTAATTACTTCGCTAATACTACTATTAATACACTTCACCAAAGTAAATAAACACTATATTAAAAATTACAAGCTATTTGAACAACTAATTAATAAATAAAACATCGACAACTGCTTGGGACTTGGCGGCAACGCTTAACACTTACTCATCACATCTGGTAGACTGCAGTGAAACAGTTATCATACAAAACGGTTGCTGCGAATGCCTATAGTTCAGTTGGTGCCCAGTAGGTCGCAGGACAATGAATTGAAAGCGATAACAGCTAATAACAGGGCAAATGAAATAACTGTTATTTCGCATAACAGTTTCGAGCCGTTAACTGTTAAGAAATAACAGTTTAGCCGTTAAGGGCACATCCCTACAGAGTATATGTATTATGTATTGTCACCTTATGCATTTATATTTATTTATTTATATATATATATATATATATATATATATATATATATATATATATATATATATATATATATATATATATATATATATAAGATACTATATATATATATATATGTATATATATATATATAGTATCTGTATCTACAACCTGAATAAAAGTTACAGATCTTTTAAAGTTTGATTTTTTCTGGAGTTATCATCAATACTCTAGAGTGTTTATAAATATTTTTAAAAAATTTTTAGCTCATCGAGTTCACAAAAGTATTCAATTTTCAAAATTTAAATTGTTTAAAAAATATTGAAAATTCAGGAGATTAAATATTTCACAAAATCTTAAAATTTAAACATGTTTTTAAGTTTCAAATGGAACTTGAACAGAATTTCTATAATTAGTGCATTCAAATATTTGATATTTTTAAGTTCGTGATGCGCGTCATTTTTAGCAAATTTCATTATGCAATATTTCCAAAAATAATAAAGTTAGAAAAATCTAAAAATACATGTGTTATCTTATTTGATCCATTTAACAAATAGAAAAAATTAAAAAATAATTAAAAACATGAAGGTCAAATTTTGGTATTTTTTGTGCAATTTGATGTGGAACGGCCCCTATGCCTCCTATTTGTTTCCTTCTCGCAACAAAAACCTTGGTAATTTAAAATAAAGAAATAACAACCAAATATCTGCTCTCTGCAAAACTCTGATATCTGTTGTTTACACTGCAGGTCATTTCTCAAAATTAAGTTACATGAAAATACGAAGATCTTTTAAGGAAAATCAAAACAGTTTGCAGTGAATATTTAGTAATAAAAGAATAACAATTTTGAATTTACTCTCACTATTGAAAGGTGTTTAACAGTTCCAGGATTGACTTCAATTTAATACTTTTATTTTTGCTAATAATTAATAGAGGCCAGATAGTAGAAGCTTAAGAGTTGTCTTCTGCTCACCTAGCACTACAAACTACTAAGAGGAGATTACTCATACATGACCCTAAATAATATTGCACTTCAAATAAAAATATCCTGATCTTCCATAATATACAAACAAGTAAGTAACGAATACCTGTCTTTTTATCTTTGACTGTTGTTTGGGCAAAAACTGTCATGATTTCAGCAAGACCACCATTACTAATCCATATCTTACTCCCATTTAAAATGTAGTGTTTTCCATCAGGAGAAAGTACTGCACGAGATCTGTAGATAAAGAGATTCATTTAAAATATTAAAGCATGGTAGGGATGAAAGTTGGATCAGGGCAAATCATTTGAGAAAAGCGTTACATTTTTTTATGTTCATTAATTGGAGATAACTCCTGTACTAACATCTCTAGTCAGTAATTCATCATTGGCTGAGTTAATGATTACCAATTTCAGTCATTGCTTGTAAGCCAAAATTTGCAAGATCAATAAAAAATATTTCTCAAGTACCCTCAAGGTATTCAGGTACTAAAAAACTCAAATTTTATGCACCCAAAATAGGCCCCCATGACAATGCACTCAAGAAAGTAACAATATCTCTTTGGAATTTAAAGCTCATGAAATATTACATTTTTCTAAATAAAAGATATATCCGTAAAAATGTAAAGTCTACTTATGAATTTATGTGAAAACAAAGTGTTGTAAATCAGATCTCACATTTTTATTTTTCCTTTGACTCAAAGAGCTAATTCCCCAGACAACACAATTGCTGCAGTCCAAAAATAAACCTGATTCTTTCATAGACATGATCAAACTAACAAAACTTAAAACAAAGAGCAAATGTATGAGTTTTAACCCTTGAATGCATGACTATTTTTAGTTTCATGAATGCATGACATGGGTCAATTTGACCCGGTCAGTCATATCTTGTATATTTTTAATTGAAAATCATTATGAAATGAAATAGGAATAATAAATACACTATAATTAGTGTTATTCAATTAGAAACAATATTGGTGTTTAAGTTTAGGATTCACATTTATTATTCCTAAGATGATGTCAAATTTTACTTTCATAACAGTCGTCACAAGTGAGTATTGAATGATCTGAACATACATAAGTTTTACATTCAAAACACACAGTTGAACATTTTCTGTGTTTCTTTGTGGGACATTTACTGCATCTTTTTCTTTTATTGTTGGCCAATGTACTAGGTTAACTATTGTTTTTTTTATCCCACATAGTGCTATGGAACTTCGTATGTTCTTCTGAATAGTTTTGATTGTGCTCCTTTGCAGAATATATGGAAGGATATATTCTTTTGCCAAATCCATTAGAAATAATTGTCTTTTATGCTTTACTGATTGTTGAAAAGTGGGATTCTTTTGGATGAAAATTACATATGCATTTACAGCAGTGATATCTAGCATATTCATGAAGAAGGCAAACATTCCATCTCCTTGTTTGGTGCTTGACTGTGCAAGTGCGCACTAATGTGTCAAGTGTATCGACGCCACTTTTGGTAGCATTGTAGAAATTAATAATTTCAGGCTTTATCTTCTGACTTTAATTATAATATATTATATATAATTATAATGATTATAAATAATGAAATACGATGTAATCGTATATGGGTCATACAGACCCATCTCATGCATTCAGAGGAGAGCAATATAAAACAACTTATGGACACTAATCAAATAAGTAGAACATCGTAAAACGACATTCTACGGATTATGGATGACGAAAAAAAAGATGTCTTAAACGGACACAAACGTTGGAAAAAACATTCCATCCAAAATATCAGTGTCAAATCTGATTTGGGTCAGATTGACCCATGTCATGCATTCAAGGGTTAAACACACAAGTGATTTTCTGAAGATGGACCATTTGGCTCATTCCAAGTATAATTTCTGATTATCCTATAATGCAGTTAAGAGAAGAAGATTATAAGAATGGAAGGGTTGGATGTTACTTTACTTTATTGGTCTTAAGTTTATTTTCCTTGTTAAAGAAAAGGAGACTCGCTCATTTCTTAAAAGAAGTTTGGAATTTGTAAAATAATTTCTTCCGAGTTTGAATACATCACAAACATTTCCAATCCATAGAAAGAGGGGAAAAAAGGATTATTATTTCCTGAGAAATCCATGAAGATAACTGCAAGTTGTTGAAAAGGTTTACTTTCTACCATTGACTAGAACTCATGCTGGCATATATTCCTCTTTAAACAATATAATTGTAAATCAAGAACTTTTCATGAATCGAACTTATTAATTTTGATACTACTGTATTTGCTTACCTAATGGATCCAGCATCACTACCAGAGGATGGTTCTGTCAGACAAAAAGCAGCGTATTCCCTTCCAGTAGAAACTCGAGGAAGGTACTTTTTCTTTTGTTCTGGAGTTCCAAAGAGTAAAATACCCTAAAATAACAAAACAGAGTTAAAAAGGATAAAAAAACACACAAATTGCTTGTGAATACATTTAATCTATTTCTTAGATTCCATTAAGGCAAATATGAAGTTGTAATGAAGATCTGAAATTAACCTTTGTAGAATACTGCCTTGTAATATAGATAAACAATTCTCTAGCAAATTAGCAAAAATATATTTACTTGTTCAAAAATATACTAATACTCTTGCTCTCTCCATTTCAAAGGTACATTACATGTTTGTAATTTCCACAAATAGCACACCTCACATTATTGAAGAAGATTTGAACATTGCTGAATGGTGAAGAGACAATTTTCAAGCCAAAGGCATTCACAGCTTAATTACATTTCCTTTATGCTTACAAAAAACTAAAATAAAATACCAATATTTAGTGAAATGTGAATACCACCTCATTACATCCATTTCATTTTACATTTATATTGGATCATTATCTGCAAACATGGACAAACTCCTCCATTTAAGACTCAATAAGTAAGTAAAATTAATAATAATAATTGGGATTTGATAATTATTATTAATATTGTTACTACATTAATATCACGAAAGGAGCCCTACCTTCACCTCCCCTTAGAGCCACATCGGCCGGTGTGCTTTGCACAGGGGATACCTTTACCTTTTATTTTAATATTACTGTATAATATATACTGAATTAATATTATTATTACTTTTATTATACATTTTAAGAATGTTTATTTACTTGAAACACTGAATCATAAACAAAAAATTGGGGGAATTTCCTTCACTTTAGTTGCAAATGATTAATATCTAATTTTATACTAGTTACACACTCTTCTTTTCTATAACTTTATTTTTCAATAAAATAAAAACATAAAAGAAAGAAAAAGGTTTTCTCCCAAAACATTGAAATATTTCTCTCTACACATAGTAAAACTTCATTATCAAAGGCAAGAAATCATCAAACTAGGATATTGAAAGTTACGAAACAGAACAGTGAAATTCACGCCCCCAAAAAAATGTTTCCCTTTTAATGTTCATGAAAACTTGTGTGCACATCAAGAGCAATGCTCTGGCAAAGAACTTAAGATTCAATTTATCAAGTAGTGATTTGAAGCTGAATTGATTGCAGCTCCAATTAGCACTAGCTTATTAGTAGCTAAAATTTATTAACCATTCACAATTAAATACAACTCTGTTACCATTATATCAGACAAGGATCTTATTCCCCTGGAACTAATTATTCATTGTCTGATTCTAGTCTTATTTCATAGCTTGATAAGCCTCATATTACAATAATATAATTATTAATAATAATAATAATATTTTATTGAGTCACATATACAATATCAATTATCTATGATGAGTCAAATACAATGTATGTGGAGGGAGTACAACTGTGCACATCTTGAGTGCAGAGAGTGGAAGTTACATTTATGTGCAGTGATTTTCAATGAGCTTTTTGCTCATTAAAATTAAATTGTTAATAACAACTATATATTTTTTCCTTGCGTAAAGACCTTATATTCTTTTGTATTACATATATACAGTGTATGAAATAGTTATTGTGTCGTATTACTACTGTGCACTATTATGATTTGCACTGTCGTAATAACTGAATTTAAATCATGATCATCAAATCTTGGCACTAATTTAGAAACGGCATGATGCATCTCACTCTGGAGATTTACTCTTGACCTATATTGTATCTTGATGATTGCCACGGCTGAAAATCCTAAGTTCTCACGCCTCCCTAGGGACGCACGCCTCATTTGAATGATACTGATATAACCTATTGTTCTTTTTTACTCATTTAACCTACTGTTCTTGAGTTTAGCATAGAGACACTACCACTACCATCATTAATTACAAAACAAATCTTAGTACAAAATTCACATACTTTGCTACATGGAATTTTGAAGGAAATGTATACTCAAATACATTCACTCATCATACCTTAAACCCAATGGACTGATGTGCACCAAGAGTTATGCCAACACCCAAATCATGAGCACCTACTATTTCCACCAAACGAGCATATTGGGTATTATTCAGACCCAAACCTCCAAGATCTTGTGGTACTTGAAGGGAAAATGCACCCAGCTCCCAAAGGCCATCCAAAGACTTTTCTTCTACAGTTTCTAATGCATCATTTTTTGCAGGATCATTGACTTCCTGAAAATATTATTCATTTAAACAAACTCTCTTGTAATGTCTCGGTTCCCGTTTTGATGATGATTGTTACCTCAAAAAACTTAGTAGTCGGATCAACAAGCATTGTTAAAGTTTCTTTCTGCTCTTCGGTTAACACATCAGGATACGGAAAAACTTGGCTAGTTTCTGCAACTCCTCGAAATAAATTCATTGTAAAAGACATGTTTTCTCTAGAGGCTGGATTTGTTTCGTCTCCTTTAACGGCAGCGTTCGCTGCCGTGGCGAGACTTCTGTGCCAAAAAATAACTCAAAAGTATTAAACATAAGAAAGAATTCACACTTTCATACAATTTCACACACTTACCTTGCATGAACTTCACCATATTTTACTAATGCTTCTGAAAGGGCGAGGAGTCTGTTTATTCTCAACATTATAGATAGTTTCTTCTGATTTCTTAAGTCACAATAAAAGATGACAGTAAAGCTATCTCAGTAGCAGTAAAAGATATCAACTGGTACCAACTCCTTCCGAAACCGAATGAACCGAATTAGGCCACCTTTGAACTACTGCAGGAACTCGCCGAAGTGGCACAACCCAAAGTACAAGTCCAGTTGGATGCGCATTGCTTAACGTAGATGTTGAACGTCATCCAGTCCCTCTTTTATTTTAACCCTATGATTACGCAACTGAACATTAGATAAGAAACGAAGCAATAGAGCACTGGAGTAAAATACGTGAGTGTACGTGAGCGTACGCTGTGCCACTGTGAAGAAGACAATTTGACAATTTGGTCAAGGATACGTACATGTAAATTTTTGGCTGAGTTTTATTTCAGACACTGACATTTTTCTTATTAAGTTATTTTTGCATTTTGTAAATGATTTAAAATTTCATGTTACATGTCAAGTGAGGTCAGTGACGAATAGGAGGGGAGGGGGAAGCACGAGAGCCATGCTCTCCCCTCCCGGGTGAGGGTCCCACCCAAGGGCTATGGGAATACCCCACTCCCAAAAGTCTAACCAGAAAGAAATAACAGGGCCGGATTTAAGAGTATGAGCCATTCCACGTCAAATCGCACAAAAAAGATCAAAATTTGACCTTCATATTTTTTTTCTTTTTGTTAAACGGATCAAATAAGTTAACGCGTGTATTTTTTTTCTAACTTTATTATTTTCGGAAATATTGTATAATGAAATTTGCTAAAAATGACGCGCATCACTAACTTAAAAATTTCATATACTTGAATCAAATTCCATTCGAAACTTAAAAACATGTTTAATTTTTAAGATTCTGCAAAATATTTAATTTCCTGAATTTTCAATTTTTTTTAAAAAAAATTGAAATTTTGAAAATTAAATATTTTTGTAAACTCGATGAGCTAAATTTTTTAAAAAATATTTATAAACGCACTAGAGTATTGATGATATCTCCAGAAAAAATCAAAGTGGGATCTCGGTAACTTTAAAAGATATAAATATTTTACGAAAGAGCGTATAATAGATTGCTGCAATAGACGCGTTTCTTGCGTTATTGGCCGTCGGTTTCTTTGTATGAAGTAGTAATTTAATACTCTTGAGGTGGTATAACTTCACGATTGAATTTATAAATAATAATATTTATGAATATTAATACATATAAATAATATTAATATATTTATAAATAATTACATGACGGATTCTTGACTCATGTTTTGGTTGACTTTTTTAAATTTTCTAGTCCCTAACTTTAAATACAAGTACTCGCTTACCATAGAATTCCTGAAATTTCGTCACAATGCAGTTTTAATGCCTTACCGAATTTACTTTAGGTCTGGACAAAATTCCGTTTTCTTCAGCCAACTTTTTCGACACTTTTATCATGCGTTCGGTTGCCGAAAAATTTTATTGTATGTCAAACTTTCAAAAATTGTTAAAATTTTAATATTGAACGTTATGCCATCTGTTGAGTGAAAGGAATCGATAAGTTTCTAAATAGTATCTTTGTCTGATTTTTCGATGGACGTCGAAGGATCTTCAATGTGAAAAAAATTGTGTTGGCACTTTGTACTTTCTGAAATTCCTCATGGGGATACCGTTTTTGTTCCAATATTCTTTTCTTGGCGGGGGTTTCTCCTATTGAAATTAAACTCTTGTTTATCTTCTCTTTATTAATTTTGCAGACACTTGACGTACAATCTGAAGAGCTTAAATTGTTATTTCCTTGATTTCCACTCTTTTCACTATATTCACTGGACGTTCCGCTACTTTTGTTAATGTCACGAGAGCCACTTATCTCGACACTCTCTTCACTAACCAAAGGATATTTTGGAAGCCGATTCCCTTCCAAAATGAATCATAAATTTTCCAATCTAATGACTCCTGTAATTTCACCAGAAAATTGTGGTTTACGCGTCTTGGAGATTTTCTTTTCTAAAACCGTGATCAGAAACTTTAAATGGATTGAAACATCTGTCGTATCTCATACGGTGATCGCTACTCATGTTGCACATTGTACACACGATTCACAGAACAAACACTGCACTCTTGTCTTCATAACGTGCGTATTGTGACTGATGTTGAGAAAATTTTACTCATGTCCTTGACAAGTGGTTGATAATATTTCACGAGCAAGGTCAGGAGGGCACCCCATAAAATACACATATCAAAATATTAAACGAAACAAAACAGGAATTTTTATGTTAAGTACATTTGAAGCATCAATCAATCATATTTTGCAAAGTACGCGTAAATTCCAAAATTTAATATAGGCATAGCTACAAAAATAATCAATTAACAGGTAAATAAAAAATCACGTGCCTCTTTTTCTTGATGTCCAAAATGAATGCCAAATATTCGTGTCATTTATTTATTAAAAATTGCATACATTTAAAAAATAGTCGTGTAAAGTCTTGTACGATTTGACGTGGAATGGCTCGTATTTCAATTCGTTTCGCTCTCACCCATAAGAACATATACTGCGATTTTTGTAGGAAGAGCTCTCAAGGCCACTCAAATCCCATCTTCGCGATGGAATATGTCACGGCATTCCGTGTCATTCACAGTCGTTCCGCTAGATTTCGCACGATCGCGACCGTATGAAGCAGTGCTTGCGATCATGCGACTTCTACCGGCAAGACCGAGAAAAGACGCGAAAAGTGTTTTGCACACTAGATCTGAGAAATGGATTCTTTCACGTGGATGTCGAGGAAAGAAGTCAAAAGTATACCGCTTTTGTTACGCATTCAGGCCAGTTTCAGTTTAGAAAGGTCCCTTTTGGTCTGTGCAACTCGCCTGCAGTGTTCCAACGTTTCATCAATTCCGTGTTCTGGACGTTGACTCGGGAGAATATTTTGTTCATTTACATGGATGATATCATCATACCAGCGGTGGACGATAACGAGGCATTAGAGCGACTAGACTGCGTGTTGAAAGTAGCTGCAGATTACGGGTTAGAGATCAACTTTGAGAAAAGTCAATTTTTGAAGAGAAGTGAGCAATTTTTGGGATGTACAATTCAACGTGGACAAATTCAACCCTCTTCGGAGAAGACGAAAGCAGTACGAGAATTTCCCCAACCAAAGACGATCGCCGCTGTACAAAGTTTCCTGGGATTAACGGGATACTTTAGAAAGTTCATTCCGAACTATTGCGTGATCGCAAAACCATTGAGTGATATGATGAGAAATGATCAAGAATTTAGATGTGAAGAAAAGGAAAGAAGTGCTTTTGAGGCACTTAAAAGCATGCTTGCATCAGATCCTGTTCTGAAGATTTACAATCAGAAATACGAGGCGGAACTACATACGGATGCTAGCAAACAAGGCTATGGAGCAGTGTTATTACAAAGATTTCCAGAAGATGATAAATTTCACCCCGTTCTCTACATGAGCAAGAAGACTACTTTGCATGAAGAAAAGTACAGCAGTTACATGCTCGAGTCATTAATGCCTTGAGAAAGTTTCGAGTATACTTGTTTGGTATACTCGAATTCGTGTTTCATTGAATACCGCCTGCCACACTAATAAATTTATAACTTCATCACTGACTGAATCTAGCACATCTATATGTAAGCTTCATGTATGGCTGCATATGAAAGCCTCAAAATTTCCTCTTATTTTTGCATTATTTTTAATAACAGAGAGAACATGAGAATTGTAAGTTGAAACATTCATTCATGATAAACCAATTATCATTGAAACTGCTCTATTGCTGAATGGCCCCTACCTATTTGCAAAGAAACATCCACAATTTTCCTATTCACTTCATGTGGTGGCCTACTACAAGATGATGTTACAGGTACCCGACGGCTATTTGAAATTTTATTTAACAAATGTTCACAATTATTACACTTGTTCACTAACTGAAGAGCAAATTACATTGATTGTTTTACTTCAATGCATACATTTGAGGATCCACAGACAGCACTCACACGTATCCTTTCAGTAAATGTTCCCAAACACACTTGTGAAGTAACATGTAGGCCCTAAGTGCAATTCTCTTCGGATATTTCTGGGAACTTGCAAAGAATGTTCGCACTGGCTGATGGCTTGACCGGTGAGATTTTGGCAGAAAATGAACAATGCTTGACATCTGATACTAAAAAAGTTTCTACTTCCTCAGCACTGGCATTTGTGACTGCAATCTCCTGCCGTTTCTTCTTTACAAAAGCTGCATTTTTATTACCACTGCACTCCTTTGCACCGAAATAATTCTAACCTGAACTAGCCGACGGAAAATAAATTGAGAATATTAAATACTTATACACACCTACCAAATAACTACGTTATGGAAAAGTTAAAATAAAGAAAATAATGTGACTAATAGTTTGGAATTCTTCTTTTAAAACGAAAGTTCGCTACTAGTCTTGTTAATATTTGGATCTAAAAGCGGCATGTATTTCATAATCCCTCAAAGTGAGTGTGTAAGATTATGAGTATTATTTACATTAACATTTTTTACAAACAGTGGTTACTAGAGGTCTGCATTCTCCGCGATTTTTACCGACCAGCGCTCGCACGCCTCTCTTCTCTCGAGACCACGCGTTCGACTGTCCTTCGCAGCCGGTTGCGGACTCGCGGGAGCCGGCGCCCGACCGAGACTCGGCCGGTCTCGACAACCGGCGGAGACTCGACAACCGCGGACCCCGTTCAGGCGAACTGCGCCACGTAAGGCCCGCAACAGACTACACCGAGGAATGTGTTTCCAGAAATGTGTGACGAGAAATGTGGAAAATCGAAACAAGGGACTCTTATGAACCCACACACACTTGAAAGAGTTTCCTCGTTCGCCTCGGCGGAGGCGAAAGAGTTCCTCGCTTGAGTCGGTCGGCGAGCGAGTTTTCTCGGACACATTTCTACTCCTTCACTTGTTATACGACATTTAGGCGTTCGCTGCCGCAGGAAAACACCAAACAATGCATAGAACTGAGTGAGGTTATAACATTTGGCAGTAAAAGATGCTATAAACTACCAGTTTTTTAATTGTTTTCTTGAATTTTCTCTTAAAACGGAAATGAACAAGTAAAAACTTGTATGGAAGATATTATTTGTGTGAAACCCGCTCATAATGAGTAATATAAAAATAAAAATTTGAAGCAAGAAACTTGAAAGGGTATTTTGAAAGAATTGAATTAATTTATTACTTTTCTTAATTGGTATTTATGAATGAATTTATTAATTGTGAATTTTATGATTTATTTGATCATTCATTATCTATTCATTATTCAACCAACAAATATAGTAAACCAGAGCGTGGTAGTGATTACGGAGTACAAGAAAATTTGCTGATGTACAACTTCTCCCTTATACGTCACTTAACTTCCTGTTTTTTACATTAAATAATGATTTGTATTCAGTGTAGTAGTGTGTTTCTCTCTAGGTAATTCGAACTCGTTAAACAAATGGTTTTCGATTATTGTAACAAAACAAGGATATCACGAGTTAAAATTACATAAGAGCATTTAGTAAAACAAGAAATGGGACTCTCAGATGATCTCATAGCTAAAACTGCTGCCATCACTCTCGGCTTGTGGCACATAAAGGCATTTCGAGACATCGAATAACCTCTGTGTAGTGTGTGGACGCAGCCTCGCCGGCCTCTTTCCACATTTCTCGTCGCACATTTCTCGCAACGCATTCCTCGGTGTAGTCTGTTGCGGGTCTAACAATAGGCCGACACGTCCGAGTAAATATCTAATGGCACGTTTCAGGAAAAGCAAGGAGTATTGAATGGTTGGTAAATTTCAAGGACAGGGTTCGGCTCCTAGTGACGCGCACGATTCGGTTCCGAACGAGTCACTCGCGGCGCCGCCACTGTGTGCCCGGCCACACGGCCACGTGGCCAACTCACTCTCGTGTGGAATCGTGACGCTTCGCTACCCGTGTCCAAGTTGAGGACGAGGCTCGGGCCTTCGGCCCTCGCGTTAACATAAAACATCCTTGAGTCTGTCCAACGCATAATTACCAACGCATTTTATGCAAATACGCACCTTAAATGTTTACGCAAATCCGCGAAAAATAAACCATTGTAATTCTCCATTACACATTCGCAATATAGTTTACGCAAATCCGCGAAAAATAAACCATGGTAATTCTCCATTACACATTCGCAATATAGTTTACGCAAATCCGTGAAAAATAAACCATTGTAATTCTCCATTACACATTCGCACCACACCGCACAATGCACAATGCAAGCACAAAGCAATACAAAGGCATCTTCCCGCTCCCTGAGTGATCCGTTCTCGTGGTCCGCGCGAGTGAACCATGCGCAAGTGAACCGTGCGCCGTTTTTTTAGTGAGCCGAACCCTGTCCTTAAAATCAGCCGAATGGTTTTTAAAATAAATGACCAATAATTTCGTTTTTTCAAAATTTAAAATATAGGCGAATTTTAATATTAATTTTCAAATAATAAATTTTAATATAAAAAAGAATAAAAAGCTTTAAAAATCGACTCCCCGGACGCACTGGAGAACCTCAAGTGGATCTATTGCAGTTCTGCCTGTGACTTCAAAGAAAAGGCATTCAAAAGTTTTAGAGATAAATTCCGTTCTTTGTAATGACTAGACATCAGATTTTTCGAAAATTGCCTATTTTATTCTAATGAACATAAAATTATTAATTTTCCTTCATTTTAAATGGTGTAAATACAAATGCTCTGCTAAATTTAGATGCAAGTGCAATGAAATATATTAGTACCTTTCCCTTCCACTTTTGTATTTTTGTTTTCTTTTTCCAAATTTTTTTGTTGTTGGTGTTGTAATTTTCAGGCATCTCAGACGCAGGTCTTAGTTTCTTAACCCGGCAGTAGGCGCGCGGGGTGCCTCAGTCACCCCAGCATTGTTTTGAGCTCATTGTACGTTTAGTTTTATTTATAATCTTGTGAGTTTCTCAATACCTTTCGAGGAAAGCTTTGTGCACATATCTTGACCCTTCTCTTTCAACTGCTTCGTGTCCTTTCCTGGAAATTTCGTCGCAAAGGCGATGGCGCGCTGCGTGGGAGCCATCGAGTCACCTCGCACAACCTTTGTTATCGCTTCCTGCCACGCTGAGTAATAGTTCACCTAAAGGAAGGGGGTCTCCTCCACAGAAGCCAATGATTCAGAATTTCAGATTTTACGACTTTTTAATTACAATTAATCGCTTATCTTGTATTGAAACGTAAAATAATGGAGTAATTGAAAAACATTGTACTCCTACATATAAAACTTTATATGCATCATTTCGTGAATACATACTTTTGCCGAATTTAAAATAATGTTAAACGTGTGTATATAATAGTAAATAATGTATTTTGAATTATTAAGTTGAATAGGCTGATGTGCCGTGACCGCTGTTGTTTGGCCGCCGACTGAGTCGACAAATACAGAGGCCATGGCGGCTTACATCAACTATTTCACAATAAATTACTACGCCCAATGACGACAAGACATTTTGACGCAAGGAAAATAGTACCCACCTCATTTTTGTTTAGCATATGTTTTTTTATTACATACTCGTGAAATTATGACCAAATCTTCATTGTATTTAATAAATATGCCTTATATTCGGGTTTGTAAGAAACTTCAATGACATTACAATTGGTACGCAACGAATTATCTTCCCTTAAGCACTATAAATATAGAAAAAAAATAAAAATTTATTTTCAGAGTCTTTGTTTGCCTTAATTCTTTCAAAAAATGTATTGTTTGTCTCTATAAAATTATTTTCAGTCAATCAAATTGTCACTTTTCAACAAATTAATCGTTTAATTGAAATTGTATTTTCTTTCGATTACAATGAATTGAAAGAGTTGCAATCACTACATGCGGCGACTTTATATCCCGTACATGCATTGAGGGGCGAAGCTACCGCGCAGTCCAGCGCTTGGCCGAGCGGCCGAGCGCTCGAGCGCTCGGGCGCTCGGCGACTCCCGAGTCTCGGCGGGAGCCGCAAGGCGGCCGGTCGAAATGTCCGTTAAACAGGTATCTCTTCCACCCCAAGCAAGGTCCCCTTCCCTTCGCCGAGCGTCGGCGCGGAACCCGAGAGTCTCGAGCGGTTGTTTTCGCCTGATTGCAGAGCTCTAGTGGTTACACTTCAAAAGTCTTTGGGTTTGCAAGTAGCCAGCAAAATTGTCCCAAATGTTGTGTGCTCTTATGGTGTAATATTTATTTCTTCGGCGCCTGTGAAGCTCGGTAGCTGGATGTGCATTGTAATGCAGCAATGTCAAAACAGGATCATTTTGTCCTTCTTTCTCTGAATGTATTGAGAATACAGGCACTCTTAATGATGTTTATTGTGTTAGGTACTGTTTCAATAGCCCTTTCCAAAACATGCCACTTTGCATACAGAATGCTAAAAGCACACTGTGTGCACCTACATGCTCGTGCGAGGCGATAATTAAAATTAGTTTTTTTGTATACCATCATTATAAACGACCCTTTTCGATACCCCGAATCGTGCATAATCCAGTATTTTATCGCACGCTACATGACGTCATCGCCATTATTAAACGCGACATGACGTCATGACGAACTTCTACTGTTCACAGAAAGACAGATCTGTAGAACTGAACTTCGTTATAAGCAGAGATGTCAATTCCATCTTTAATTTTCAGCATAGTCTTCAATTTTGAATGACTGCACCACAAAGATGATGCCTTACATACTGCAGACTTCAAAATAACATAAATTAGAAAATGAGAACTCGACACTAGTATTAATCATAAAAAGTATGATAAACTTACCAACTCAGATATATATGCCAGAACAACTGTCTCGCATATAATATTTACATTATTTGTTTCCATCCACTTCCTAAATTTTATATATTCCTTCTCATACAATGCACTCGACTTTTTAGGTATTAAACTTTCTTCTGCCTTCGAGGCTTTTTCTAAAACTACCATTAGTAACGACGCCATCTTTCATTCGAATGCGCGCGTGAATCGGCTCTCCGCTGTCACAGTTGTGACGTCATAATACCAACGTCGTGGCCTCTCGTTGGCCACGACCAACGTCCATGTTGCCAACTATAAAACTTTACTTACACTTCTTACACTTACTTCGTTTCATTTATAACTTTATAATGATGTTATACAAAAAAATAGCGTATGCAACTCGTTTATAATGTTCCTTTTTTGCACTCATAAGAAAATAGTCTATTACTAAACTCACTCCTTCGTCGTTCGTTTAGTAATAGACTATTTTCTTATTCGTGCAAAAAAGGTCAACATTATAAACTAATTGCATAAACTACTATTTTGCCAGTGTCAAGTCCTGCGAGCATAAAGTTTCAAGAGGTACGGTTTGAGAGGATTTAACGGCTACCAGAACTTAGGCATTTTTTCAGATGTTCCAGGTAGTTCACTATCTGGAGGCATAAATATCCCTCTCTCAAGTATTGTGCACAATAATGAAGCACCTAAAGTTCCACATTCCTACCTAATATAATAATAAATCTTCTTCCAAAAGTGAATTGAATAATTATTAACATTGTAAGTCCACATTCACACTATTACATATAGTTATATGAATAAAATTGGTGACAAGTTTCATTTCTGAAGAGGTCAATTGAAAAAACATCAGCAATATGTAATAATAAAGGAAATGGAATAAGTTCAGTTTTTTTAGTAAATAATTGATTCACAAGGTGATACAAAACTAGATATGTTGCATCAACATGTAGTTTGAAAACTAAAATAGCATATGTAATAAACAACATCAAACTATTGTTTCATGAATGTCTTCTTCTATTTTCAGAAGAAATGGCTCCATCTAAGTGGAAGGGAAAAAAAAGTAAATAAAGTCAGTAAATACAATTCTTATAGTGCTGGAGATCAACTGAAGACCTCCACATGTTCATTTTTTGATATGCTGTTTTTTAAAAGAAGAAATGACTCTCATTCAAACCTTGTCCGATCTAAATGCGGATAAGAGAGAAGTTGCAATAGTACTTGTTTCACAGGCACTCATGTAACCCAATGGAAGGGAAAGACGTAAACATATTATTTCCTTATTTTATTTAGAGATTGGAATTCTCATTATACAGTAAAATTATAATTTTAATGTTGTTAAATTGGTGTTTTAAAACATTGTAATATTGCAAAAGACTTCTGCCAGTCCAGTTTCTCTTTTTATTTTTTAAATTTTATTATTACTATTTTAATTAATGATATTCACATTTGCTAAATTAACATGTAGTTAAATATCAGGAACTTAATAATAATGCTGATAATAAAACAATAATAATAATAGTTTTAGGAATAGTAATAAATAAATAAATATCAAAACGTGGTTCATGATATGTGCCATTAAAATGAAAAATATTTATTAATGTAGATTTTGATCTTCTATGTAGGTTTTGGATCTGGAGTCCTCAAGATCTGCTTCCTCAGCTAATGCTAATCAAGCATTAACTTCTGCAAAATCATATAAACAAAGGAGTCCACTCAAGACGAAGTGGCACGAAAGACGTTGGCTCCAAAAGAGTAGAAACACCAGATTCCTGAAAAAGAACAGTAATCTCAGAACTATTCTTTTTTGATGGGCCTCTTGCCTCACCTCGTGGACATGAGCCCTCTTCAAAAATAGTGAGGAACAAAATTTTCAATTATTGTATTGAGGTAGCATGTTTGTGAAAGTGTTCAGCAAACCGTTGGTTTATTCTGTGTTCGATTAACGTTAATAATATAACAGAACATGCTAGAGTACTTTGCCTAAAAAGTAGCTGAATGCTAATGTTGGAGATTTAACCCCATATTATTACATAAAACTCAGATTAGTATCAGTGCGTTAAATCAATAATTTTTTAAACAAGAAGAAAAAAAGAAAGAAAAAGTTATTGTTCTTCCTTCATCACTATTATTCATTGATTTAAGTTTCTAGAATGATTGTATCAGATTTTTTTATCATTGTGAAATTGGTTTTATTTGAAAATAATGGTAGGCTTGTAGTGCAATGTATTAAAATACCTCAATGGAGCTTCCCCTAAGCAAAGTTCGGGTTATAAAATATTTTAACTTTGCATTTATAGTATATTATTTTTTCATAACATTTTTTTGTTTTTGTAAATTTTGTCTAGTTTCAGTTACTTTCAAATATTACTTTCCTTTTTACTAGACTAAGCATAAGGTTACAACAAGATGAGCCATCGGCTTCAATGACAGCGCTAACTGGTGAATTATATTAGAAGCACCAGAGTGCAAGGTTTGTTTCTTGGTAAAACAATTTCTTATGGTGTAAGAACATCACTATAGTATAGAAACTATTAATGAGATTGGTTTCAAAATACCTGATTCATGGGGCTTGAAATGGTCAATAAAATATAGTACTAACTATTTACTTCTTTGTCAATGTTTCAGAAAATTAATATTTCTCCCTCATTGCTGTATGTGAATAAGATTAACAAGACGTGATGATTCAGTTGACCAAAACCTATGAACCAGCTGTTTCTACTATATCCATTGTCATGATTTTCCATGTTAATAAAGTTTAAAAACAAAAAACAATTGTATTGAAGTATCCTTTTAAATGTTTGTTTTTCTTAGTTATATTTTGAATGTGTTTGGTACACATCTTTATTTTATAGTGAATTAAAGCAATCAAGTATT
Source organism: Acheta domesticus (assembly GCA_031308135.1). Classification (NCBI taxonomy): domain Eukaryota; kingdom Metazoa; phylum Arthropoda; class Insecta; order Orthoptera; family Gryllidae; genus Acheta; species Acheta domesticus. The sequence continues at coordinate 101,741,067 of JAHLJT010009436.1, read as the reverse complement.
AATGAAAGATGTCTCTCAATAATATTTTATGTTGCTTTGTTATATTTATTTGAATTTGAAAAGTAATTTCTTTCATAGAACTTAACAAACTGATGAACAAAACTGTAATATTTTTTACCACAAAATAATAGAAATCTAATGTCATTGCCTGTATTTAAAAATGAAGTTCTTTGTCTCGTACATTGTTTGTACAATGTATTGTTTGTACACTCGTACACTGTATTGTTTGTAGCTAGTTGAGCCAAAGTGTAATAAACCTATTCAGTATGATGGGTGTTTTATTACCACTGACCACTTCCATTTCCTCACTTTTCTAAGTCTGCTACAACGTAGCACAGGCTATCTTATGTTATATGTAATTGGGGATGTAACATTATAATAATAATAATTTATTGAATTTTGCAAATATGCATACTTAAATTATCATTTGCAAAAGTATTTTCATCAAACTGCTTCCAACATAGTGCTGTGTCCATTTACTTACACTTCTGATCATTGGGTAAGATTACAATTTTCTAAATTCGAGATTTGAATGAAAATGAAGACTATTTTATAAGCGTACTTTTCTATTTGAGCACATACATTTTAAGATATACTAATTTGGAATTTGAAAACGATATTCTTGCAATAATTTATTATATAAAGTATTGTGACACATTAAACAACTATGAAGTAGATCATTGAGGGTCAATAATTTAAAGTCAATCTCCATGATAAAATCATTGACATAGTGTTTCAAGCCTGTGTTTAATAGTTGTAATACAAACAGGTCATTGTTCATATTTGTAATTTCAACATTTATTGTCAAACATCGCTAAGGACGTGATTTCTAGCCCATCTGTAGTACTATATCTATTAAGAACAGAAGTGAAAGGTAAATAAGGAAGGTGACCACTTTTTGGAAAATTGAAACATCAGGGAATTTGTTGAAGAATTGATAGAAGTTGGAAAATTTTGAGAGACTTATAAAACTAGATTTTCCTGTGTAGAATCAGTGACTTAAGTTCCATTGGGACAGACAATAATATCTGGGGGCCCCATAATAAACATATTTTTGAGTTAAATAAGGAATTTTTGCCTATAAGTGTTGTGATCAAATATGCTAATTATTTGCAGAGAGTTACTTCAAGTTATTGTAATGCAACCTCTTGCAGTAATCGGTGGCAGTAACTTTGATAAATGCTGTGCCTTTCATGAGCCTACGTCGAATGTTTAAGCATACATTCAAAAACTAGTAGGAAACAGGAAAAGGTGAATATGAAGTTAAAATGAAGTATCGCTGCTTTCCGTGTTATATAAAATTGCAGTCCAACAAGTCTCCAGAAATAAAACTTCAATTTCTTCAAACTATGGATCAGAAACAGAAGAAAAAGGGTTTTCTTTTTCTTTCTGTTTCATTTATTATTTTTTTAAAATAATTATTTAATTAAATATTGATGTTGCATTGTGTTGCTCATTATTTAAATCTTGTGTATAATATGCCAGGAATGGGATATTTAAAGTTCAGATACTTTACTGTTTGATGGAACGAATTTTATTTTTCTTTGGTCAAAATATTAATCAGTGAAACACACTATAAATCATGGTGGGAAAATCGAAATAATCTTACATTAAAATGACTTTGTCCTACATGATGGTCATGACAGAATGATTCCTTAATTAATAGTTGTATATTTTTGATATTTTAATTTTTTGCAAGCTTAAAATAGTTATTTATTTAATTAGTCCTTAAAAACTAATAGAGGATGTGTTCCACACAAGGGTCTTTGTTATTTCTAGTTATTCAAAATAAACATTTAATAATTTCATGAGTTAAGAATTGTCATCACTCTCGATGTTCTGTACCAATGGTTGTTAGTACAGAGTTTTGGTACAGTTTTTAAATAACAATTGCAGTGCGCAGAAGGACCAAAAGGATGAAGTGGGACACAGTGGGGATGTGGAGACAAAGAGGACATGACAACAGAATGGGACAATGGATGGACAATGGACCAAATTGGAAAAGGGCAAGGAAAGAACAAAAGGGGGACAAAATAGACAACGGTAATAATGAGAGAAAGGGGACAAGTGGCACTAGGGAACAGAATGGGACAGGGAGACAAAATAAAACAAGTGGACAAAGTGGGACAATGGGATAGAGGTACAAAATATGACGCGGGGACAAACGGAAAAGGGACAAGTGGGATTAATAGGAGAAAGGGGCAAAGGGACATGTTTATGCACAGATTTATGAGCACTGGTAAAATTTAAATCCGAGTGTCCACTAAAATATTTTTAATGGACCCGAGCATTTTAGCGGCTCTTGCTATGGAAGCGCTCTTAAAGCGTTGTTTAAATGTTTGCTAAGGAGCTAAGCGCGTGTTTACTGGCGTAAATAACAAAGTAGTGGATTTGAATCAGCACGTATAGTTTCTCCTCATTAGTAATGGTTATGCAATACTATTTACACCAAAATTTCTCTCCATATTAACACATCTCACTGACAATAATTTAAAGACAATAAAGCTGTTGTGAAAGTAAGCGGACCAGTATCAGGTGTTATAATTTCTAAAGGATTAAGACAAGGATGCTGTACGTCCCCAACTCTTTTTAACATGTTCATTGCTGAAGCTATGAGAAGGAAGCGAAGCAGGCGACTAATTTTGAGGCTCAAATACTCCACTTCTTCTTCTCTCCCTTCGTGCCTTTCAGCATCGGGATCAATTATTCAACATCCCATCCTCCATTTCCTGAAAATGTAACATGACCTTATTTAAAGTTCTGGTTTAGATGAATACATGTCGTTAAGAAAAAAATTGTATCTTAACAATTGTAGTTGTAAGAAGACACCGAACATTTTTTAACGAAGATGAAACCTGCACCATTCTCTTAAGCGCCTTTTGTGTTATCTAAGGCCCGAATTTAATCTAAAAATGTTAAGCGGTTGTTAAGAAAAAATGGTTTAAAGAAAAGAAAAATTGCCTATGATTGACACAAAATTTCGCAAAAAATATGCATGCTTTTGAAAAATGACATGATCTCATTTGAAGATCTAGTTTTGATGAAAACGTTTCATTAAGAAAAGAATTGTATCATCATAATTTTAGATGTAGGAAGACGCCGAAAAAGTTTTGATTTTTTTCAGTTTTCGGAAAATCAGCGTTTTGGACCAACGTGAGACATGCGCCGTAGACGTTCTTCAGACTATCCAACAACAAAATTTAATTAATATTGTTGGCGCCATTTTTTTTAATTTTTGAAATTATCCCAGGGGCTGCATGTAAAGTATGCCCAAAATTAAAATATCGGTTTCAAATTCAAGAGGCCACGACATCATCCAAATCGATTGGCGGATATCAATTTTGGAGAAAATCGGCTGAACGGTTTAGCCGTTAGCGTTGTTCACAGACATTGACGGACCGACAAACACGTTTTGCCGTCAATTAATTTTTACTTTCCCGTATACGTACGGATACACGGAGTGATATACGTAGTATAGGGAAAGTTATGTAATGCTGCGCGAAAAAATGGCCAATTTTCGCCGGAAAAAAATTAATTGCCGGGCCGTGAAAACGAAGAAGTGAACGAACCAGTTGCTAAATTAAGAAAAAAAAATCCCCTAACACGAGCAGTCCCAAAACGCTCTTTTGTGGGTCCTTGATACCGAAATAACAATTGAAAGGAAAATGTCCGTCTGTCCGTCCGTTTGTCTGTCTGTCTGTCCATCTGTGAACACTGCTAGCGCCTAAACCATACGTACGATTTCTTCCAAAATGGATATTCCCCGGTCGGTCTGATTTTCGTCGAAGCTTTGAGATTTTGAAAAAGATTCTTAAAAATTTGGTGGTACTTTATATGAAGCCCCCCGGACATTTTCAAAATTTTCTCAAAAACGGCTCCAAATTTTTTCTTTAAATTTCTTGTGTGAATAGAGTAACTTATTAACATGGCATAGGTCCGATTTTCACGGACAACTCTGAATTTTTGAAAATTGTGAAAGTTAGAATTTTTTTCCACGTCTTTCTCCAATTACAAAATTGAAGATAAAGATTTTTTCTTCATATAAAATTTGTTCTGAATATTGAGTTCTTTCATGAAGGTCATCTACATTTTTTTGAAAATTTTAGTATTTTTTGCGCAATATTGCCTGCAATGTGTGCAATTTTAAAAAATTACAAACACAAAATTTTCTCAAAAATGGCTCCAAATTTTTTCTTTAAACTTTTGGTAGGGATAGTGGTAAATGTACTCTATTAGATGACATAAAAGCCATATTGCTCTATAGGTTGTTTTTTTCAAAAATTACAAAGTCTATCTTATGTTATATGTAATTGGGGATGTAACATTATAATAATAATTTATTGAATTTTGCAAATATGCATACTTCAATTATTATTTGCAAAAGTATTTTCATCAAACTGCTTCCAACATAGTGCTGTGTCCATTTACTTACACTTCTGATCATTGGGTAAGATAACAATTTTCTAAATTCGAGATTTGAATGAAAATGAAGACTATTTTATAAGCGTACTTTTCTATTTGAGGACACACATTTTAAGATATACTAATTTGGAATTTATCTCCGTATTATCACATCTCACTGACAGTAATATAATGACGATAAAGGTGTTGTGAAAGTGAATGGACAATTATCAGATATAGTAATTTCTAAAAGATAAAGGCAGGGGTGCTGTATGTGCCCAACTCTTTTTAACATGTTCATTGCTGAAGCTATGAGAGAATGGAGGAGGAACTGCAGTGTAATGGGATGAAAATTGGAGAATCAATACTAGATGCTCTACTCTTCGCGGATGATCTAGTCATAATGGCTGAAGATGAGCGGGATATGAATTTTATGTTTAGAAAATTAAAACAGGAATTTGGTCTCTGAGGATTGCAAATAAATGTGTCCAAAATAAAGTAAATGGTAACAAGAATATGGAAAAGATCTGTGTATTGGAAATCATGAAGTACAGTTATGTGATGATTGTAAATATTTAGGCTTTACAGTTTCAAAAGAGGGCTCAAGCAACAAGGATATTAATAATAAAATAAATCAAGGGAAACTAGTCATAAATATGCTAAATTCAATTCTGTGGATAGAGAAGGCTGGAAAAGAGGAACCGAGAAACATCGCCAGACGTAAACTACTCGGATATACAGTATATACTGATAGTAATAATTTTTTGTAAAACAGAACATTTGGTGCGAAAAAATTAAATAGTTTCAAGCGATAGATTTTTATTCAAAACTTCAAATGAGAAAGCGCAAGAAAGTAAAAATATATTTCTGGCATTGAATGCATTATGTAAGGTATGCAATGTATTCAAGAACATAGTAGTAACATATAATAGTTATTATTAAACATGATGGTATTGTAACATTCTGCAAATATATAAAAATAGGCCTAAAAGTTTATATTATCGTGAACAAAACACAGCCATTCTTGTCGCCTTATCAGTGCGGCGTTACAACAAAGGGTTACAACAATCGACAATGACCGTTCAACTAATCGTTTTTACATTTAACACAATTAAAGGATGCAACTTACAATTAAATAAAAAAGGTATAATATAAATATAAGCAATAATAATAAAATGTCCACAATATTGTCCACTCCATCAAAGATACTTGGAGTTACATATTGAGGATCATAAAAAAGCAATGGAATACGATTTGGAAAGAGTGCAAAATAAGCAGCGTACATAAAATGATTCATGATTTCCATAAACTAAGAACCAACAAAAAAACTCAGTCGCAAAGATCAAGTGACACTCTCTCGAATCAGATCTGAACATACGAAGCTAACTCACTCATCTGTTAAATTCCACAGCTCCCTTAAAATGTGAATAATGCAATGAACAACTGAAAATTGTCCATATCCTTCAGACATGTACAAAATATATCAGTGAACGCCAATCAATCCTACAGACTTATAATCTTAAAAATATTTTATACTGCAGTGATTTTCAAGAAAAAATATTAACATTGTGTAAATTATTAAAAGTGTGTGACAATTAATAAGTATGTCATTTGTAAATTACTGGTTCACTCTTGCTTAAATTGCATTTTCACTATGTTATCCAATCGTGTATTAAATACAGTTTAACATGCATTTGCAGTCGCTAATAACCTTGTCATTGATGCGACTTTAAATAAAATAAATTTTAAAAAAATAAATAAAATAAAATGAAATAAGAAATAAAATACAAATTCTAACTTACGTAGCATCCAACTGCATTATTTGGGAGCAGATAATGAAAGTTTGCAATCTTTATTTCATATTTATTTCAAATAGGTTTTAAATAATTTCTAAAAGGTTAATTTGTAAACGTGTAACAAAAGCTCCAATGTAAGAAACGAGCAAAGAAACACGAAATAATATACACATTCTAACATACGTAGGTTTGCCGAGGTCCTATGCTCCGAAAGGAACTAAAGGAACAAGAAGACAAGAAGAAGAACATACCTAGTAGCATCCACCTTATTTGCAACACCTCTAAATTACGATCAGGGAGCGAAGGATTATTAGAGCAGGCTACTAATTTTGATATGTTTGAAAATTGATATTCTATGACTTGTACTTATTTATTTTATAGTGTGGCACTGCCCGACTATCTCTCTTAACTTATTTTTATTCTTATTTATTTAATTACGTTTCCTAGCTCTTTTTTTATTTATTTGCTTGGGCGCTTGTTTCTTTCTCGTGGGATGAAAAATACTTCTCGTACGAGGATTCTGCCGGTGAATATTTTTACTTATGTGGTGAATTTTATTAATATACTGGTTTTAATAATTTTGTAGATGGAAACGTGATATTATTTACTTATATTTCAGTGGCATAAAGTGTCACTGCTATTTCTGTTTATTTAAAAAACAATTCTTTTCTAATTTGTAATTTTAACAAATTTATATTCTTCCATATGCGGCATACAAGTGACATTTTAAGTGTTGAGGCATTTGTGGAAGAAGATGGGCAGCTCCACAACCACATAATAATAATATTAATAATAACAATAATATTTTATTGCTTATAGACTTGCATAGAGCATCAAGCAAAGTCTATCTTGAAATTAATTAAAAATACAGAAAATTAATTTCATTAACCTACAGTAATAATACAATAAGTTTACATTCTAAATTATATGTTAAAAATAAACCTAATTGATCAATGTATACAATTACATTAATTTTAGTTATTCATTCAATTACATAACTTACAATAATAATCCATATTGTTTACTTGATAAATTACATGTATAATAGGTATGCAATTGCTCATAATAAACATTAAAGTAATTTACATTTTAAACTACACAAAGACTCATTATCACATAACAAATAACATTAACAATAGTAGATTATGATAGTTGCAGACAATTAGAGTGAATAATTCCCATAACTTACAGTAGTAGTTTAATTAATTTACAGTAACAGTAAATACATTAGACATAAATAATAATTACATTAATTGCAAGATCTTGACATATAGTTACATTATTTTATTTGATCACTGGCACAAAGACTGGTCACTCTTGTAACAGTACATGGTTTTTAATTACAGAAAGTTAAAGCAATTGAGATAACCTACATGGACACATACTAATAAGGTGACATTTAAGTAGTGTTTTGAAATATTTATTCTCAGTAGTATTTATGTTCACTGGGAGATTATTAAAGAGTTGTGCAGCAATGCAGAAAGGATCTTTGTTAGTTGATGACTTGCTAGTGTATATCCTGTGGTAGTCCCTATGTCCTCTAGTATGGTGGTTGTGTATCTCTTTATTGCTCATAAAATATTGATTTTGATTATTTCTCAATAGTAATATTACTTTGTAAGGATAGAGTGCTATAACAGTGAGTAATTCATATTTAATAAAGAAATCTTTACAGGACTGTCTGGGATTCAGTTTGAAAATGCTTCTTATACATTTCTTTTGTAGGACCATTAATCTATCCATTTTTTGTTGTGTTCTACCACCCCAAATTTCAATATCATATTGAAGTTGAGAGAAGATTATCCCATAATATACTGAAATAAGTGCATCAGTTTCCAGGTATCGGGAAATGTATCTCAAGAGGAATATATTAGAGTTTATTTTATTACAAAGTGTATCAACTTGTTTTTTTATATGTTAGGTTCTGATCTATGAATATTCCTAAGAACTTATGACAATCAGTTTGGTTCACTGATTCATTGTCTACTGCCACTTTTATGTTTTGGTGTTGGTAACCGTGATGAAACTTGAAATTGATTAGTACAGTTTTATCAACATTTAATTTCAATTCATTTATGGACTAGTATTTTTTAATTGATTTTAATGATTCAGTCAGATTAGTTTCTAGATGACAAAGATTTTGCCCACTACTTATTAATGTTGTATCATCCGCATAAGAAATTACCGAGACATTAGATGAGCTTGGAATATCATTAACATATAATAGAAATAGCAAAGGTCCAAGCACAGATCCTTGCGGAACACCGGTGGTAATTGTATAAAAATTTGATTTAACTTTGGATAAGAAGTTATCAGACTGCCAGGAGATCTCAGTACATTGCTTACGTCTTGTGAGGTATGATCTAATGAGATCATTAACTCCACCCCTTATTCCATAGTAATCAAGTTTTGTCAACAGTTTTTCATGAGATACACTATCAAATGCCTTTGAAAGATCAATGAATAAACCTGCTGTTTTTCTATTTGATTCCAAATTTCCAATGATTTCATGTATGAACTCTGCAACAGCAGTGGTGGTGGAGAAACCCTTCCTGAAACCATGTTGTGCTTTATTGAGGATATTATTAGATTCAAGAAAACAATTAAGTCTTGCTAACTTTTTCATAGGGTTTACCGAATACTGAAGTTAGGGTTATAGGTCGGTAATTTCTAACATCTTGTGTATTATTATTCTTAGCAAGTGGTCTTACAGTATTAATTTTTAGGGATTCTGGGAAAGTGAAAGTAGCTAGAGATGAATTTATTAAGTAAACTAATATATTAAGAAGAGCAGGTTTACATTTTTTAAGAATTATTGAAGATATTTCATCATTCCCAGTCGAGCAACTATTTTTGATGGAATATATCAGTTGATTAACTTCAGTAGCATTTGTGTGATGGAGAAACATAGATTTTAAAGTTCCAGAAGATATAGGATTAATAGTATTATTGGTTACAATGTCCTGCTTTGAATTTAAGAAATGACAATTAAAGGTTCTACAAATATCAGAAGGATTATCAAGAAACTTGCCTTCATGTAGTAGGTGTATGTTTTTGTGAGTAAGAGTTTTCCCATTGTTTATTATATTCCACAATGTTTTTGATTTATTTGTTGAGTTGTTAACTTTATTATTTAATTGATAAGCTTTCTCATTCATCAGTTTTACCCTATATTGTTTTTTATACTGTTTATACTTTTCCTTATAAAATGGGTTCTTTGTATCTCTGAACAGGTCATACATGTTTTTTATTTTATCTCTAAGAACAAGAATTTCATACGGAAGGTTAATTTTGGGTTTCTTTGCTACATTAATTTGCCTCTTAATAATGGGACATGCAATATTCAAATGACGATTTAGTGTACTCAGGAATAAGTTCCATTACTCATTGATATCACTACTATTGTGTACTTTAGTCCATTCTTCTTTTAGGAGAAGTTCATTTAACAATTGTAGTTTAGTATCACTTGTGTCACGGGTGAATGTGTATTTAGGTAGTTCAAGGCTAATAGGGCAATTGATTATTTCAATGATTTGTGCAGAGTGATCAGATAGATGAAAATCAATATTATGAGAAGTGTATTTATACATTTCCATGTTTGTAATGATGTGGTCTATGGTAGAGCTGGAATGGGTTGTAACACGTGTTGGCCCTAACTCTACATCATGAAGATTAAAGCTCTTTAGTAAATCATGTAGTTCATTATGTTCAATATTAATGTTTAGATCTCCCAAAATAATTAACTTACAATTGTTGTTTACTGTAAGTTTAGTTAAAAGTTCTTCAAACCTGAGCAGAAAGTCATTAACACTAGAATTTGGGGATCTATAAATGCCTATGATTTTTATGTTTCCTTTCATTGTGTTTACATCTACACCTGCTACTTCAAAAGTCATTTCAATGCTCATATCTCTAATCCAGTCTATCGATTTACAAATTAGATTATTCTGGACTATTATTGCAACACCCCCACTTTTATTAAATTCTCTACAGAAACATGCATGAAGTTTATAGTTAGAGAAGTTAATTGTATTAATTTCATTATTCTTAAGACCATGTTCAGTAATGACTCTAACATGAAAAAAGTTTCTTGAAGTATTGTCTCAAGCTGTTCAACCTTGTTATGTATGTACTGAATATTCTGGTGAAGTACATTGAGGACACTATTTTGTTTTAAATTTCTACCACAAGTGTGTTGTCTTAATTGCTAAAGCATGTTGTTACATGCAACATGTTATTTATTACAAAGGACAATAAACACACACACATTTTAGGATTTTATTTGAATTCACACCCGTTTATATATCCCTAAAAGAGCCTGCGTTCATGTTAGTATTTTGGAATGTACTAAGTTAAATGGAAAACAAATACAAAATGTTCCATTTCTTTTTCCTTTCTCGGGCTTCATTCGCTTCAGACGTTTTGTTAGAAAATGTACTTTTACTTTCCCGTACACGTACGTATACACGGAGTGATATACGTAGTATAGAAAAAGTTATGTAATGCTGCGCGAAAAAATGGCCAATTTTCGGCGGAAAAAAATTAATTGCCGGGCCGTGAAAACAAAAAAGTCGATAAAACCAGTTGCTAAATTAAGAAAAAAAATCCCCTAACACGTGGTGTAGCCAGAAACCCTGTTTTCTAGGTTCTTGATACCGAAAACCCAATCCGTCTGTCTGTCTGTCCGTCCGTCCGTCTGTCTGTCCGTCCGTCTGTGAACACTGCTAGCGCCTATACTGCGTTTTTGTAGGAAGAGCTCTCAACTCAAATCCCATCTTCGCGATGGAATATGTCACGGCATTTCGTATCATTCACAGTCATTCCGCTAGATTTCGCACGATCGCGACCGTATGAAGCAGTGCTTGCGATCATGCGACTTCTACCGGCAAGACCGAGAAAAGACGCGAAATGCCGTGACATATTCCATCGCGAAGATGGGATATGAGTTATCTTGAGAGCTCTTCCTAGAAAAATCGCAGTATATACTTTGAATAATATTTCTGCCGACTTGACAGATCCAGGCTGACAGGGGAGAGGGGGTTCCGTTATCCAATCAGAGGCTTCAAATTGTGATGATGTCACTACAGAGTTGCCGACGTTTGCTAAGAAACAAATGAAATGTAATAACGTGAAGCAATGAAAATTGAAGATCGCCGAGCGCCAAGACGAGCGCATTACTTGTTTGGTTATGCATCGTGTGTGTGCGGTTGTGTCGTTTAGTGATAAAGGCTTACTTAAACACTGATATACTTGTGACACGATGTATATACACATCCACCTTACGAGACATTTCTAATTTTTATCTTTATGCCAATGCATTCAATAGGACGCCTCCTTGAAAACCTTGTAAATAACAGGTAAAGTCAGTAACTTTGAAGAGTCCTGCAATTTTTTTATTGTGAACGTTTTGTGAAAGGTATGTATTCAAACCAAGAATGTCTTGCTTTTAGATACTTCTCTCTTATAAATCTTTCATAATAAATACTATTCATCTTCCTTCTTAAAACGCGTCTCGCTCTACGTACTTTTTCATCTGCTTTGAGCGTGTTATGCAAAAATGTTTCGTTATTCCTTGCTTTGGCAGGATTATAGAGTAAGGGAATGCGATAAAATTGTGTAACAGAATTTCATCAAATAAACTAGCGTCATTATTACAATTCTAACGAAAATACAATAAGTTGGACGTGTATGACTCAACAGCTGATCTGACGCAAGGTCGAACACGTGTCTGCCACCCGAGTAAGTGGCAACATCGCTCTCCCCCACTCCCGGCTGTCAAGTCGGCAGAAGTTTTGTTCGTAGTATAAACCATACGTACGATTTCTTCCAAAATGGATATTCCCCGGTCGATCTGGTTCTAGTCGAAGCTTTCAGATTTTGAAAAAGATTCTTCAAAATTTGGGGGTACTTTATATGAAGCCCCTCGGGGATTTTCAAAATTTTCTCAAAAACGGCTCCAAATTTTTTCTTTAAATTTCTTGTATGAATAGAGTAAAATACACAATATACAAAACAAAAAATCCCAAGTGAATGACAAACTGGAACAGCGATGAATATCCACAAAAAAGGACAAAAAAATAAAAGTGAAAATTACAGAGGAATAACTATGCAGACTGCAGCATACAAAATATACGCAAGCATATTAAAAAACAAATTAATGGAACACAGTGAAGAAATAATGGGAGAGGAGCAGTGCGGATTTAGGAAGGGCAGAGGGACAGTTGATGCAATATGCACTATTTACCAGATAATCAAAAGAAGAAATGAACAGAACCTGGAAACATTTGTCTTGTTCGTAGACTATGAAAAAGCATACGACAGAATAAATAGGAAGATGCTATGGGATGGAGTTACATATACTGAAGGATGGTATTCTATCCTTACGGAAGAAAACTTCGAAGAATATACAGTAAAAGCAGTTAGAATCTTGTATGAAAAATCGTATGTTAAAGTACAAGATGCAAATGGAGGCACATCTGCAGCAATTCCCACTAATGTGGGCCTTAGACAAGGCTGCCCTCTATCACCTCTACTGTTCAATATATACATGAACTATATCATGAAGATATGGAAGATATGAAAGGAGGCATTGCTGTGGGGCGAGGACAAGAAATAAAGACCATACTTTATGTGTTCTTTCAAGCATCCTTTATACTATCCAAGGAAGTCATTTACTATAAATAAGAACAAGATTTACCCACTTTTTTACCTGGCCTGGCAATGAGAGTTTTTGTGTTAAAACTGTTTACATTCTCGCCCCTACATTGTAAAATTATTTTGCGTTATTTAATAGTAATGTCACAATTGTAAACATTAAAATAAGTAAAATTGTACATCTGAAAAAATATTTTGTATTATCTGATTAACTTTTACAAAAAAGGTTCATTACAAAAAAAATTAAATGTGTTCCCTCTTTGAATTCCTTGAATCCCCTTGAGTTCCTGTAAGAAAGGTTATATTAATTATACATATTTGTTTTTCTGAATACAATATTGAATTTGCATTAGAAAAATATTTGTTTTGAAAACATGTTCAAATTAATTTGGCTTCAGGAAAACTAAATTTGAGCATATTTTAAATGTTGTTCTTGTCCATAGATTTCTCCTCAGTTCCATTATTAAAGCCTTAAATACTTCTGTGCAAGGCAATTGGAATGTAAATTTATTATTGGGTTTGTTCAGGCAATTACCATTTCGATGCAGAATTTTTAAATATTCAGGCTCCATCCAAATTTACAATTTTCATTACTTTATGTCAAATTTGGAACATGATTAGCAGTTTCACATCAATTTATGTGACATTAGTTTCAACTCCTTGCTTGTTGAACCTTCTAAAAGCTGTTGTACTCAGACTGTGTTACCCCCCTTTTTTTAAGATGTACATACATTAAATTCTTATCAGCTTTAGACAATTAATGAAACCATTTTCAAAAATATTTCTTCTGACAATGAATTTTGGGGAGGTTTAATATATTTTCCAGGTCAGTTTTGCTTCATTATCTGAGTATTTCTGTCTGTTAATTGCAAATAATTATATATAAAACATCTTTCTTACGGAAATATTAAAATATGAATAAATAAAATACATGGGTGGAATGGTAGACTTCAGGCTTTTTGGGCTAATTGCAAAGCGGGTAGCCTAACCGAGCTTGCAAGGGGCTGGCTTCATTTTCCGCAATGGGAAAGGTCGGCCATGCCGCCTCCATGTATTATAACCTCCTTGTTGCAACACACGTGTTGTATTTTGAATGAAAATCATTCACTTTCCTCCCAGCGAGCGTGTGAACCAGCCAGCCAGTTGCAGCAGCATTGATCTTGTATAGTTCTGTTCGGTCGTTCTGCGTTTCAAGGCTTACGACGAAGGGTTATATTTGTATGTGAATCCGCAAAGAATCGTTTCACTCTTGCCATCTGGTGTTCACCAAGCCTACTACTTGGAACAGCTATAAAATTCTGACCAATGAGAAGCCTCAATTTGAGGCACCAGGATATAGCTGGTTACGATTTAGAAATATGCTACGGACACAGCTGACGAATTATGCCTTTCTGACAGTGAGCTGGAGTCGCGCCCTTAAATGATTAAGATAATATACAATAAAATAGATCACACCACACGCTATTCACAACATTCACGTACAATATTTTTATTTCTTCTTTGCACTTATCCACTGCTTAATGGTTATGTTCTTCCCCCGCCGGGGTTCTGTGTGCTGCTCACCGCCATCTATATCGTATTAAACGGTCAGTATCTACTGCAGACGCGCGTTTCTCATTCAGTCAGTGGTGACCTCATGTAAACAGATCGAAGCGCTCCGTCTGCAAATGTAAAGTGAACGAGTAATATATAATTACATAGAGTATGATAAATTGGTTTCCTTGAATGTGACCTTTACCTGGCGTAAGTGGGGATTGTAAACGGCCATTGGCTCTTTTTATCATTATTCTATGTATCGTGGAAATACAAGCTCCAATATATGCTGCAGTCCAATCTAAAGCTTTACTCAAGGCATTCAACAAAATCTTGTTCCCCTTTTCCATTTCACAAGCATCGCAACTTTTTCGGTAATTTTGGGTTCGCCGCTAGTATACGCCCTCTTAACTTTCTCAGTTTGAGGTCCCTCCCGTGCAGGACTTGGACCTGCCTGGGCAGTTTCTTTACTTGTCATTGAGAATAAACCTAAAGAGGTGTTCTCAACTTTGAAAGGAACAAGCTTTGACTAGCTTCTGTTTCGCGCCAACGAAGTTTTAATGTTTGAAATGTCATCAGTGCTCGCTGCGAGTTTTTGCCTTGAACTATTTATTGCTCAAGGGAGGGTAAACATGATCATCGGTCAAGAAAAGTTGCGCAGATATTAACATTATTGATTTTTTCTAATTGTATGGACAAACTTCATGAAGTGTAATTTACCACCTAAGAATTAATAATATATTTTTAAGACTTTTTAATTTTCAGAAGTTGATTATAAAATTATGTTGATCGAAGCAACTATAATTCTTAAAGAAGTTTCATTGAATATATCCAAAGCGTGTCAGACAAATACCCTAATTATGGCCTGTTTCACCGGTGTCTGATAAAGTTCCGAATACTAATCCGACAGATAACGTATGTGTCAGATAAAAGTGCCTGATATCAATTTTTCGTTTCACCAAGGTCTTTCCTGTTAAAATATCTGACAGATATCTTTCTGATAAATAATCTTGCTGATTGCTTTTTCACCATCGGCAACGCCGCATTTTCAACTCAAATGTGCTCTGTACGCGCGAATTCGAATTTGTTTTGGTGAGGAAATGTGAGGTGTTTTTCGCCTCATCCTCTTGTTATTTTGTGTTAAGGTTTACTTCGGCTGTGGGCGAGTTCGGTGTAAAAGTTTTATTTATTGCTTCATACTTTGTGCGTGTAGGAATTGCAAAATGGAAAGGGGAAAGAAGCGTGAAAGAGTTCATTTCACATGCGAGGAAAGAGTTGTGTCCCTCGTTGCAGAGAGGAAAAATATTATGGAATGTAAAATAAATGGTTCTACCATGTGACAGAATATGGCATGGATAGCTATTGAAAAGGCTTGCAATAGCTCAGTGGGGGATGGTTTTTGTGAAGGGAAACATCTTAAATAAAAGTATGAAGTCCTGAAGAAAGATTAAGAAAATTTGATTACAGCTGTTCAATTTTTGTTGTTGTTGTTGTTGTTGTTGTTGTTGTTGTTGTTGTTGAAAACAAAATTATGATCGAAATGAAGCTTCCAAAAAATGACAGATTTTGAATGTGAAGTAAGGCAAAGAAATTCATTACAAATTTTGACATGATTGTGGAGGATATCTTTGAAAACATATTTTAAAATTATATTGCATATTTCTCATAAAATACTCAATATTGAGACTTTTCTCTGATGACCAGCCTATTATATATTTTAAATATAACTTTCTAAATACCGTTCACTCCATGAACAGATTTTTCACTGTATAATTTACAATTAAATTAAGAAAATAAAAAAGTCAGAGAAAATAGACTTAAACATCTCAACAGAATGAAGTCCAGAACTTCTTGATTAAAATCCCACAGAGAGGAGAGTTGGGTCTTCGCAAAGTATTCGGAATTGCCACATACTCTTTCTTGCCAGCTACCATCTATCACCGCCAAAAGTACCATCTACAACGAGATTGACGTCAGCTCTGGGAAGCTTGCGCCATTGCATGCGTCCATCGTTTTGACGAAAGGACGCATGCGTTGGACGCATGCGCAAAATTGAACGAAAAGCGCATCGTGTGGACGCGCCAAAGAGATATGTCTGCTTGCGTTTCGTGCGCCGCCTCACTGTCCAATCAGAAAGCTCTAAAACAAGTCAACACGTCAAGATCAAAACATGCGACGCGAACCTACACCAACCACCTACACAAAACAGTAAAACGCAACATGCGTGCGAACTGCAACACACAAAACACACTGACCAGACCACGAAGTCTAGAAGTAGACTTTGTGACACTGACCTTCGGCTTCGCCGAAAAAAAAAAGAAAAAAGAAAGGAAAAAAAAAGGACGACGTTCGGGAAATTTGTCGCGCGCAAAGAGTATATACATTGGTCGCGCGCTTCGTCAACACTGTAATGACGTAGAAGCTCCCTATTGGAGAAAGTTTACCCTCCATTTTTCGTCCGTGACCTTGGTGCGGCAAGAACGAGAAACCCCAAGTACAATCGCATTGTGTACACTCTGAGAACGCCGCACATCCGTCTCCGCTCGGGAAGTTGCCACCTCGTGGTCGGCACGAGTCGTCAGTCTCAGGTCAGTCAATCAGGTTACGTTGAGACGGCTTGTGGCGCAGCGTGGTTCGTAATATTCTTGGGCCTAACGCTGTTGAAAACAACCTGCGATTTGACTGTTGATTCTTTAAATCTCGGTCATTACGCCGTATTTGAAGTCATCTGTTTACTATTGTAAGTAATTTGAATACTGTAAGTAAATATTCCATACTTCCTTTTGTAATTTATGGCTTATACTTACGCACGTGGTGCGTGGTTTTCAATATTACGTCTCGCTTATTTGATCTCTTCTGTATATCTGTAATTATGTTATTAATATTTGGTATTTTATTTCCCTTATAAATTGCATGCTGCACAAGCGTTGGTTTTTGAAATCTTGCTTTTAAAATGTTCTTCAGGCATTTGAAATTTAGGATAAAATTCGTAAGTGGTGGTATTGGGAAAGAACCTATTATAAAATTCAATTTGTTAAACTCGTAATTGAAAACTTCAATGTTTGTTTTCAATTAAATAAAAATGTTTAAATGCATGTGAGAATTATTTTATTGACTAATGTAAATGCAATTGGAGATTATTGTTGAAGTCTTAATTGATCGTAATTGCTTGCTTCCTTTTAAGAAAGACAATTCATCATTTTCCATTAGTCAGTTTGTTAAATCAGAGTTCACAAGGGGAACAATTTTTTGGAGAACGTTTTTTTTCCATATACAGAGTGAGTCACGTAACTTTAGCACCTCCTGTAACTTTTGAATGGTTGAAGATATTGCAATGCAGTTTTCACGGAAGTGAATGAGGGAACGGGGCTAATTGATGTGTGTATTGATTTCTCTTTTATCACTTGTATTTTACGAGATATTTGAGGTAACTTTGTTTTTTCAAATGGGACTATACATATTTTTTCAGTCTATCATGACAAGCGTAAAAAGACAAATCCAAATATATAAATATTGTCATATGTTAGATAAGCATTTTTTTGAGTAATTGTGCTTTTTTGCGACTAGTGTTTAACGGATATTTTCATTGTAACTGTCAGCTCCACAAGGTCACGCAACGCTCCCCCAGCAAACGCGGGGTCGGAACAGGGAAGGGATTTTAGTACTTGAGGATACGAAAAATATTCACAAAACTGTTGCATTTTTTCCTGAACTCTCCTTTCCATCCTGATCCATTTTCAGATATTTTGTGTTTCTTAGGGATTGAAAATACGGATTTGTCTTAAGTAGTATTTATTGAAATAAGATTATTTCTATCCCTAAGTTATTATTATATTCTTATTAACATTGAAATTGTTTGCTCAAAATACGCAATATTTTTTGTACAGTTTTAATTATTTATTCTTATTGTGCTTTTTTTCAAGATCCCATTAATACGTATTTTATGAAACCCCATTAAATGGAGTTGAAGTTATTAAACAATTTTAATACGATACAAACTAATGACAAATCCTTATTTTCCATCCTTTAATTCCTTCAATCAAAGAAAGTCGAAAATCTGAAAATGCGGAAGGATGGAAAACGCAGTTCAGGAAAAACTGCAATGGTTTTGTGAATATTTGGAATATGTTTCGTATCTTCAAATCTCCCTTCCCTAGCTCGGGCGCGCGTTGCAGGAGGGTGACTGCAGCTGGGTGACCTTGTGTGGTAGACTATTCAAAATGTCCGTTAAACCCCTGTCGCAAAAATCAAAATTAATCAAAAAAATGCTTCTAACATATGACAATATGTACATCATTGGATTTGTCTTTTTACGCTCGTCATGGTGGACTGAAAAAATATGTATAGTTCTATTTGAAAAAACAAAGTTACCTAAAATATCTCGTAAAATACAAGTGATAAAATAGAAATTAATGCACGTATCTATTAGCCCCTTTCCCTCATGCACTTCCGTGAAAACTGCATTGCAATAACTTCAACCGTTCAAAATTACAGGAGGTGCTAAAGTTACGTGACTCACCCTGTATGTAATTCTTGTAGAAGTATTTTGAAGGCTATGTTATTCTTGGTGAAGTAGACTTATGAAGTTTTCTTTATATCATATGGTCAAAGTTGCATCCTAGTCTGTCAACATTGTCATACTTGCACCACAGTATTGTTTCTTCACCTTAAAGTAAAGACTAAATATCTATTGTGGCATCTGAATCTACTTCCAGTCAGAACAACCAGCTTTGGGAAACCATGAATGCGGCTGCCCTCCGGTTGATGGAATTCATACAGTTGATCGTTTCCTTCAGCTATCAGGGTCAGACTCTGTGAAAGTATTTTTTGTGATGTGATAATCCTTCTGCCTTGTTTTCGTTAAAGTTAAACATCTCGGTTGTAAATGTGCATTGAGTGCACTACTAATTATAAAAAGACTTTGTTGTCAAATAATGGAATTGACAAGTGTTTTGTGTGAATTAAAATATAAACCTTAAAGTGATCTCTTGAAAAAAACTGCCAAAATTTAAAACGTTGGTCATAACAACGAAGCGCCTGTTAGTATTTCTTGTGTTAACGTTTGAAAGTATCAAAAACAAAATAATGGAAGAATGAGTAACATTAGCAACAAGATGTAATTAATTACTTAGTAAATTCTTACCTGACAGATACTTTCTCTGATGGTCTTATTTCTTCTAACATAAATGTGTCAATGTGTCATTTGGAGACTTGTAGTAACAAGGAGTATTATTCTTTGAAAAATTGAATCAATTGAAACCAGAAAAATATTCTCATACAAAGATTGTTTAATAATGTTTTTATAGTAACATTTCTATTCACTACTGTGGTTACGTGCAGTCGTGAAGCAAATATATTGATTTAAGTAATTAGAACGCTGAAGATCAACTTCAACTCTTTTCCATGAGGCATGTATTTGAAATTCTAATAGACAAACAAGCAGTACAGATTACTTATTAAATCACTTTCTCAGTCATGCAACACTAATCATAATTGTATATTTATAGCAGGCAAATTTTGTAGACTTTTAATGGAATTATCAATAAGTAATCCTTAAGGCATTTGACAATCAGAGACAGAATACAATAATTATTTTTATAAATTATAGATAATGGTTTCATAAAGTATTAAACAGTATAAATAGTGTATAAATTATTAGACATTTCTATGGATCACCTAATCTTAAACTTGCAGATTTTGATTCCAGTAGCATCATTTTCACATTCCAGTGACATAATTTTCAGATGAGCTGAGATGTTTTCGTTCCAGTTTTTGCATCTGCTTATGATACTGCAACTGATCATGACATGCAAATGAGATCACACCCACCTATAAACACATAATAAATTAATTTTATGGTAATGATCATTAGCAACAATGAATCTCTAATTGTGGAAAGTTATCTGATAAACAGTTTAATTATATAGAATTGATAACACAAATATTCTCTTACCTCCAATAATTTTACCACCATGTTGTAACAAAGATATGGTCCCTTCATCAACTAATTCTTTTCATAACCAGCAATGTTTATTTTCATTGAAGCTAATTTTGAATTCTTGTGATTACCCAAGAACAGGTCTATATGTCCTGGCAATTTCTGACTTTGAAATGGCTCAATCTAATGAAACGGAGCAAGTCATAAATATTCTATGAAATTAAAAAAAAAATTAATTGAACCTTAAACTAAAATACCAAAATCTAAATAAGTGATCAACAGACTAAATAGGTGCTGAGGAAAGTAATGTAATAATAAAGACTTTCATTGAAAGCACTACAAGATGTGAAATAACTAAAATGAGACAAATGTAAAATTTTGGAAATAATGACGCAAGTCACTCGAAATCATGACAAACAATGATAATGCAGATGCACAGTTGAAATGTTGGCAAAATCTTCGAACGTCATTTTTTTGTTGCAAATGTAAATCAAAAACATGTCACTATTCACATTATCATGATATGTAGAGTAATTCTGATAATTTTGGCTACAACAGATGCCAACACAAAACGAAATAAAAATACTCTACGATGCTTTACAGTACAATGTCTGTGACAGTAACATTTTTCATAAGTCGAATTTTGGTCCTTACTTTAAGGTGACAAGAGCAATAGTCGCACACGTTGAACAATGTGATATGAAGAAAACTATTTTAACCTAACCAAGATTGACTTGCATTATGTAATTTAATTGAATACTAATAGATAAATTCTTGGTTTGTGCAATCTCCAAATGATTCAATTTAAGAAACTTATTCTCTTGTGAAATCTCTGATTAAAAATAGTTAATTTATTGTCTTTTGTACATGGAAGCAAACTATAATCAGGACCATTTTTTATTGATATTAACAATTTTGTTGTAGTTACTTACATATGTTTTCTAATTTCAGTTCTTTCATCTTGAAAGATGGTGGTAAAAGTGAAAAGGAAGAGTATTAATAGTAGTGGAGTCTGGGAAGTAGATGAAACAACATTGGTAAATGACACAAAAAGTACAAACCTGACTCCTAAGCAAGGAAAAGTGAAATCTCTTACCACACCTAAATCAGGAAAAGGGAAACAAGGTGTCTCACCTAAGCCAGGAAATCAGAATATTGGAAGTCCTCTAAAATCAGAAATCCAGCATCTAGAGAGTGCTTCTGAGAAGACAAATCAAACTTTCAGCCCTTTGAAACGTCAAGGAAAGAGAATTGATGAATCAACTCCAGCAAAACAAACAAAGGGAAGTGAGCAAAGAAGTCGAATGGAATCTAATCAGACTTATAGATCCAATACAAATACAAACAGTAAGTTATGTTGGATAGAACATACATTTAAAATAAATCATTTTGTTGTGCATGAAGTGTTCACCTTTTAAATGTAGATACTGATTAAAGATCATTTTTCTGGTTATAATGGAACAGGGTGACCACTTTCTGGAAGATGTAGGGCATTTCACTTCCAGAGAAAATACAGGAAAAACGTTCTCTCAATCAAAAAATTGATTGTCGATGTAGAATTAAATTTTTTCTAATTGACAGAATTAAGAATGATTATTTATTAGAAACTTATGAATTACAAGAATAATTTTTAAATAACTATTTTAAGTTAATTATGTTTTTTTAAGTCCTAAGCTAATAAATTAAGTAGCATGGCTTTTCTTGACGTCGAAGCTCCTGAGAGCTCAACCAGCACGACTCACCACGGACTGGTCAAAACGGAACGGCATGGCAAGATTGTGAAAGCAGCCTACCGAATGAATTTAGTTCTCGCACTTTCCCTGTTCCTTTTCTTGTGTTGTTTTCATTTGCTTTTTTCTGTATCCCTTTAAGAAACTAGAAAACTGAAATAGACTAGAATGGAAATCTTAGTGGACAACATAATAAATATAACTAAGAATCCAAGCGAAACATTGTCTAATGTATTTGTAAATTCATGCATAGGATAAACCATAACATCACAAGTTATCACAAGCGTGGGAGTGGAAGAAACAGCCAATGATTTAAATCTGCTTCAATATTTTTGTGAAATTTACGTGCACCAATTGAACATTTAAATTTGATGTGTTTGAAATCATTAATCTTGAAACAAATGCAGGTAAACCAGAACACATACTTTCCGAGCACAGTATGGTATTCTTTCCCGTGAACTAGATTCTATTATCATTTATTTTTCGTATCTTTTAATTAGAGATTAAGTTAGAAACACATCACTCAAAAGTAATACATTTTGCATAGAAAAAAGAGCTACAGATTTGATAGAATATTCCTGCCTACAAAGTAATCAAACTTCCTTCTTTTAACCGCACCTAGCAAAGCTAGGGCTCAAGATTGAGGAAAACGTGCGTGGACAATACGTCAACCGAAGCAGGTGGCATCGTGGTTGTGGCTGAACCAACAGTCAAACATATCCCTTCCTACAAAAATTAATAAATTTAAATATATTCACAAAGTTTTGTTGTAAATGTATTATGTATTAGAGGTATAATTATACTAATAGGATTGTTATGAAAAATATGTTAATGAGGATTTAAAATAGTTTTCACTTTCCCATATACTTATATGTATGTATAGTACAGGAAAAGTTATGTAATCTTCACAAATGTAATCTTAAGCCCAAACCACTAGTTCATACGAATATGTGCTAAAAATAACAATTCGAGCATTCCAGGAGATATAATATTTTTCATGTATGTTGGATGTGTTCATCATTTACTTTTACGCCTGTGTACCCTGGCTACCATTTTGAACAAAACTGATTTTTCAATTAGTACATTTAAAATCTTTATTGAAAAGAACCTACAAACATTTGATACTGTTAATGTATTCTGGTGTAAACCACGCAATGCTTTCTTTAGAGAATATTACTAGACTGTTTCACCATTTACGCAGCGAAATGAGGAAATGCTCTGTGCAGAAGAAGACGCCGCCGTCTGGTGTCATAGCGGCCGGTTTGAATTTCATGCCCGGAAGTGATTTTTAAACTCTTTCCTAAGACAAAATTGTTTTCGAAAAATCTGGACCTGCAATTTTTCATGACTGCAACACAGAATTTGGAATATTCTTTTGTAATGGGAGTTTCTGGACACCCTTCATTGGACTTGACATGTGTATTGTAATGCTTCCTACCCCTCTGAAAGAATTATATAACACTCAAAATTTGCCCCGAATTTTGGATGCAATAATTTGGGTGTCTAGCTCAGTAATGCGTCCAGATGTTACATATTACCATCCAGACATTACCATATTTACTCTCAGGGTTCTCTTTATGGTACTGTGGGCTGAAAAATACCGCTTGTACAAGATTTCTGTTGATAATTCTTATATTTACGAACATATATAAAATGAAAAGGATGGGTGAACTATTCCTATTCCAATTAATAACAGTAGTATTCCTCTGTAATGTCAGTGACATGAAGTGTCGACTGCGTTCTTTATTTAATGATCTTTCAAATTTGTTTATTTTACTTTTTCCATTTCCCAAAATTCAGATTTTAAGTAATTCTTTTGAGATGGCCATCAACTAATTTGGATTATAATTTCTTACTTAACCTTAAATTTAACTCTAATTTACCACATTCTTGGGCTGTGAACAAGGATATCTGTGACGAATATAATGTTATTTCCTCACTATTATACTTCCCTGTTGTCTGCTGCACTCTTGACGGTCGTCTGCTGCGACCATTTACCATTTTCATGTAGGCTGCAAAATCCATTTCTGCTCCATACACACATAAATATTATGTAATTTAGACATTCCATTAACCGTTCATGTCGCATCTGAACATTGTTACTTTTGATCTCGTCACCCTGGCATCTCACTTCTGCCAATAACTTTTTAAAAAATCTCATGTCTGAGCCTACAGCTCACGATTTGTATCTTTCCCCAATTATACTACTTCTGCCAGTAACTTTTATTAATCTACATCCCTTTTTGTTTTCGTTTGTCTGATTTTTTCCATTTTTGGTTTGTTCTGAGTATTCAACCCCCTTTTTACTTGTCAAAACAAGTCAACGACTGTCCGTTCTTTTCTGTATAAACATGTCCCCTATTGCCACAAGGTTATTAATTTCCTCATCAATTTTATTTACGAAGTACACGAAAGTGTCTGAATTATTCCGATGAATAATACACACACACACAGTATATATATATGTATGTATGTATATATATATGTATGTATATAAATAAGCGGATTCGATGGTGTAACGGTTCGGACTGTCATACCCAAGTTCGCGGGTTCAAACCCGATCGAAACAGTGGATTTTTAAGGGCGAAAAAATCCTTCGTACGCCTTCCTTCGGAGGGGAAGTAAAGTCGGCTGTCCCATGTTAGTAGATTTACTTGCATGTAAAAGATCAAGCCTAAATGACACCTCTGAGCTGAATTCAATTCGCCTGTTTCATCACCCAAGATAATACCTTCTTTCTCCGCTAGTTGGTGAAAGGAGCATAGTGAAATTTGCGTGGTCAGACGGAAGAGCGGGCCTGATGGCCCGAGTCTCGCCACATAAAATAAGGCATTAACTATATACAGTAAAACCCCGCTATAAGAGAATCCCGCTTATAGGAGACATAATTCACGGTCCCGGGGTCAGTTGTATATAAACAATGTATTTATTTCCTCCTTTTAAGAGACCCCGTTATAAGAGATTCCCGTGTATAGTGGACAAGATTTTATTCTCTGCCATGCGTTTCTTCTTGCTTGTAAGAGACAAAGCGCGAAATTTTCCTCCAGGTGACTGAGGAATTTCCTCAGCGTGGTAAGGGTTGGGGCACGTGGTTATAATAGGCTGGAGCAGGGGTTCGCAACACCAGTGCCACCAGTGGAGGGGGGGAGGGGTGCGAAGTTCTCGTGAAGAAAGCTCATTCGGTAAGTTTCGTGTCTTTTGGCAACAAGAAAGACTCCTATAGTGGGACTTGTAACCGTGTGTCTAGAAGGTATCAGCTGTTTACGGTTTCATCCAATCGGAAGCTTCTGTGTCGCTAGTGACGTCACGATGATGACTTTCAAGCTTCCGATTGGATGAAACCATCAGCAGCTGATACTTGCCAGAGGTAGAGTTGAATAAATCACATTTTGCTTTTAGTGTTTTGACCAGTGTTTCCAAATGTTACTTTCTCGTATACGTAATATAGAGAAAGTAATGTAATGCTGCAGAAAATCGACTTTGAGATTTTAACAGAATGCGTTTTGGGGTCCCTTGATACCGCAAAAGGTTTGTTTTTTACTTTCAAAACTTCCCTTTGTCCGTCCGTGAATAACATTAGCGCCAAAACTATTGGTACATTATTTTCCAAAATGAATATTGCGCGATCGATCTGTTTCCGCTCGGAACTCTGCGGTTTTGAGAAACATTCTAAATTTTTGTGGGTACTGTACATGAAGCCCGTGGGACATTTTCAAAATGACTCCAAATTTTTTCTTTAAATTTCTTGTAAGAATAGAGTGAAATTCACTGCTAGAGGTGGCATTGTTAGGATTGTCACTGTTAACTCTAAATTTTCGAAAATTGAAATAGTTTGCCGTTTTTTCAAGGTTTTTCTACAGCTACAAAATTGAAGATAGACATTTTTTCTTAAAATAAAAATGTTTCTCTATAATTAAGTCTTTCATTAACGTTATGTACTAAAAGAAAAGGTTTCACGTAAAATCGAGTGAAATAATAAACTTTTACAAAAACTAGATTTTCTCAAAAGCGGCTCAAAAGTTTTTCTTTAAACTTTTGGTAGTGACAATTATAAGGGTACTTTATAAGACTCATTTAGCTCTATTAATTTGTTTTCAGAAATTACACAAATGTAATTTTTTTATAACTCTCGTGTCAATATTTACATTAGAGGCGATTTGTTCACATAATCCATTTATGAGCATGTGTGCTTTAAATGTCATAAAGTTCACTCAATAGATCTGGTTAAATGGGCTCTGGAATCAACTAATTTATGTTTCCTCAAGTTTAAAATAAGTGTACAAATCATACTAATCCACTAAAAATATGGTAACATCTCATTAGACACGCCAAAATGCATTTCCTACTTATGAGAGTTCCTGCTTATAAGAGACAAAATTCCATTCCCCCAGGTGTCTCTTACAAAGGGGTTTTACTGTATATATATAGTGATGCCCCACATGGTGATTGTCACACGTCTTGCGTGTTTGAGAAAATGTTATCAACTGAAGAAATCTTTTCTTTTGGTATTCCATTGGTGTGGAGAACAGAAGTACAGTGGCAAAGCATCAGGGTAGGCAGAGTAAGCTGAGCTATCCCTAAGGCAAAGAAGGCGAGAAATCTCTCTTCACACACACACGCACACACACTCGCGCACACGCACACACACACACACACACACACACACACATTGTAAATTCATAATGTTTTTCAGCCAATTTTTATCATACGTACGTGCACCAAGTTAATTTCTGTTTTTTAAGCATATTCAATGCGATATGTCTTCGCCGCCGCCCAGTGCTGCGGGCAGGCTGCGGGTGAAGGTTGAGTCCGTTCCGCCTAGCCGTTCAGACAGCTGAAGGCCAGGGATGTGGCACGGGGAAGCACGCGAATTTTCCCCCGAAGTAGAAAAACATTGTGTGGGAATTTCCTTAGAGAACAGAGGAAGGTGAAAGAGAGGTGCCGCAGCCAAAGATTTATACTAGAATACCGAATTTCTGCTTTTCAGTCAGTTCGTTTAATAATGGAATATGTTAATATTGTCTCGATTATTTTTCACCTAAATAGGGATTTTTTTTTCATGCAATTTACTTTTCGTACAATGCTGTGGCACTGCAATCATTTTGTGTTTACAGAGATCGTGGACAGTCAACGTGTTTGATTTAACAAATAGTAAAAATGCTACTCAACTAAAATTCAAGCTATTATAAACACGGTCCACGTGATCAGCTCACAGTAAGAGTAGCTCCAACTCGTAGTCAGAGATGTCCCGCTCAGATGTGAGGCTAAGAATGATCATGTAAAGGGCCCTATTGCCAAAGATCAGTTACAGAAGTGCATGCTTCTAATGTAACAGTGTAATTTGTGCCTTATGTTTAGTTTAAAATCAATTTATTGTTTAAGTGTCAATTGCAGAATAAAATTAATGTAGCTATCAATTGAAAATTTGGAGTTGCATTTTAATGGATTTTACTTTTGATTATTCAGCCTTCTAACATTGGCATTGTTAAATTTTTCCCTGTGTTGATGTGAAATTTTGTATAGTTTTTATCATCGACCTATAAACAAAAAATAATTTTTTAGCTTTTTGTACGTGGACTGCTGGAGAACTTCTGAATTTAGTGGTGAATGTTGAAGAAAATTGTCAACATCTCCTGGAAGAGAGTTATTCTTCAGCAGTTACGAAAGTGGATTGGTCCAAGGTATGCTGGTGTTATTAATTTAATTTTTGAAATGTTATGCAATACAAGGCATATGTTTAAAGCATAATTTTGTGAAAGAACTCAAAGATCTGTTTTTCAGAATAATCTCTTTCTCTGTCGATCTCCCTCTCTCTTTCTCTGTCGATCTCCCTCTCTCTTTCTCTGTCGATCTCCCTCTCTCTTTCTCTGTCGATCTCCCTCTCTCTTTCTCTGTCGATCTCCCTCTCTCTTTCTCTGTCGATCTCCCTCTCTCTTTCTCTGTCGATCTCCCTCTCTCTTTCTCTGTCGATCTCCCTCTCTCTTTCTCTGTCGATCTCCCTCTCTCTTTCTCTGTCGATCTCCCTCTCTCTTTCTCTGTCGATCTCCCTCTCTCTTTCTCTGTCGATCTCCCTCTCTCTTTCTCTGTCGATCTCCCTCTCTCTTTCTCTGTCGATCTCCCTCTTTCTTTCTCTGTCGATCTCCCTCTTTCTTTCTCTGTCGATCTCCCTCTTTCTTTCTCTGTCGATCTCCCTCTTTCTTTCTCTGTCGATCTCCCTCTTTCTTTCTCTGTCGATCTCCCTCTTTCTTTCTCTGTCGATCTCCCTCTTTCTTTCTCTGTCGATCTCCCTCTTTCTTTCTCTGTCGATCTCCCTCTTTCTTTCTCTGTCGATCTCCCTCTTTCTTTCTCTGTCGATCTCCCTCTTTCTTTCTCTGTCGATCTCCCTCTTTCTTTCTCTGTCGATCTCCCTCTTTCTTTCTCTGTCGATCTCCATCTGTGGTGTGTGTGCGTGTGTATCTCTTTTTATTATGTGAAATTATTTTGTGAACACGGATAAATATTAATAAAACCCCGCAATGTCCCTTCTCTAAGACCGCAATACACGGTTTGAAAACCTGTGTTGAATGTTAATTCTCATTAATGTTAATGTTGTCAACTTTGTTTTTGCTTTTTAAGGTCTCTTTTGGTGACCGCTCACCCAAAGATTGTGAGGAAATGTGGAATAAGCTCTTCAAGAAAGCAAGAACAAACAGAGAGCTGGTCGAAGAAATAAGAGAATATTTGGTTGGGAAGGAGCTAGTGACTATTGAAAAAGTAAGTAGAAATTTTTGATTTTTATATTGATTGTGGGGGATGATTTTACTCGTATTTTAGAAATTGTAGACACTGAATGGTAGTAATTAGTCATCAAATAATTTCTACATTAACACCATAATTGTGTTCTAAGATTAGCCATAAGTGTGCAATAATGGGGCAAGTGCGAAAACGTGTTTTTAGATGGTCAATTAAACATTTTAGAAGACCATATTTCACTAACCAATTGACTAAAAGGTTTTAAAACTGGACAGAACATTTATATTTGTTAACCTGCTTATGGTACATGAATTACAGGATTGGATATGTATTAAGATATATATTATTAATGAAGTTTAATTCCCCCATTAATGCAGGGAATAGGCAGAAATGAACTTTTTATGAAAAGATCTCAATTGATCCCTTTTATTACTGTAATTGTAAAAACTCTGGTGTTTTAGTACCAATACAGAAGCAAGCTGCGTATTGATAGGTGTATATCATTTTATAAAATAATTTCAAGTGTTTGATTTCATGTAGACAATACCATTTCTGCAGATGTTAGATTGTTTTTCCTGAATGCAAGTTATTATTTTCACCATACTGCTTTTCCTGGAAGTTAAAATGCAATAAACTCTAATATGAACTATCTATTAAACACGACCATCATTTTTATTCCAGATCCATTCACATATACATTAAATGAATAAAAATTAGTATACATTTTCGATAATTCAGATAGACTATACATTTTGGAGAAAATAGACTGAACGGTTTAGTCGCTAGCTTTCACGGACGGACAGACGTTTTTGCTTTCAATATTGTTTTTTTTTATATCAAGGACCCACAAAATAGGGATTCTGGCTGCACCATGTGTTAATTTTTTTTCCTTAATTTAGCAACTGGATTTATCCACTTTTTCATTTCTATACGTATGTATAGTATACAGGAAAGTAAAAATAACTGAAATTAAAAATATATTTTTTGTAGAAAAGACTTTTCCAGTAACAATTATTTAAGATACGAAATATGTTACGCATATTTTTCTGAAGCTGGGTGCCGCTGATGGATGGGGGCCTCATGCTTCAGGCGTTGGGTGTGTGTGTAACATTATTAGGAGATTTTTCTGGGCTCATCTTTGATGAAGAAAAAAAACTAGTGGTACTATAGAATGTCACAGACTTTCCCGTATTAGTTTTTTATTTCCTTCGGTCTCGGCTAGCTTTTCGGGATTACCACATACTCCTGCCAGCTGCCATCTATTGCTGCCGAAACTACACGTTTTTGACGTTTTCTTATTTTTTTGGTTTCCTAATGGTAGAACGGAAATATTAATTTTAAAATATTAAAGAACACAAAAACCTTGTCCTTGTCCTTTTCTTAAAAAAATTTGTAGCCGTTTTTAAGAAAATGGCATTTAAGCGCTACTAAAAATGTGGAATTTGAAGCTCATTTTCACAGAAAATGTTTGACTTTTCAAAAACGTAATTTGAAGTCATTTGAAGAACATTAACTCACAAATACAATAGTGTTGCATATTACCAGCAAAATGTAAAGATGCGAGAGATATTTCAAAAAAATTACTTTGGTGTAATTTTTGAAAATACCCCCCCCCCCCAAATGAACTTTACGTCATATTAAAGAGTGCTATACTGCGAGCAAAACTTCTGCCAACTTGACAGCCGGGAGTGGGGGAGAGCGATGTTGCCACTTACTTGAGCGGCCGACACGTGTTCGTTCTCGAGTCAGATGAGCTGTTGAGGCATACACATCCAACTTATTGTATTTTTGGTAGAATTGTGTAATAATGACGCTTGTTTATTTGATGAAATTCTGTTACACAATTTTATCGCAGTCCCTAACACTATAATCCTGCCAAAGCAAGGAATAATGAAACATTTTTTGCATAACACACGCAAAGCAGATGAAAGTAAGTACAGCGAGACGCTGTAACGGCAGCAACTCTGTAGTGACATCATAATTTGAATCCTCTGATTGGATAACGAAACTCCCTCTCCCGTCAGCCTGGTACTGTCAAGTTGGCAGAAATATTACTCGCAGTATAGCACGGTCTGTTCCAAAACTTTCAAGAAAAAATTTGTAGCTATTCATGAGAAAATGGAGTTTGAGCGCTTCTGAAAATTCGGAATTTTGAGTTAGTTTTCACAGAAAACTTCAGTTTTCAAGAAACCTTACTTAAAATTATTTAAAGCACTTGAACTTGTAAATATAATAATGTAAACAAGTCGCCACTAATGTAAATATTAATGCCGTGAGAAACAAGTCAAAAACATCCAAAAAAAAAGACTGATTTGGAGTTTGTCATCTCATAGGGTACCTTTAGCACTATCCCTACCAAAAGTTTAAAGAAATAATTTGGAGCCATTTTTGAGAAAATCTTGTTTTTGTATTTTTCTAAAATTACAAAAATTGCAAGCAATATTGCACGAAAAACTGCTGAAATGTAAATAAAAAATGTACATGACCTTAAAGAAAAACTCCCTAGGAAGAACAAAATTTCAAGGAAAAATCTCTATCTGCAATTTTGTAGTTGGAGGAAGACGCCGAATAAAATTAAAACTTTTGCAATTTTCGAAAATTCAGTTACCGTGAAAATCGGACCTATGCCACCTTAAGTGCATTTTACTCCGTTCTTAAAAGAAATTTAAAGAAAAAATTTGAGGTGTTTTTTGAGAAAATTTTGAACATGTCCGAGGACATTCATATAAAGTACCCCATAATTTTATAGAATCTTTTTCAAAATCCCAAAGCTTCAACTCGAACCAGATCGACTGTGGAATATCCATTTTGGAAGAAATGGTTTAGACACTAGCAAGTGTTCAGACGGACATTTGCTTTTAACTTTAACCCACAAAAGAAGAGTTCTGGCTACACCACTTGTTAGGGGATTTTTTCCCTTAATTTAACTACTGTATTTATCCCCTTTTTCGTTATCAGGGCCCGGCAAAAATCCGCAATTTTTTCGCACAGCATTACATAACTTTCCCTATACTCTGTAAATACGTACGTATACGGGAAATAAAAATTTATTCATGGATGAAGTATCTCAAGTATTCACGATGTTATTTCTATCTTTACAGCCAGATGATACAGGAGAGAAGTCTAATGAATCGAAATCTCAAGATGAAACCTCATCAGTAGAAAATTCTGAAGGGAATGTGAAGAGTGAGGTAGATGATGAGGATGACAGTAATGATGAGAATGAAGAGGAGGAAAACAGTGGTGCTGATGATGATGAGGAGGAAGAGGGTGATGATCATCAAGAAGACGGTGCCGAGGAAGACGAAGAGAGTGACGAATAAGTTAGAACTAACTGTTGTACAAGTAATGTACAAAATTTATGCAATCAAATTTGATTAATTTGAACTTCCTTAAATGTTTATGTAATGTAATTTGTGTAATTAACACAGATATGAAGATTAATAATAAGCTTCAAATCTGACATGAAGTGAATAAATGTACCATTTGTTCCCTGGTGGCACTTTGTTCATTATGCTGTGTTAAAATAATTAATTTTGATCTGTGGAGTGTGTTTCTGAACTTAAATTTTGGATTTGCAATGTAAATAAAATGATTACCAAATTTGAAAAAGAGTTAACAATTTGAAGGTGATGTGAATTAGAGGAGTATCACTTAAAGAACGCCCATGTGAATTACTTTTTCAGAATATTTGTTGTGCAATGTTAAAAAAAAATTGGAAACTACTTCTTGATGAATTCTAGTGTACTCTAGTATAGTGAAATGGTGCTCAAAAAGGCCTGATTCAGGAAAAAATTCCGGAAGAATTTTTTTCTCAACTGTTCTATATGTTTGTGAAGGTGCTGAATTCGAATTTGATGTTTGCCACCTCAAAAAAGATCTAAAAGTGAAACTAGAGCGCCACTGGGGGAGGTATGATGGCTGGAAAAAGCTATTCTCCCGCTTTGGCCAGAGGCCCAAAAAGTAACAATTTTTCAGAGCACTCTGCACCTAAATTGTTTTTCATAAATTTGAAGTTGATATATGCATTTTGTAGTAAAGACTACATTAAAATGTTGATTCACTAAAAATATAACTCAATAGATTGGATTTTCAAGGGATAGAAAATCCAGCTACTTCTCATGTCTTCTGCACATATTCCTCTTGTATTGCCCAGAACCCTAATAAAAATTTTCTTTATGGAGATGTGTAGCAAGAGCACATGTAAAAGGGATAAGTAAAGTTTTTGTCCAAAATGTTTGCTATGACATTGCCTTACTGTCAATGTTTATAGGGTGTTAAGTAACATTCAATTTTTGCCATTGGCCAAAAATTGTGGAAGGCTCCAGAGGTGTTCGCAGTGTGTTGAAGTTGTATCAGTCTGAACCTCCTACTTTGTGACCTTTAACTAAAAAATATGCATTGCAAACATTAAGTACTCCCTTCTGATACATGAAGTGATAACTAAATAAAAAGTAGAAATTAAATTGCAGACTCTTGAAGCATGTCAAGAAGATTGTCAAGGCTGAATGGACTCTATTTCAAACAGTATATTACAAAATTTTGGCCCAATATTTAATTTCCAAAAATTTAATTGTAATTTAGGATCTCATTGCTGATTAACTTTAGAGAACTTGTCTGTTTTTTTATGCACTGAGTAATAGACATGTAATAAGTCCTCTAAATTAGTCCTTATAGACTAATAGAGGACATTTTATATGCAACATTTTTCCTTTCCTTTTTCTAATTTTTCTAGATATTTAAAATAAACATGTAACACTTTCATGAGTTAAGAATTGCCATTACTCTTAAGTTCTCTAGCAAAGTTTGTTGGTACTTGTTCTTGGTACTGTTTTTAAATAACAATGGGATGAAGTGGGGTAAGGGACACAATGGGACAAAGGGTCAAATGGGACAAGATGGATGTTGGGACAAAATAGGACAATCAGAAATTCCAATGACATACAGCAAAGTATTGCCCAACCATTAAAAACTTTTGCCTAAGTCATAATGCCAGAAATCGCAAATCAAAATTTCTGACTTAAACTCCCTGTAGCTCGCCCACAAGTTATTTTCGAAATTTCAAACATACCACTGTTTGCCCACAATGAGCCCTATTTTATCGAGCTGTAAGAAAGTTTTTCCCAAGTCAAATTTTGGACTTTCAAGTGACTAGCACCCCCACTTGCAAATTTCAAAGTTTTGAACATAACCACAGAGTAGAAGAGTTTTGCCCATTTTTGAATAAATTTGTAAAATGTGCTCAAGTCAAACAAAGCTGGAAATCACAAATCAAAATTTTGGACTTACACTTCCTGTAGCGCTCTCAAAAGTTATTTTCGAAATTTCAAATATACAATCATTTTCCCACAATGAACACGTACATTGAGCCATAAAAACGTTTTCCCAAGTCACACTATACTGGAAATCACAAATCACAATTTATTTTTTTTATACAGCACTAATGAAGCTTTTCAAATAATTACAAGACTTACAGCAGCTCTGGGTCAGGAGAATAAACTAGGAATGCTTTCTGTCGTTTATCAGTAATTTGCATTCTGTCAAGGACTGGTGAAAGGTACACCACCTTCTCCTATTCTCTCATCAAATTTTACTTTTTACGCCTAGCAATTATTTCTTCATAAAACAACTAGTAGATCCCTACATACCTGTTCGGGGCTACTATACAATTAATGTTCATGAGTGGACTGTATTGATGAAGTACAGTAGTCCCGAAACCCTTTGATAGCTCTTGGGATTGGCGCAGGAGTGCAGGATGCATATACGAGCAAGTTTCCAGCACAAACAATGTTTAATAAGTAAATGCACAGTATTCACACAGTAAATGCACAAGAAGCACAGAATTAAGGTGAAAATTTCTCTTGGTGCATTAATACACCTGTCCAAGCGTAGTTATTGTAGTGACACCTTGGACCGCCGACCAGAAGCAGCCGTGAGTTACATAGTTCAACCAAAATTGCGGGCGCAAATACACGCAAGAGCGACAGACACAATTAAAACGTGCACTGCCACGATTAAACAATTTATGTGCGAGCCGTATGCAGCTCATTTGCACGATTATATGTTCTTTACACGCTACTGCGCGGAGCCCTAACACACGCGTCTATCTTGCACGGTGTCTTTATGCGGACTACCGAATTCGGTTGGGGCAGAGACGTTAGGAAAGGGCTCTCACACGCGGCGGAGGTGGGGATGGCGATGGCCAATTACCATTTGCCATTTGATCTGGATTTGCAATGATCTGGCAGTTTTTGTCCGTTGCTCCTTCAACGGACCAAGCTGTGGGGGCGAGTTGGGCAGGCGGACACGTACGAGCGGCCACGCCCGTCCGTTGAAAAATACGCGGAACAACGGATGTGAAGGCGATATGTGATCTCAGCGGTCAACGGCTGCGCTCTGCCGATTACGCAATTCAACTGTTCTGCCTTGCTTGTGAACGTATTTATTTCTGCTTTGCTGTGGGGCCGAACATACACCCCCTGAAAACCTTAGGGGTTTTCACCAAAAATGGGAGGGCACACAGCATAAGGCTGTATAATTAGACATATAAAAAATATGGTACATATGTGGATGGGATGAGTGGTATGGAGTAAGCCTTGTTGTGCAAGATTTTTTTTACATATAATAAAAAATACTAATGCTAAATTACTTAAATAACTAATGAATAGAAAAATGGGAAAATAATAAATCTGAGAATGTCGTCGGGTAATAGTCACGCACAGCAGACTGACTGGCCAAGTCTGAACATAGGTAAGAGGACAAATGCCGAGGATGACGAGTCAGGACTGAAACGCGATCACAGAGGGATAGAACAGTTCAATCTAGGGTGACAACCATGCACTGAACACAGGTAAGAAGACAAGTGCCGAGGATGAGGAGTCAGAGCCTAGAATGAAGAGTGGACAGTGGGAGAGATAACAGTAACACAACCGAAGCGGACAAGACAACATCTGCGCTGATTCAAGACATTAATCCTAATTAATAATGACTAGAGGGCAATACCTAGTCCTGACGTAAACATAAGTAATTATAAATTCTCTCAGGAGAAAATAAATTTGCGTGCATTTAGTGCACAAAATTAGGGCTGTTACGCCGCTCGTTACGTGTATCCACGGCGCCTCCCAAAATTGCTTGCTTTTGCAAGTCTTCTAAGTTTGGTTGCCTTAGCTACCTGCCATTACATATGGACTAGGTGGGTCAGCCAATATCCAAGCTAAATTGCTTGCCTTAGCTACCTGCCCCTTCATGGGACTAGGGGGGTCAGCAAGACTTCGAAGTTGCTCGCTGTGAGCTATTGTTATACCTAGAGCTACAAGCTAGAGATGGATTGCACAGGAAATGACGAGCCCGATTCAAGGAGTGAGAGTGACAGGTAAAGCACAACGAAGGGCGACAAGCCGGCGACTGAGACTGCGGCCCGACCAGTTCCTACGATGTGTGAGCGAAGAGGAGTGACGACAATTATTAAACTAACAAACCTTATAGACTAAGACATGAGACAAAACAAATAGACAAACCTTACAATTGACGAAATACAAACACAATAATACATCAAGACACTAACAATGACAAGAACTACAACTAACAAGACATGACAAATAACAAAATACAATAAAATGACAGACCTTACAACTAACAAGCTAAATGATACACCTAACCTACGCTAAATATGACTGACTGGAATGATTATGTACATCTTATTCATTCACATTGCCAACAGGCAAGGGACATAAGCTGTCGTAGATGTGGCGCATGAACTTGCCACCTTGAGTTGACCCTGACTGACCTCACTCCACCATCCTGGCTTGTGACGGAAGTAGGTAACACTGAATTTTAAAATACTCTTTTCTGCCCTATGAGCAGAGGGAATACAATATTTTTCCCTTAAGTGGGAAATTGAAGTTTGCCCAGTTGTGTGGGCCAGGCTCTTGTGAGCGTGCATTAAAATTAAAGTCACAAATAAATTTAGTTTTGGCAAATTTAGCTGGTGGGTTGCAATGAATGGCAACACCACCTTTGCTGGTCTCCCGCCCACTCTAAAACATCCATCAGAATGAAGAGAGGGGTGAGAAGGGGAGAGCTTGCTTGCCCCAGGACAATCATTGCCTCTGGACAGTGACCTGAATTCAGAAGACAAGGCGCGTTGCTGTGAGATGCTAGTGCATCTCGATTCAGCCCTATCCAATTCTGATACACAGACTTTTAAATGTTCTGTGGGGGATGATACATGATCGCACCCCCTAATCTTAAAAGGAGTGACTAGTTCAATGGGCGACACAGGGTCGCACCCCCTAATTTTAGAAGGGGAGACAAATTCAGTAAAATCGCACCCCCTGGTATTTGAAAGGGTAACTAAATCAGAAAATGAGCTTAAATTTGATGTGTTAACTGAAACACAAGAAACATTACGTGAATTTGATTGCTCAGACATTGGTGAGCATAGCAATAATTGCTTAAATGAATTTAAATTAGATTGAGAGGTGTCATTGTTTACAGAATGTAAACTTGGACAGATAGATGAATCAGTATAATTTACCAACAGAGGAGCTGGTTGCACGCAACTTAAATTGGCAAGATCATTACTATTTAAAAGATTGTCACGTGAATCAGCTGATACGCTATTTTCATGACAAGTTGACAATATAGCAGGTTCTTCAATTAAATTGATTGAATTAATTGCCTCAGAGGTACATGGAGTTGAAGCAACACAATCAGTTATAAGAGGGCATTGTGAGGCAGTGACTTCTACCTTTTCAATTTTGGTCTCTGAAACTTGAGGTTTTTCCAAAATTTGTGCCTTTAAATCCCCTGACGTGGACGGTTCCAAATTAAGAGGCAGGGAAACAATGTACCTTCCGGTATGATCCCTATCATAAGTAGAAGCAAAACGAGCTTCGGCTAATTCTTCATCAGAGAATTTTGGACAAATGGGGGTAGGCTCTTCTACCTCCCAGAATTTCTTAATAGATTGTGACAGTTCACTGTCAGATGTCAAAAATGAACAATTGGTATTAACAAATGCAGGACGCAAAGGAGTGTGGCCTGCAATGACCCAACCTAAGCGGGTTTCCTGTAATGTGGGAAATTTCCCATCGACTCTTTTCCTATTATTGGGGAGTAGAGTATCAAAAAATGTGTCTGCACCGAGCAGTACATGAATAGGTTTGGACTCATTAAAGAGCGGATCTGCCAAAAATACATCAGGAGGCAGATTCCATGAACTGGAGTCAAAACTTTCTTTAAGAGATGTTGGAAGATCTGGTACAACAAAGAAATCAATTACCTTAGACCAAGGGCTATTATTTTGGCAAGACTGAATTTTAAGCTGAACAACATCATTAGCTGGCATTGAATCACGGCCTATAGTAATAATATTAATGTTAAATTTCTTTGTAGGTAATTTAAGTGTTTTGACATTTTCCCAGGTAATTAAATTTATTGCACTACCACTGTCAAGGAGAGCATTCAAATTATAGGGTTCACCTTTGGGGGTGAAGCCCAGTACCCTTGCAGTGGGCAATAGTACCCTATGGCCTGCACTAATGGTGCTGGCAGCTGAGAGAGCAGCTGGTTGGGGGGCTTTTATTTGAGATTTATCAAGATGCACAAGTTTATGATGAGCCTTATCACAAATAGAACAAGTTCTTTTGCAATTGACATGCCTTTCTGACTTGAAAGTAAAGCACCTGACACACCTATTGTTGGCTTCCACAAATGCCAGCCTGTCCTTCCTTGACATATTCAAAAACTCAGGACAATCGGCTAAATAATGTTCTGATTTACATTTTGGACATTTATAGCCAGGGTAAGGTTTGTTTGATTTACCATGATTATTATTATTATTCTTTACAAATTGAGATGAGGAAGTTGGCATGACACTGAGGCCTCTTTGTTGGTGTTGTAAGAATTTCATTAATGACTGAAAGTCAGGATAATTATCGGTGTCCAAGGATAACTCCCACTCCCTGAGAATATTATGTGGGAGTCCTTTGGTCACAAGAGCAATTAATAATAAGTCAGCAAGATCAGAGTCTTCTTTAAGGGCTAATAGTGCATTAATATGCAAGTTGAAAAAATCAATTAAATTTTGTAGGGACTTGGCACAGTCATGAATTAATTTAGGGGGATTTAATATAGCAGTCAAATGTTGAGCAACAATTAGTCTAGGGCAATCAAATCTATTTTTAATAACTGCCAGGCGACAGGG
Organism: Acheta domesticus; assembly: GCA_031308135.1. Taxonomy (NCBI): domain Eukaryota; kingdom Metazoa; phylum Arthropoda; class Insecta; order Orthoptera; family Gryllidae; genus Acheta; species Acheta domesticus. The sequence continues at coordinate 101,702,076 of JAHLJT010009436.1, read as the reverse complement.
AAATTAGAATCTGATAACTGGAGATTATGTAAAATTGCCCTAGCATCGCCCTCTAAAGCACCATTCAAATAGTAAAATCTTGAGGAGTCTGTCAAACTTGGATTGTTAATAACAATGCTTTGGAAAATATCCCTAAATTTAGGCCATTCTAAAATATTACCAGAGAATGTTAGTAACTTCATTTCAGGTAATTTGAAAGGGATTGAACTCATACTCAAGACTTCTGATGCACATGAGGAAACAGGTGAAGCTGGGCGTGATTCAAGGTTTAAATGTTTATGTTGCGATACGGCAACCCTTGCCTTCGCACTAACCTTATCATATCTATCAAACACTTCCTCAGCAGTGGTAAGCAATTCTGAATCAGGTTCTAATTCATCGACAAGATCTTGTGCCCTGTCATGCACCTTATCCAATTTGTTAGATTTGATTAATAGCTCTTGATACATTTGCTCATCTGGGTCATTGAAATTGTCGACAAGTGACTCGACATCCTTGATGGCATTATTTAATCTGGCAATTTGGGTTTTCACTGCCCTGTCTGAAGGTTGATGAGCCATGGTTAATAATTAATAGGGTCACCACGCAAAGCAGAAAAAATACACAAAAGAACCCAAATAAACACAATAAAATTGAAATAACACTTCCGTAGAAACACTGCACTCAATTTCACAGATAAAATAAACACTTAATTGAATTGCCATCAAATGACAGTGGCAAATTAAATTGATTAGCACACACTGCATTTGAAATTTGCTGCTTGCATTTAAATAATTAAATTAAATTCCTTAATGACTAATCTTATGTTGCTAAAAAATGAAAAAATATTACTAACACAATTATAATACAAGTTGCAAGCAGTAAACACAGACTTCATGTGTGCTATCAGATTGACACACACTTCACACAATGAAATACCTGAAAAGAAAAACAAAAAACAGACAAAACATTTCATAGATTTTGTAGAACACAAAAACAAGTCAATATGCTGTTCATGGAATTTGAAAAAGAAAAGAATTGCTGTCACTGAGCAATTAAATAGTTGCATCGATTTAAAACTTAATTACAGTGGTGAACAAATTTATATTCTGCCCACAAGATTTTTTAGAAAATTATTTAGCTGTGCAGGTTACACCTTATGCACAAAACCTTTACATTAAACAGCAATAGAAAAATTTTACTGAACACATTAAAATGTTTTACTTTGAAAAACACATTGATTGGGGCATTCTTTGCACTGATAGGAACTTTTCACCACACAAAGAACACTGCTCTTGAAGCACGCATTAATCGGTGCATAATTTTTTACAACTGAAGACTTGTTTCTTGAAGCACGTGTTGAAGTTGGCGGCATTGAAGAACAGTGGTTCGCCACTCGCAGAGCACGGTCAGCACTTGCAGCATCGAAGCACGCTAGTTCATATACCATTAGGTCACAGTTTCAAAATCCGGCTCGAAGGCGCCATGTTCGGGGCTACTATACACTTAATGTTCATGAGTGGACTGTATGAATGGACTGTAGTGATGAAGTACAGTAGTCCCGAAACCCTTTGATAGCTCTTGGGATTGGCGCAGGAGTGCAGGATGCATATACGAGCAAGTTTCCAGCACAAACAATGTTTAATAAGTAAATGCACAGTATTCACACAGTAAATGCACAAGAAGCACAGAATTAAGATGAAAATTTCTCTTGGTGTATTAATACACCTGTCCAAGCGTAGTTATTGTAGTGACACCTTGGACCGCCGACCAGAAGCAGCCGTGAGTTACATAGTTCAACCAAAATTGCGGGCGCAAATACACGCAAGAGCGACAGACACAATTAAAACGTGCACTGCCACGATTAAACAATTTATGTGCGAGCCGTATGCAGCTCATTTGCACGATTATATGTTCTTTACACGCTACTGCGCGGAGCCCTAACACACGCGTCTATCTTGCACGGTGTCTTTATGCGGACTACCGAATTCGGTTGGGGCAGAGACGTTAGGAAAGGGCTCTCACACGCGGCAGAGGTGGGGATGGCGATGGCCAATTACCATTTGCCATTTGATCTGGATTTGCAATGATCTGGCAGTTTTTGTCCGTTGCTCCTCCAACGGACCAAGCTGTGGGGGCGAGTTGGGCAGGCGGACACGTACGAGCGGCCACGCCCGTCCGTTGAAAAATACGCGGAACAACGGATGTGAAGGCGATATGTGATCTCAGCGGTCAACGGCTGCGCTCTGCCGATTACGCAATTCAACTGTTCTGCCTTGCTTGTGAACGTATTTATTTCTGCTTTGCTGTGGGGCCGAACAATACCTATGTTAAATATTTATGAGTTTGAATATAACTTGTAATAATACACGAGCAAGAGTTTAGCACGTGTTCCTTAGTTATACATTTATAAACAGAAGGCATTTCTAAAATGCGTGATTAAACTGTTTTATAGAATAGATGTCAAACACTTAAAGATATACTCCTCACACATGATTAAAATGTTGATGTACTCTCGCTATAATATCTTCCCACAAGTTTTAAAAATATCTGGATACCAGTAATACTCTACAGTATATCGAAAACATTCTTTTGATATTATGTTGTAAATTACTGCAAAAACATGGAGGAAAGTCAACTTTATAGTCCTTCCCAACTGTGGATTTGTCTGTGGTTTGGAAATAGAGTTTGATAATGTTACAACGTACACAGCATTTTTTCTTTTAAAAAATGTTTGCAAAGCAGTAAGGTTTCAGACTCAATTTTGATAATCATACATTATTAATAATTAAACTTATAACATATAACACTATTATACAGGGGCGCAGCGTGGATTTTTTAAGAGGGGAAGCGGCGTATTCTGTATTCAACCTACGTCGTTCACGGAACTATTGAATTAAAAGTACCTTGTTAATGGAACTTTTCATGGGACATTTCTTGATAAAAGTATTTTTATTCTCAGTATTGTTATCAGAAAGTAAATATCTTTCTTTCAGTACTTGGAAATGTTTTAGTTAGTTTTACTCGTTGATAAGCGAAACAATACACAGAAATATTTCTCTATCAAGAGAATAGAATGAAATTACATTCTGGAGAGATGTTTCATCCGGAATCTAGAATGATCTGTTTTGGTAAAAAAATGTTTATCAAATAAACATAGATCTTCCCTTATGTGTTGCGCTAGTAAAATTCGACCGGTACGTAGCCATCACACTGCAGGCAGTCCTACTAACAGGACAATCTGGAAACCTCAATGCTAATTTTCTCATTAAAGAGTACGTGCTTTACTATTCCTTATTACTTGATACACTTTCCCTCAACAACGTCTTTATATTAGATGGGGAAGTCCAAGCATACTGTATAAATCTCAAATTTAATCGACTCAACAAAATATCCCTAAATAATGACGCAGGAGCATTTTGCTCCTTTATATACCTTTTTTCACGTTTCTAAATTTAAAGGAGTCATATTGGAAGGTTTCATAAGGAAAAATCAAAGTGATATTATAATGCATTAACTTTTATTTTTTACAATTACATTTTAAAATAAAGTGCAATTCTTCTTGGTTTACGGGCATATACATCAATGACATCATTAAAAAACAATGGCTTTGTCATCATCGAATCTAAAAGCTGACTCTCGATATTCAGTAAGGAAAAAAGGGGAAAGTCTTTAATCGCTTTGTGAATTTCGAAGATAGTTTTTTACTCTCCGGAGAGCAGAAAATGACCTCTCCGCCGACACACTTGTAGCAGGTATAGTGAGAATCAAAGCGGTCAGTATGTATGTTTGGGGAAAGACATCTGCGAGTTCAGGGTGCTTGATATAATCATTTAATTTACTGACACTCTTGTGGAACTCATTATCAAAATAAATGACCGTGAGCTCACTTTTCAATCGCGCAGAGTCAAAATGCCTTCCATAAGCATCCATTAGACAATTGAAAGCTTCACTGGGGAATGACGACTGATAACGTAAATAGAGATCTGGGTTAAGAAGGCTTAGGAATTTCAGTTTAGAAGTATCAGAAAATCGATCAGATACATGACATATTAAGTTGTCTATAACTTCTATAAGCAATCTCTTGTACACATTATTTTCATTCTCTGTATTTTCTACTCTGGTTCACTTGATGCACTGAAATTCGCTTCTTTCTCTGTTGCAACCTTCCCAAAAGCATTCAAAAGTGTCTCGAAACTGCTTCAGATATATCCCAAAATCTTCAATTTTTTTCATGCAGTACATAATATCATTGGACTTATTTTGTAAAATTTTAAATAATGAGTCAGAATGAGGAAAAACAGATGAAAACAAAGTTAAGAAAAAATTAAAGTCAAAGTCTTTCAAAAGATTAAAATAGCCACGAGCAGAGCACAGAGTTTCAGCGTCCCAGTCACTTGAATTTTCTGTTACTGAAGCAAATAATTCCTGCAGATCACTCGTATGATTTTTCACAGTCAGTACAAGCCTGCTGGTGAAATTCCAACGTGTTGGTGCAGCTGATGGCAATCGCTTTTTCACTACAGTGTCTAAAGCTTCTATCCGCCTAGTAGATTTAGAAAAGAATGCCCCTAATCCTGATAAAGAGGCGAAAAATATTCGCACGTCTTTAATACAGCTAGCAGATTGTCCTAAGACTAAATTTAATTTGTGACCATAACAATGCACAAATATTGCTTCTTTACAAATCATCTTTATTTTGGCCTGAAGTCCAGCATGTTCCCCTGCCATAACTGCTGCGCCGTCATACGTTTGCGCTATTATTTTTGTGTCGCACTTGTACGTGCTAGTAACTCCTTTTGCATGTTCTAATAATCCAGATGCGGATCTGTCTTTGCTGCAGTCAGTGAAATGCAAGAATCTTTCTTGAACGCCATTCTTTGAAACATACCGCAACACGCTTGTGAGTTGCGATTTCATGGTCACATCAGTCGTTTCATCAAATATTAATGACACAAATTGAGCCTCAGAAATCTCCTTTTCAATTTCTCTGTGCATAACTTCCGCAACTGCCGCAATAATATCATTCTGGACGTCAGGAGATGTTCCACGAAACACATTGTTGCTTTCAATAACAGCTAAAAGTTCAGTATTATAATTACCCAAAAATTTAAGAATTTCAATGTATTTGCCTCGATTAAGAGACTCGACAACTTCATTGTGTCCGCGAAACGCTAATCCTAGTTTTCCTAAAAGACAAACAACTCTGATTATATGAGTCAACATATCTCTGTTCTTTGAAACTTCTACGTTGTGACGTCGAACAGACAACCGAAACTGCTCACTGAGACTGCATTCAAGTCTTTGTTTTCCAAACAGTTTGAAATCTTTTAGGGATAGGATGTGCGAAACTGAAGTTTCATGGCGAGCCTGTGCTTTGTGAATATTGTGAAGATCATCAAATCCTCCTTGCGTCCACACGGATTTCTCTTTAGGAAACAATAAACATGGCCAACAGAATAATTTATTTGTGTTTCTGCACCCACTTATTCACGGAACATTCTCGTAGATTTGTGCACGAAAATGTCGTATGAAATTCTTCTTCCCTTTCGAATGACACTCAATATGTAGTTCTGGTGTAGGTTTTCCAGTCGCAATAATTTTTGATTTTTCCTCAAAAGAAAGGCTTGAAAATGTATTTTGTTTTAAATGTTCAATTGCACATCCACATAAAGACGGCGATGGCTCCATCACCGTTCGAACGCCCGGCGCGGGTTGCAGCCGCAGCCCCTTCCATAATGCTCTGGAAGCGCCGGTCCGTAGCGCGTCCGTCTGCCTACAATAACCTACGCAAGGAACACGTTCGAACAGTTACGAAGGAATCTCCAAAAGTTTTAAAAAAGGAGTTGTCTATGAACGCTGATACTTGCACGTGCCTTGATGCCCGGTTCACGCTTTATTCACAGTTCAGTTGTCACGTTTCAATCACAGTTCTTAACAAGCAAAATCACTATTCCATCTGAACCACGGAGGTCTCCTGAGGGCTGCGCTTCTCGTAGCCTCGCACAGGGTACACAATATTTAACGCGCCGCCCGCCCTATTCGAACTATAATAGCCTCCTCTGACAATCTTCAGGGCGAGGGAAATACGAAGAAGTGCGTGAAAACCTAGAGATCATGAAAGCCCGGCAAAGTAGAAACTATAGATATTCCAACATTTCATCGAGTTTGATAAGCGGATACTAATACATTTAAAATGTAAAAATTTGTGATGGAAATTCGTAAGGGAAGCGGCGCTTCCAGCGCGTCTATGGACGCTACGCCCCTGCTATTATAGTATTGTTGTCCTGCAAATAACTGTTTAATAAATTTTACTTCATAAACAGTATGAAACATTTGTGGTAGTCGTCACTATTCATGTTTTTCTGATTTGGTGACATAATACCTATTTTCATTTTGTATTATTAGGGTGTTCTACCATACTTTTTTTCATGAATACATGCAAAGCTTTTCTTTTGTGAAGATTGAAGAAAAATCTCATTTGTAAATTCCTTTGATTGAACAGAAATTAGGTTCATTTATGATTTACTGTATCCTTTATGAAGTGTTTTGAGAGATTTAGAAAGTTAAGATTTTTTAAGATACAGATTAATCTAAGATACTTTATGTAAGCTCTAAATTCATTGAAAGATGTTGCAACACAATGTCTTTTTGTGTGTGGGTGAGTATATTAAAACAATATTACTTTTCTTAACTAGGTGTTTTGCATCATACTCTCAAGCCACTTTACCGACATAGAATTTCCCAACCCTTTTAAAACCTAAAACTCAATTACATACCTCAGATATTCATATTGAAAAAAAGAAGAATTTATGGAGGCATGGTAGAACTAAAAACATTGGGTGGTGTGAATAAAAACGAAGTATTTACTACTAGTTAAAGTAATTAGTAAAAGCATTTACTTCTAGTCCAAGTAACTAGTAAAAGCATTTACTTAATTTGGTGTGAATAACCTTATACTTATACTAGGTAGGCAATGCTGGGAAAATAAGTAACTACTGGTTAGGGAATGCTGGGTAACAAGCCCAGCGCCTCCTATGAACTGATCACGCGCGGAGCGTGTTGTGAGGTTATACTGCGATTTTTTTAGGAAGAGCTCTGACAGTTCGTCAGCTGTGAGGCCGTGTTGCCACACACTCACGCGGCTAGCACGTGGAAAGCACATGGCTGCGGCTCCACCCGAGGCGGGTAGAACGAACTTTATTTTTTTTTTAAAAGTAACTTTTATTAGGCTGGAGGTTCGATTGTAAAGTATTGAATGTTCTCGTGTTATGTATTCATCATGTTTAAATCCATCCAAGTAAATAAATGTGGAACTTACTCATTTATATTTATTTAAACCTGTTATTTTAAATATTAGGCTACGTAGGTCACTTTATTTTGTGTAATTAATCACTGACTAGAGGGAACCAAGATGTCGTGCTGTACTTCTTTTTAAACAGTATTATTGCGTGATCACGGATGAAACACTCGAATGCAATGACATGTAAGTATACAACACGTATATTTGATAATATTCAGGTATGATGCTGTATCTGAGCCTGCGCGCCATGTAATCACCGCGTTGTACCGCTTTAGCGTGTAAATTGAATGGAGTGTCACGTGGATTGTGGCTGTATAATTTTCTTTGAGATAATCTGTAATTCGTTCTTTAACATAACAGAATTTAATTAATGGTTTATTAAATATAAACGTACTGTCTTCTTCTGTGGGAAACGCTTCGTAACTCACTATTGATGTCAGAATAGGAAAAGAAGACAACCGAATTGGAAATGAAAAAGAACATAATACTTTATTGAATGTCAGATTGTTAGTCGAGAAAGAAGTCACCACCATTCAGACAGTATATTTTCATAACCTATTCATGATGTACAATAGTATACAGTATTCAGGAATATTCAAGGTTGGAGATGGCTTAAATTTTTGCTTCATAAAAATAATACATTGAATCAATGGCTTTGAAATATCCTGGAATAGTCTTAATATCAGTGTTTTATCAGGAGATGTTACTTAATTTTAAACTAGAGAAAACATTTAGTGAATGCATGGATTTCAATTCATACCTTCGTATGGAATCCGTGGTATTGCTCTAGATTGGCTATGTTCGTACCTTAAACAACGATCTCAGAGAGTAGAAATACCTTACTGGAATGATGGAACTTTATGTACACACCTTTCCGGTTCTTTGCCAATTGTACGTGGAGTCCCGCAAGGATCGATTTTAGGCCCTATTCTCTTCCTATTATACGTAAATGACATGCCCTTAGCGATTCGAAACGGAAGAACAGTTCTCTTTGCGGATGATACAAATATTCTTTGCAACAAAGAAACCGTAAATAGTACAATATCAGACGTTTCAAATTGGTTCCGTAATAACAAATTAAAAGTAAATGAAAATAAAACAGTTTCAATGCAGTTTTCCATATCAAATAAAAAATTCTGTACTCCATTGAAAATGAACGGTGTGCCATTGACTGATGTTAATGTAACAAAATTTTTAGGTCTATCAATTCAGTCAAACCTCAAATGGAATGCCCACTTAAATGAATTGAACACAAAATTAAGCTCATTATGCTACGCGTTCAGAATTCTTTCAAATTCCGTCAGCCTTCATACAGCTCGTTGTGTATATTTTGCCAATGTTCACTCCCGCCTGAGATATGGCATAATATTTTGGGGAAACACATCTTATAGTTCACAGACTTTCAGATTACAAAAAAGAATTGTACGAATAATAAGCAAATCCAACCCACGTGATTCTTGTAAGTCACTCTTTATTAATCTAGGAATTTTACCATTACCTTGTCTCCTGATTTACGAATCAGTAGTTTTTGTCAAAAATGACTTACTTAAGGACGGGAATATATTTTCAGCAAACGCCGATGTCTATAAGTATAACACACGACGTAGTAATCATATTCACCAGGTGGCAGTATCAACAGCTCACTACAAAAAATTCACATACAATTCATGTACATTACTCTACAACACTTTGCCAGAAGACATTAAACGATTAAATTCCATAGAAAAGTTTAAGTCCCAAGTAAAATCTTTTCTGCTGCATAACTGTTTCTATACAATTCGAGACTATACCGAGCATCAAAAAGGAAAGTAGAATTAATTTTAACAATGATAGTTAATGTAATTATTTATCATTTGGACTGTATAATTCTAAAGAACCTGTAACAAGTATTGTACCACAGTTTCTGGGTTGATGGCCCCCATCTCGATCAGGTTTTTCGTCCAGTTTCCCTGATCCTTGAGCAAATGCTGAGATGGTCCCTTGTTTTGCTTCTGGACATAAATGTAACTTCATTATTTGTGCACGTCTTCTGAATTTCAGTGGGAAATATAGTTATTCAAATTATCGTTTTTCATATTATCGCGGCAAAAAGTATTATTCTTTCATGAAGAACATGAGGGTTCAGGGCAGAAATTTATAGCTAATTTACCTTTGAAAATATATTTTATTATATAGGAGCGAATATTTTGTCAACAAAACTCGAAAAAAACTCTCTTTTCTGTATTCAAAATTCGACTAGAATATGGTTTAGGATAGAGACCACAGAATTATGAAAACGTGCACAAAATTCACTTCTCCCCATAGCTCGTCATACGCAGTTTTTAACTGTTTTTGACGTAAATAAATAAATAAAATAAATAAATTTTGCAGTACAGTGGAGAAAACAGGTAGTGAAAGGGAATGAGTTTAAACAAATTAATGGTTTCATAATTTCCAGTTAACAGTATCGCAAAATCACTGAATTTTAACAAACAACTCACAATCTAACTCATCACTGATATTTTCAGACCATCTTAAGTATTTATTGTGGAGGGTCTTCTTACTCGAGGCTGGTAGACTCCATTGACTTCTAGAAAAGAGCATAATTCTTGAAGTGTCTGTTCTCAATATCATCATACAGTCTTACAGTCACCAGACTATTAAATGATCATTTTATGTACATTTCATGTGGAGGTTGTGCAACACATGTTAGGAAACAAACATGAATGGTAATCATGTATGATTGTTAAGCAAGCTTTTATATGTACTAATACCCAACACAAAATGAGCATGATCTTTCAATTGTTTTTACTTTTGTAACATTCATCATAATGGGTGTCAGTGCAAGATATGCCTTAATGCTGCAAAATAAAAAAAAATGTTGTCTCCGTTGTTCTGAAGGTATTTTCCAAAGTGCTTATAGTGTTCAATCAGTAATGGTGATTTCTTTGCTCATATTCTTCTTGTAATGATTAAATTGTGACATAAGTGAAGTGCAATTTGAGAAGATGAGCTTCGATAAATGAGAGTTTTCTTCCCCATATGGTTGCAGGAAGTAGTTCATTATAAAAGGCTCATTGAAGATGAATGTACAATTGAGTGCATATCTGCTGGAGCATACAATCTTCATCTCTGTAACTATTTCCTTTCCACACAACACATTGGCGTTGAGAAGGAAAACAAGTTGAACAATATAACTTGAAAAGAAATGAAAAGTGAAAAATTTCAAAATACTGCCCCTGAAAGTTATGGTTTGTAAATATTATGCATTAAGAAGGAAATCTCGTGCTTCAAAGTGCATTATATAAGTGGAAATGATGAGTGGAGCTACACTTGTCAAGAAATGCTCATTAGTGACATAAAACAATTTTTTGAATTGTCAAAAAGTGAACAATTGACAGATATTGATACAAGTCTTTGTAATTATAATATAGTGTGAGTATTAGAAAATTAATGTATATTCTGGAATGATAAAAAAAATACTAATTAGACCACTTTGCCATTTTTTGAAGGGTAAAATCATTAAATGTTTCATTAACAATAACTTGGGGCAGTACATAAGTGCCTTCATATTCTGGGTTATTTAGTGGTCAACAATGATGTGGTAAAGATACCAAGACTACATGTACGTTTTTTTTAAGGCCTGGTTATCAGACTGATGATTGTAGGTGTGTTAAAATGGATATGAATAGTACATTAGGCATTAATGCTAGTTTCCTTTTATCATCATTGTTAGTCATTGTAAAAATTATCATAATCTGTGACAGATGAAATTTTTTTGTGGGCATTTGAGGAACTCACCAAGAAGTTCTCTTTTTGTTCACGCTTAAGTGTTATACTGTAAGCCAAAAGTGATGATTGAATTAAAAGAACAATGTATACTTACCTGATAATTCTTCAGTTTCTTTGTCTTATCAATACATTCTCTACTCACCACAAAACCACTTCCGCTCACAGACCACTTCAGCCAGTACCTTTCATTGTAGTAATGAAAGTCCAAAAGTTGATATGCAAGGTAGACCAGTGGTGAAAAATGAAGCTAAAGTAAAATATTGCAAATGAAAGTATAAAGAGCAGTGAAGGTAGATATAACTGATAACGAATGGTCTATTCCCAAAAATGTTTAGAGACAAATCATATGGGATTGCTGTGAAATACAGAAATAATTTGTGAAAAGTGTCGATGGCAAGCTATGACTGCTATGTATTTATTACTAATAAATTAGAGAAGAATTTAAAGTAGCATTGCAATCTGTGCAAGTTTCCTCTCCTCATAACTTGTGACATCAACTACTAATGTAAATATATCTTAAAGCGAGATCAATGAAATGTAATTATTAAAAACTAGTGTAGTTTTCAAATACCTTGCATATCTAATAGATGACAAGTCATGGCACCTCTGTGTTTAATTACATGCTCTATAAACTAAATAGGAAATGGAAAAGAATCATCATTCTCAGCAATTTACAACAATTCTTTAATATATAACATTTAAAAAATACAAAAAAAGGTCTGGCCAGATCTTAAAAATTGAAAGAAGAAATGGAAGAAAAAAAGAAGAAATAAAAATTGTACAATTAAAATTAAAAAAAGTAAGTGGTCTGGCCAGACTGTCATCAGGAAAAAAAATATACAAAAATGCGGTCTGGCCAGACCTTATAAATGAATCAATTAAAATAAAAAGAATATCAATAATTAAAAATGAAAATAAACAAACTTAATGGTCTGGCCAGACTGTTCATTCTCCTCCTCCATCTCTGCACCATCTCCACGGGCTGAAAAGGGAAAGCAATTTCACTTGTAATATATTTCACTTTCAATCATTTATGAAGTGTTATAGGTACAATACTTAATGTGTATGAACATTCACAAAAAAACAAATTATTTACCGTTTCGGGGTGAATAGGAAACCAAGAAACAAGCAGGGAGGGGCTATTTCCCTTAGCAGGTTATCATTACGATAGGGTTCTGAAAACCGTAGAACTAGAGGAAAAATGGTGAAAGAGTAGGGGACACCCCCTCCCAAGACCCTACAAACAGTGGATGTAAAGTCTGGTGGGGTCAGGGGTACAGCTTGATGCTGAACTGAGGGCATAAAAAAAGCTTAGTTTTCACTAAAATTTGTCTGGGGAAACTGGTATTGAACAAATGAGTCAATTGAAAGCCATGAACAAAAATGTGAGTTGTACGACACGTTCCTAAGAAATAATGCATTCATTTCCACACCACCTTGAGGTAGAATGCATGGTGCGTTTTTTTTTATACATGGTATCCCCTGTAGGCCTAGTCCATGTTCACCAAGAAAATATAACAGTTCAAGTTCCTGGTGCAAGACTCAAAGAAGTGAATTCTCATGAAAGATGGAACACAGCACGATTTTCTTTGGTCATAAAAAAATCCTCTCGTCACTTGCATCATTTACTCAACTCAGCCTCAAATCACAGACTCTGAAATCTGGAATTGTACATAGAAAACAAGAAAAATTGAAAACCATGAACACTTCTCTGGACTATTCTGCATTTTAATTCTTGTATAACATGTTTACTACATTTCTTACAAAATAAGAGTGAGTTTATTTCAGATATCTCTGTACATGGGATATTGCAAGTTTCTCAAGAAATGTAGCTGTTGTGTCTGTACAGTAGCAGTTTTTCGTATTACCAGTAGCCTCTTCTTGTTCTAGGCATTCTTCTTGCACTGCTGGTTACTATTCAAGGGGGAGCAATTTACCAGCTTTGTGCCACATTTCACCCACTTGTGAACATTTAAAAAAGAATTCTACTTGGCGACGCTACACAACTGCAACGATAGTAAATAAGATATAAATGACAACAGCTTCTATTCCTGAGAGAATAAAATTTAAAATGGGTTTTCAAAGGTAATAAACTCCTTATATGTCATATTTATCTAACCAGGTCTATTTATTCAATCTGGAACAATGGCTGAAATACTGAAAATTGCATCAATTACAAGTCATAAGAAAATCACACACATCATTCAAGTAATACCTGAAATAACAGACAGATGCTTCAGTGTTCTGTTACAAGATAACCTAAACTATTTCATGGTGCCTCTGCAACACCTGCACTCTGGGGCAAAGGAAATATTCCAGTCACATCCGAGTCAGAATCATCAGAATTATCATTCCAGTCATCATCTGAACTCTCACTATCTGCCTGCAGATTTATAATCAGATCTTCAATATTATTTTCTAATACAACTTCCTCATTCCCAGCTTTCTGTATTAAGCTTTTTGAGTGTTGAACATCATTTTGCCACTGCAGTGGAGAAATGCTTGCGACACTTGCTTGTAAGAGATTTTCTACTTCTGTAAAAGTTTTATTATTTCTGACCACATAACCCTTCATTTGTGACCATATCAACTCTATTGGATTAAATTCACAGTGATAGGGTGGCAAGTGCAGGACCCTATGACCGTTCTTTTCAGCCAATTGATCTATGGCATACGTGGGAAACTGGTTTCCTCTGCTGTACAAGTTGCAATAATTCACATTTGTTCACAGACCCGGATCAACTAGCACTTTGTGAGACTGTAGCCACTGCACCACTTCAGCTTTATGTGTTGCCCTTGTAGGGGCTTTGTCAATTATTACAGAATGGTATGGAGCATTGTCCATAACAATTACTGAAGTTTGTTTTAAATTCTTTAGCTGTTCTTGGAGCCACACACTAAATCTTTCGTGATAATCTCCAGTCTCCATCTCTTCATGGTAATCTCCAGTCTTTTTAGACCGATAGACCAATGAACAATTTTCAACAAAAGGTTTTGATGTTCCTGCATGTACAACAATCAAACGGCCACCTTTCCCAATAGATGCTTTTGCACTTCCTGCAACAGTGCCATCTGACCAGCCCTTGCTCACTATATGTCCTGCATTAACCCATGTTTCATCCAACCACAAAATATCCTCAAAATTGTGGTGCAAGATCTCCTTCACAAGTCAGCAACGCCAGGCCACAAAGTCTTGTCGTTCCAATAACACTATTTATTTAACTTTGAGAATTTAAATCTCAAATCTTTCACAATTTTGCGCACACAGGACTTGCTTCCTGTAAACAACTCTGCTTCCCACAGAGACACATGGAGCTTCCGAAGCATGGGGTGCTCCTTCCTGGCATGGTAGCCATAAATGTAATGCCTAATTGCTTCTCGGCTGAATGTATCTAAATCTGTAATTGATTTTCTCACATTTCTTTTCTTTCTTGGAGTTCACAACCGTGATGATCGTGTCTCTTGAGCATCATCCATTTCTCTGCTTACATTTTTAACTGTGCTTTGACTTATTCTTGTGGCAGCAGCTGTTCTCTCCACAACCTTTCTGAGAGGTGATAATGGACCTTTATTGACCCTTTCCAATTCAAAATAGTCTCACCCAGCACACAACTTCCCTAGTCTGCGAACTCAGGACTTTCTGCTTTTCTCTCTGTAACAATAATAATGACAATAGCACATCATAATTTCTGAAAACAACTGGATATATCTATCTAAATGTGTGTGTGTGCGTATATGATGTATGTATGTATGTAAAGTTTTGAAACAAATCAAGAATTATGAAAAAATGGCCTGTTTACCTCTTCCGGACGCCCCTCTTTTTTGACATTAAGCCAACCAGACGTAAACTCTCCTTCTCAAGTAAATACTGAAACATTAATACGAAAACGTTACACATTACAAGCAGTATTTATTATAGTATTAATGTCCATCACAATTCATCACTTTTTGTGCGAAGTTCGCCTTACGCACCAAAGTGCCCGTACTCACCGATACACGCCAAAACGCGCGCGTCGCCGTCGGTCGCCATCGGTCGCCATCAGTCGCCATGATGTCTCGCGCGGGGCGACTTTCAACTATGAGACACTCACGCAATTCATTAGTCGTTTGTTCTCAAAAACCTTGTCAACACTGTAGTGACGTGTAAGCTTTCGATTGGAGAATTGCTCCAGCTGGACGAAACAGCTGAGAACTGTCATAGCTCTTCATCCAGAAATCGCAGTATAATGTTTTGTGTATTGTCGAGTAGTGTGATCAGAGAGTATAAGTCGTGTGATTACGCGTGGTTTGTTTTCTGAGAAAAATGAGCTCGTCTGACGAAGGCCGTGGTGGAAAGTGAGAATGTTTCTCAACGTTTTATTGATTTATTGGAGAAAACACAGCATCGTGTTTAATAAATCCCAGCTTCCTAGTGTGAAGAGTGAAAAGGATGCCGCGTATGCAGCTATGTGCGGGAGTTTCAAAATATCAGTGGGAAACTGTCACAGTTAAACAAATTAAAAGAAAATAAATAATATGAAGACCGAAGTGAAGAAGAAAAGCGACATGAAGGCAAACTGGCAACAAACAAATTATTTTAAGGCCATGGGGAAAAAAATGTTTGATTTGATAGCTGGGGAACAGAATCCGGTTTTTAATAAAATACCAGGTATGTTAGAACGATAATCATTTTCAATATTTATTTAAACTTAATTTTATATTCATTACATTCATGAATGTAATTATTTATAGGGCGCATCTCCGTAGGACTGGCGGATGCTACTGCTGACGAGCAAGCTAGTATGAGTAACTGTGTAACTGGGCGATCATGTACACCACCACCACCTCCGCCACAAAAGAAGCAGAAAATAAATATATTTTAAGAAAGTGATGAGACAATAAATTTACAAAACAGTCAGTTGCAAAGACTTCTAATTTTAGAACAATTTGAAATTAACACGTATGCAAATTCTGAGAGAGGAAACGTGAATCCAATATGATACATATTTTATACAATAAACATTACACATTTTGATTGAAGATGACTTGTTTTATTTCTTCTCTTCTCCTTTGCCCACGATGCCGTATCAATGTTCTTGTGGGTCACCTGGATTTTCAGAGTTATCATCTTCTTCATTATCATCAGTAACTTCGTCATTGTCTGGCAGATGTTCCGGATCTTTCAGGTACTTTGCAACATTGTGAAGCACAATACAACTTGCTACTACCGATGGCACCATCGATAATTTGACACGAATTGTGTTCTGCAATATCGGGAATCTTCTTTCAGTTGCCCAAAGCATCTTTCTATAATCACTCTTTCTTTTTTTAAAAAGAGAATTATAAGCACGTTCTTGTGGCGTTCGTGGATCTCTATATGGTGTTAATAGCCAAGAAGTAATGCCATATCCGCTGTCTCCTACCAGAACAGCATCACTTCGTTGGCGATTCATTACGTCATAGAGCATGCTTCGTTTTAGAATTCTGTTATCGTGAACAGAACCTGGCCACTGGGCATCTACACTGGTGAACTCTTTCCTTAGCATTACAAGTGGCCTGAACATTAATGGACATAAATCTCTTGCGGTTGAGGTATTCATCTCCATGTGTAGACGGTTTCATTATTCGTACGTGAGTACAGTCTATGGCATCAATTGCGCTAGGAAAGTTGAAACGCTGAGCCCATTCTGCCTGTGCAATATTAACATCATTGCCTTTTGGAAATTTTATCCAAATATGGGACTTGTCAATTATTTTTCTGGTTTACATTTTGAATAGTCTTTGATACTGTGGAACGATGAACACCAATGTCTTTTCCTATTCCAATTTGAAAACCTGGATCACTTACAAACGGAGGAAATATTCCAATCTTTGCACGTTCGTCAGAGCACCTCTCTTGTCTCCGTAGATTCGCCAAGGAAGTGGTTTGCTAACCACTCCACATTTTCCTTATCAAATCTAAATAATTCCCGGTAATGAATTTCAGATGAAATAACGCGAGGGCGGTAGTTTTTCGGTGCTCGTAAATTCAACAACGCCATAGTTTTATCGTATGATTCTACGTATCGTATTCTACGTATCGTTCAAGCGTGAATATACGTGTTCTGGCGATTCAAACACTCGCGTCACTCACAGAAGAAACTCACTTAAGTGCGACCACCACCGTGCTTGAGAATTTCTCAGTATTTACTCATGAAATGAAGCAAATGCAGACTTTTATTCACACCATTTTAAGTAAAAGCTGGAAAATACTAGTACTTACTACAAGTGTAAGAATTCTATAAGTAAGCAGTATTTACTACAAGTAAAAGCTAATACTTAAATTTTATCAACAAAGCATAAGTATTTACTGTAAAATCTTCTAGTATAAGCATTTACTTCCTTTTATTCACACCACCCATTATACTGCGATTTTTCTAAGAGCGACTCTCAAGGAAACTCAAATCCCATCTTCGCGATGGAATATGTCACGGCATTTCGCGTCTTTCCGTGCCGTGACATATTCCATCGCGAAGATAGGATTTGAGTTTCCTTGAGAGTCGCTCTTAGAAAAATCGCAGTATAGCGTTAATTGAAATACTTAGGCCTCTAATAACTAATAATACATTAAGATTGAATTCGTATTTAGAAAACTCTGGATTATTTCTATGGACGTTTTTCTTAACCTTTAAACCCTGGGGTCTATTGGATCCCAACCAAATATCTTTATATAAGTTTAATTGGAAATAAATATTTGGGGATATTTTACTCCCATGTAAATTCAGTAATACGTTTGGGAAGGGTTTGCACAGTTGCCGCCTACTAATAGTCTGCTACTAATCTCACAGTAGAATGTGGAAAGTGTCTTTGGAGTTTGCTGGACTCCAGTGTTAATTTACGTGTGTCTTTCTCAAAGTTGCAATTTTGGTTTTGTTTGTAAGACTTTCTAGACAATATAGCATCAAACATTAAAGATAATTTACACTAATATGAGATTTACTAGATGAGAGTGATAACGAAGAAACATCGGAGAGCTTGTTGGTGACACAAGGATTTGGATCCTTATTTTGTTTCAGAACACAATTTTCAATAGTTTTGATTTATTTTTACGCAAATGTTTTTTAAGTGTGTATTAAAAATAGTTAAAATTTTATTTGTTTTCATTTTTTCAGTCAAATTTTACTTCTACCAAATCTCTAATGAATTAGTTGTTTTTTTTATCTAAATAACGTATCTTTGCTAAGGGTATTATAAGAAAACTGTTTACATTTTTAAGATAATGATAATACTGAGTTACAGTACTTTTTATGGCCTTTAATAAAAAATAAAGTTTAACAGTGATATTTTGTTTTAAAAAGAAAAAAAATTATTCATCCAAATCTCTACACATTTGTCAAAAAATGTGTATTTTTTTATGAATGGTGCTAATATCTTAATAAAATAACATTAATTTCCTAAAAACAGTGTTAGCTCTACTAAAAGGACTTAAAAGTATAATTAAAAAATATTTACAGAACTTGCGAAAACCTTCAGTTAAAAATATAAATACTTTAAAAATTGGGGTCTGACAGACCCCACCATTATATTTACGCATACTTAAATAATAATAATTTATTTATTTGGCACATAAATACAGCATAAGCAATGTATGACAAGTCAGAATATGTCCTATTTGAAAAACTATACTAATAAAAAAAAGAAAGAAGTAAAAAATAAATAAATAGTCGTCTTCTTATGAGTTGATGCCTGGGCTGGGTCCATCCCCCATTCAATAGTCTATTTGGGGAGTTTAAAACATGCATCAGAGTATGTTAAAAATGATTAGTACTAGTTATATTTGTATAGCTATGTTGTTGATGTATTATTCTTTGTACCTGTTGTAATAGACAGGGAAGTATGGTTTAACAGGAAAGCTTTCAGTTTATTTTGAATGTGTGTACAGAGTTTAGGTTTTTAAATTAACTAGGGAGTTTGTTGTATAGTGTAATGCCTTCTATAAGGGTACCTTTTGAGAGTGAAGTTTTCTCTGTGTGGGACAGCAGGGTTTTTTTTTTGGTCTAGTATCATAGTTATGAACTTCTGCGTTTTAGAGTAAACAGAATCCTTGGTTTCCAAAAGTGCCTTCTTTGTGACACTTAAGGGTGGTATGAATAATAAAGAAGCATTTGCTTAGATACCTTCTCACGGGCCATGAGCAATTTGTTCTTAGAAAATTCTTCCACCAATGAGCATTTGCTCAACTTCGTATGAATAAAAATATTCTCCGAGTGGATGATATATTCTCATGGAAAATTGAGGATATTCTCATTTGTCTACGCAGCTGATGTGATTTTATTCCGATTCGCGCTGTTATACAACTTCTCGTTTGCGTGCTGCCAGTGCAGTTGTTTATGAAAACTAATCGTTGTTGATTGGAAGAGTAGTTTTCGATCTTAAGCTTCAATCCACGCACAGTGGAGCAATTGAAATGCGGAAGCGTTATTCAGTTGGTTAAAGCATCTCTATGATAAACCCGCTCCCGAGGAAGAGCTATATAGTGCAATAACCCCTTCCTAAGTCATATAGTGCGTAATTAAAAAAGGACAAAAACCATAACCTTCATTTCAAATAAGCAAGGTATTGGAATTGTTAATTTTCTTTATTTCGTAAATGTCTGAACTGTTTTCATATTTAGAAGTCGTAAGCAGATTCAGGTCGTGGTAACATCTTTATTTCCACCATGATTCACATCAGTAGTTATCTTCACATTTATTTGCATACATTTTTGCTTGAATACCTTGTATTAATCTATTCAGCCCCAAATATCGTAGTTTTTATACGAAAATATCGTAGTTTTTTATACGAATGTGCGTACAAACAAGGTGCAGAGGGACTAAACGTGTATTGTGCTGGCACTTAATTTTTTATTTGTTAATTTTCTCTTCGGATGTATAAACTTCATTCATTGGATCAATTTCATTACAAGGCTCATAACCTCAACGTGTTAACGTGTTTTTCAAAGGGTTGAATGTGTGGCAAATATTTCAAATGTACATGCATGCCTACAGTGTAAGCGGTAGCGTAATGGACTGCTGTAACCAAGTTCGCGGGTTCAAAGCCGTGGATTTGTAAGGGCGAAAAAATCCTTCGTACGCCTTCGGAGGGGAAGTAAAGTTCCGGGTTGTCCCATGTTAGTAGATTTACTTGCATGTAAAAGATCCTCAAGCCTAAATGAAGCCTCTGAGCTAAATTCAAAATCGCCTGTTTCGTCACCCGAGGTAATACCTTCTTTCTCGCTAGTTGGTGTGAAAGGAGCGTATGCGAAATTGCGTGATCAGACGATGGGCCTGATATCGCCACATAAAATAAAGCATCAATTCAATGCATGGTAGTGGTGGGATGTGAATATTTTTGAAAGTGTTTGCAGGACCACTTTTCACACGAGTGTTATTTTTAAGGGTTAATTTTCCCCTTATAATAGAATACCAAAGCTACTAGAATCTACAGATTCCGAGGCGAGTCTTCGGACCGCCCGCGACGCCGCAGAGAAGCGCGAGACAGCTTGGGTCTCCTTCCCATGTAGTGTCATAAGAGCCAACGCCTGGCACTAAGGCCGCAACAGACTACACCGAGAAATATGTTTCCAGAAATGTGGAAAATTGAAACATAAGGAACTCTTATGGACACACTTGAAAGAGGTCTCGTTCGAGTCCCTCGGTCGGCAAGCGAGTTTTCTCGGACACATGTCGACTCATCACTTGTTTTATGGGACATTGGGCATTAGTCTATTCAAATGGTAGAAATTAAGGGGAAAGGCTTTGGTATGTCGTTTTGATTTTGGGGTCTAATGTTTTTGGGGTAGCTGAACACAAATATCATGTTATCAGCAAAAATTTTGCCCGGAAACACGTTTTTTTTTTCGCAAAAAATCTGTTTAAAAATCCGACATTTCTCAGTGTTTCAACATAACTCGAAAACCGTCCTTTTTTCGTCAACAAAGGTCACACATGAAATAAAAGAAGATAAAATTGCTTTTTTACATTTTAGGCTAAGGATTTTTTCCAACGCACCATTTAGCCGCTAGAGCAACATGAATTTCGGTGTTTTTATGAAGAAAACGTGAAAATGTGATTAATTCGCATTTTATCGCAATGTAGCAGTAGGGAAGAATAGCCGTAGCTGCGACGGAAGGGGGGTTAAATGCAACCCGACTACACAGGCCCACCCCTGTAAACAACCGGCGCCACGAGATAAAC
>JAHLJT010009436.1:101557947-101680730 GCA_031308135.1 Acheta domesticus | reverse complement strand
ACTATGTTTTAATGGTTTTCTGTGGTTTGATTGTTCTAGGTTTATTCATCAGCAACAGCACTCCGTTGAACGTTGAAGGGAGCGTGAACGTTCGCTAGCAACGTGAGGCCTGGTAAGTTTTCCTTTGACTTTCATTCAATAACGTATGCGACATGTGTTGAAACTGTTATTCATTTGTTTTATGTTTTTGTTGGTTTCGATAGGTTCATCCCATCAACAACACATATTGCTAATGAAAAAAATTTGTTTAGCCCTTACGTTCGCGAGCAACGTGAGGCTGGTAAGATTTTTTTTCTTCTTTGATTTCATTCATACGTAGGCGACATACGTTGAAATATGTTATTCATTTGGTTTATGTGTTTTGCTTGTTATTCATTGTTTTATGTGTTTTGCTTTTGTAGGTTCATCCAGCAGCAACACAGCGCCGTTCTTCATGTATTGCAAATGCCTCTCAATTGGACGAAACGTTGTACAGTCTTTAAACAGTCGGGTTCAGCGTGGCATTATCGCGAATTCTTTGAATGACAGCGACCCCCTTACGTTTCTTAATCGCTGTCAAGTGCCCTTTCAACTGAAATTGTGCGAGCTCTTTGCTTCTCCTTCGCGCCTGCTTTTAAAATTTTTGCGCAACTCGAATGTCGTTTCATGCACTGAACGCCACAATCCGGAGACGGGTGAGATCGTGGGCGAGATACAACCCATCTTTCTCAACGCTCGCCGCTGCCGTGGTGACTCGCAGTGATGATATCGGGGAATTTTTTTTTTTCAACGCATCGTTGATCCTATAAATTCCAATATCGACGAGTTTCATGAACGGAGAGCGGAAAAGCGCTTCATGAAATCGTTGCCTTCAGTTCACTATCATCTTTTTGAGCCCATTGGCTCACCCTGGAATCATCGTACATTCCGCTCCCAATAGCATTGCTGCCCGTCAGGCCGTGGTGAATGTGCATAATCAAGATGAGAAATGTTTCTGGGGCGCTGGCTTCGGCTCTCTTTCATCGAACGTCAGCCCCCACGCGCCAAAATTTCTTCGCATGTCTCTCGCACTAGTACTTATCAGGCCATTTTTGACGAACTAGAAAATCCCCCCCCCCCCCCCCCGATTTGCGGAACATCACCTGGCCGATGACTGTTCACGAGATTAAACGCTTCGAACATCAAAATTTAAATATTCTTTTCACGTGTTTAATCTTGTTTGGTGTTCTGAAAAGAAAACGTGGGATGTTGTAGGTCCGGTGCACTTTGCGAAAACCAAAAAAGAGAACCATTTCAATTTTTTAATGTATGCATCAAGGGGGGTCACCCACTATGTTTGGATTAAAAATTTGGAAAAGTTGGTGGGTAGTCAACACAGTTCCAATGGACATAAGCTCTTCGCTTGCGAACGCTGTTTGAATTTGTTTCGGTCGCAAGAGAAACTCGAAGCTCACATGCTCGATTGCAGTGCCGTGTCGCCGGCACGTTTGACTGTACCATCTGCTTCCTCAGAGGCACGATTCATGTGTTTCAAGAATCACGCCCGCCAGCAGAGATGCCCGATTGCGGTGTATGTTGATTTTGAAGCGCTTCCCGTCTCTTCGTGTGAGCCTTCGCCGAGCGACTCCTTTCTTCAGGCCTACCAACTTCACGAGCCCTTTTCGGTAGGCGTGCAAGTGGTGTGCGATTTTGATGAAGCGCGCTCCCAGAGAATCGAGCTACGCGGGCGCGACGTCGCCAATCAATTGATCGATCATTTGGCGGACCTTGCAAAAGAATACGATGATCTTTTGAAGCATCCGGTGCCTCTCCTTATGCGAGAGGAAGACGAAGTTGCCTTTCAAAATTCCGACGCGTGTCACATTTGCAAGGGTCCTTTTCTTCCAAATTCCGCTCGTGTGAGAGATCACGACCATTTCACAGGTCTGTTTCGCGGAGCGGCGCATCAAGATTGCAACGTCAACTTCCGGGCTCCGAAGCACATTCCCGTCTTGATGCATAACGGAAGCGGGTACGACTGGCATTTTCTCCTGCAGGCCTGGGCCGATAGTAGCTATCAAAAACTGAGCGTGATTCCGCACAATCACGAGAGATTCGTGTCCGTTTCTCAGAGAATCGGAGGTGTGGAATTGCGCTTTTTGGACTCTTTTAAATTTTAGGCGCATCACTTGATGGCTTGAGTCACTCGCTTTCTGATCGCGATTTGAAATTTACTCGGACGGCGTTTCCCGATGATGCGCTCTTTGCTCTGGCACGCAGGAAGGGCGTCTTCCCGTACGACTATGTCGATTGCATGGTGAAATTGAAGAAACGTCTTTGCCGCCGCGCGAGACCTTTTTCAATCGACTCAAAAACGGACACATCTCGGACGAGGAGTACGCCCACGCGCAGACCGTGTGGGCGGCCTTCTCCTGTCGAAATTTAGGTGAGTACGCCGATTTGTATTTGAAAATCGACGTATTGCTGCTCACCGACATTTTTGAAACCTTTAGAAATTTGTGTTTGAAGGTGTACGGTCTCGATCCCGCTTTCTATTTCACCGCTCCCGGTCTCTCGTGGGACGCCATGCTCAAAACAACCGGTGTCACGCTAGAGCTTCTCACGGACGTTGATATGGTTCTCTTTTCGAAAAAGGCATTCGGGGAGGACTCGTTCAGGTGGTCGGGCGCCACGCCGAGGCGAATCACGCGCACGTGGGCGATTCCTTTGATGCATCTGATCAGGAATCTTATCTCTCCTATGTCGATTGTAATAATCTTTATGGGTACAGCATGAGTCATCCGTTGCCCACAGGTCAGTTTAGATGGTTGACGGAGGACATTTGCGCGTTCGACATCAAGCAGGCGGGCGCTCAGACCGATCGCGGATACGTTCTCGAAGTCGACCTCGACTATCCAGACGAGATTCACGATCGATTGAGCGATTTGCCTCCTTGTCCGGAGTCACGTGTGCCCCCCGACACGAAAAGCAGGCAAGTCAAGCTGATGGCGACGCTGTTGCCCAAGCGTCGCTACGTCATCCACATTCAAAATTTAATTCAGGCGACTGAGTTGGGCGTACAACTCACCAAAATTCATCGCATTCTCTCTTTCGATCAAAGTCCTTGGCTTGCCGTCTACATGAACCTCAACAACTCGCTTCGACAGCGCGCGTCCTCCGATTTCGAAGATAAATTTTACAAACTCATGAACAACTCTGTGTACGGCAAGTCGATGGAGGACGTGCGCAACCACCGACGCGTTTATCTCGTGAACAGATGGTGGGGGCAGTGTGGCGCGAGGAATCTTATCGCGAATCCAGCTTTCGTGCGCAGTCACCACGTGAAGGGCGATCTCATGACCATCGAGTTGCTGAAAACGGAGGTGAAGCTCACGAAGCCCATTTATTTAGGATTTTGCATATTAGAAATTTCAAAATTAAGAATGTACGACTTCTTTTACCGGTATTGTAAAAAGGAGCTTCGCGATCTTCACCTTCTGTACATGGACACCGATTCATTTGTTTACTCTACCTCCACGAACGTGTACGCTGAGATGAATCGGTGTTCAGAATGGTTCGACAAGTCTTGCTTTCCTCCCGGTAACGCGTTCGACATCACGCCACGCAACAAAAAAGTGCTGGGACTGTTTAAGGACGAATGCGGAAACGACCCCATGATACAATTCGTAGGTTTGCGACCCAAAATGTACTCCTTTCTCACGCGCTCTCAGTCGGTCGTTTCTCGCGCGAAGGGAGTGCAGCGATCCATTGTTAAAAAATATACATTTCAAAATTATCTGGATTGTTTATTTCAAAATTCTAGTCGCATTGACAAGCAATGCTGCATTCGATCCAGACATCACATCAATTATTCTTTTGTCCAAAACAAGCGGTCGTTGCGTGTGGCAGACGACAAACGCTATTGGATCGATACATTCACGAGTTTGCCATGGGGCCATTTCCGCATTCAGTGTACACGCCCGTCCATTTCTTCTTGAGCGTTCGTCCCTGCTGGCGGAGGGGATTTCCGGTGTAGATGTGATAGTTTAGGGAGAGCATTTGCAAACTGGTTGCATTCGTTCGTCGGCCACCGTCATGGAACGTTCTCCAGGGGACGTCGCAGTCGCGGATGGCGGATGGAAGGAGCAGTTGGCGCATAACTTGTACACTCTCTGCGATGGCGCCGAAAGACTCTTCATCATTGTCAGCGTGACCAGCAGTCAGCGAGCCTACAGCGATGACGTCCTTCGGGGGTTAAGGTACGGTGCCGTTGTGTTGCTGAAAGCCGTCTATGATGCTCTGGATCTGAAAGAAGCGCTGAACGAAGGCGATGAAAAAACTCTTCACGATCTCGCTGTGAAATGTCATGAGAGAGTGGTGTGGTTCATGATGCTTCTCGGCGCACAAAGAAACACGCCGTGCTGCATGTGTCAGGCTGACAATTTATTCGTGCGCGGAAACGTCATCCGAAAATTTTTGGGCATCATGGGGGACCTCTCTCCCTTGGATAATGACGACGCGACGTCACCTCCCCCCACTTATGAAGGACTGCAGGATTATCCTCCACTGCAAACATTTATTATCACAGTGCACGCTCAAGTGTTAGCAGTCCTCGAAGCGCTCGGACACCTCCTTCGAGATCCGTTCGGCGAAGCTCTGCGTCAGCGCGTCTCTCGCGCTCGTGAAGTCATCCAGTCTCTTCGTCCGCCGACCGAAAATCGTCCTCCGACGTACAGCGGCAGTGACTTGTGATAGTGACAGTGACAGTGTGAAAGGGTCACCGTGATGGCTGCGGGTACGCGATAAAAAATTCTGTTCATTCGTGTTGTGCGCTTTCTAAAACGCCTGTTGTTTTGATACCCTCAAAAGCGAATATAATCATATAGACGCTTTGCACATGACGTGAAAAGAGAGACGCGTTACAAGTGCTGATAGGATATGCTTATATTCGCTTTTGAGGGTAATTTTTCCTTCACACGTGTGAATGATGTTTTTTTTGTGTGCTGGAACTCATGAAGGCACACAACGGCGTCCTTGCTGTACGTCTTAGACGGCAGTTTGGAGTTGGTGTGTCGTTGTAAGTTTTTTTTGTTTTTTTTAAATGTCCCTCGATCACAATGAAAGGGGAAGATTGACGTGCGCATGGAAGCGACGACAGAGATTTGTTCAGTGAGGTCGTCTTGTTCGTTTCATGAGTCCCGCGTCTTCGTTTGCGAATACTGCATTTTTTTTATTGTCGATTTAAATTTGTGACATGCGCTCGCTCGAATGCAGTGTTCAGTGTCATCGACACGTTTGACGTGATTTTCTTTTTGAAATCGGAAGACGCGTCGATTGTTCATGACAGGTGTATGGGAGAACAATCAGAACAATTTTCACCACCACCTGTTCACGGGGTTAGGAATACGGTGATGCACTACTGATAGCCATCTTCAGGAGAGATGTTTCGTCCTTCATCATACAACGGCAAATCTTCTACAACTGCGGTGTGATCCGTTTCTGGTCCGGTTGTCACTAAACAAGTGATTATCTTGTCGCCGGAATATGTCACAAATTCCATTTGCTGCCAATGACGGACGACAGCCACGTCATGTGGCGGCATCTCGCGGATGTGACACAGCACTTCAAGAGAACTTACATTTGTTGTCATGCTTCCCTTACGGCTGTTCTTCTGACAAATTTCTTAAGTGGGAGTATTACGCGGATCTGACAAGGCAGCAGAAAAGTTAAACAGCCTTTTTTTTGCCACCTCCGATCAACATCAAGCGAATGCCGGAGCGGAACTCTAACAAACGTGCTAACGACAATGTTATAGTCATTTTCGAAAGGAACATCGCCAAACATAGCACATGCAGAATTATCTTAAGATATCGTATACTTTAATGAGGTGAGATGGGTTAGGTTCCTCGATATTGAAAAAGTTTTCAATTTGAATAAGTCAGGGTCCAAAGTTGGGATGTTTTTATTTCACATAATAACATCCCAACTTTGGATCCGGACTTATTCAAATTGAAAACTTTTTCAATATCGAGGAACCTAACCCACCTTTCTTCATAGAAGTATACGTTATCGTAAGATAATTCTGCATGTGCTATGTTTGACGAGGCTCCTTTCGAAAATGACTATAACATTGCCGGAGCACGTTTGTTACAGTCTCTCTCTGGCATTCGCTGTGTGTGTTTATCGGAGGTGGCGAAAACGGCTGTATAACTTTTCTGTTGCTTTGTCAGATCCGCGTAATGCTGCCGCAGAAGAAGTCTGTCAGGACAACAGCCGTAAGGGCAAGAATGGTAACAAAGATCATAGTTCTCTTCAAGTGCATTGTTGCGTCCGCGACATGCTGGCACATGGTGTGACTACAGTTGGTCGTTGTAAGTAATGGAATTTTTGGCATCTTCCGACGACACGATTTTCATTTGTTTAGTTATAACAGGAACAGAAACGCATCACACTGAAGTTGTAGAAGATTTGCCGTTGTATGATGAAGGACGCGTCGTCTGTCCTGAAGATGGTTATCCCTAGCGCAACACCGTATTCTTACCTCGTGAACTTGTGATGGTGACAGTTGTTCTGATTGTTCTTCGTACACCTTGTTATGAGCGCTCCACTCGTCTTCCGATTCAAGAGAAAGATCACGTCAAACGTCAGTAGGTCGCACTGAACTCTACATTGGAGGGAGCGCATGTCACAAATTTAAAACGCTAATAAAAAAATGCAGTATTCGCAAAACGAAGACGCGCGGAAAATGAAGCGAACGCGAGAGAGCCCTGGACAAGTCCCTGTCGTCTGTTCTCTCGGCAATCTTCCCTTTCGTTGTGACGGTGGGACCTTTAAAAAACAGCCTTACAACGTCACATCAAACCCAACTGCCGTCTACGACGTACAGCAAGGACGCCCTTTTTGTTACTTCATGAGTTGCCTCACAGAAAACATCATCCACACGCGTTAGAATATTTTATCTTCAGACTTTCATATAATCGTGTCCTATCAGTGCTTGTAGCACGTCTCTTTACACGTATGTGATAACCGTCTATACGATTATATACAGTCTCAAGATAATGTATTCGCGTTTGTGTCTATCCTAGCAAATAGCGTTTATGTCTATCCTTTGCTTAACAAATAATAAAATATACATATTATGTTTCTAATCAACGCAGTTCTTGTGTGTACTCTAATGTTTTTCTATTTCTCTCACCTCCAGGTAGGGCGAGAACATCAAGATTGGTCATGCACTTGCACATTTACAAATGTCATCGCAAATTTTTTTGTATCATTTGGTTTCAATAAAAAAAATTAATTCTTATCGCACTGTTTTCATGGTTTTTTCCCCCCCTGTCACCGCCTTGTAGGGTTTCCTTTTTTTTCTCTCTAGCAACTCCCCACATTCCATTGCAGGTGCTAGAGGGGGAGGGGGAGGGGGAGCGGGCGCCGCGATAGAGGCCTCCTCCCCTCCCCGCCCGGGCGCGCGCGCGCGCGCCGCCGCGCACCAAGACACCCGCCTACCAGACACCTCCAGAGACGATGTCGTAGCTCAGAGCCAGCGTGCTCGCCCGACCGCTTCCGCCGCTGGCGCGCGCACAGGAAGCGGGACTCGGGCGCGGTTCGACCCTCCCTCGGGCGGCGCGTTTTTGAGAACGGCGACGCCGCCGACCCCTGCGCTGCTGCTTCCGCGCTACCAACCTTCGCCGACAGAGCGCGCCGCACGCGCGCTACCAACCTTCGCCGCCAGGGCGCAGCACACGCGCGCTTCCACGCTTCGCCGCCAGGGCGCAACACACGCGCGCGCTTCCAAGCTTCGCCGCCAGGGCGCGCGCACACGCGCGCTTCCACGCTTCGCCGCCAGGGCGCAGCACACGCGCGCGCGCTTCCACGCTTCACCGCCAGGGCGCGCGGGGGCTTTGTGTCGTCACAGGGGGCTATCTCGGCGGCCTTGTGACGTCACAGCGACCTTGTGACGTCACAGGGGTTTATCTCGTGGCGCCGGTTGTTTACAGGGGTGGGCCTGTGTAGTGCGGGTTGCATTTAACCCCACTTCCGTCGCAGCTACGGCTATTCTTCCCTACTTGTAGCTCAAACTACTCATTTTGCGTAAATATTGACCTTATATGAAATGAAAGATAATACAATTATTTACATTTTAGGACTTAGAGCAAATACTATAAAGACAATACAGGACACTTCGCGATATATCGAGAAACATCCATCTGGTGGCAGAACCTGGTAATAACTCATACACCCTAACCTCAGTGCTCTGTTGGTGTTTGTTGTCTGCTTGATTTCTTTTCATTTTATTGTCTTTCTGGTCGATTTCTAGAAAACATATTTTACAATACTGTTCTTTACATCATTCTACGTATGGCAGGAAACAATTCTGTAGTTTTTGGCTTTATTATAAAATACAGCAGAACTCGCGTTCGTTCTTCACATTTCCTCGTGATAAAAACAGGTAAAAATTGAAAGAATCTTGAATATGAATGAAGCTAGTTTAATACAATTTGACTTCTCTTTGTAATAAAATGCATTAAAAACTATAACAATACTTAATTGGGAGACTACTTGCACAAACTTACAAATACTTAAATCACAGCGAGAGTAGGTAAAAAATAAGTCTTATTTCGTTAGGTAGATTAAAAAATATTTGTTTCTTCAGTAAGAATCATATTGATATTTCTATTTGGCGCTACATTGCCAGGTTCTGACACTAGGATCGCTAGTGGGAACTTGTTTCCATCGGTTGCCTGGAAGAACGGGGAAGTGTCCTGTATTGTCTCTATAGTATTTGCTTAGAGGTTCTTTGTCTGATAAACAATTGCGCCGCTACCGCGCGTCGAACCCAAAGGCAAAACATACTTGGATGTTACTGTGAGAATGGCACCTCACTTACCCTTGCTCACTAACTCTCTAACTCCTATACGTAATTATAATCAGTTGCAAGCAATATAGTTGCCTACTACTAAATATGATGGCTGTTGAATCACTCCAACTGAAAAAAGCAAAGTTGATAATTAACAAGGTAAAACGAAAATTAAATATTTTTCGAACCCGGTGCACCTCACCTTCCTTGACGCATCTTTTTGTTTGTCGGCCCTGGCTTTTCATCGTCATCTGTTACGTAGAAATTGAGAAATGGAATTTTATTACTCTCAGCATTGTGTATTGTATTATTTCTTAAGATTTGGTATTAACTATTACCTTGTGGAATGTCCTGCTCCACTTCCACTGCTTCGTCAGGTCCATAGGTTGGGAAATCTAGCTTAATCTCATTCTCCAATTCTAATTCATCATCTAGGTCATCTTCAGAAAACATTGTCATATTATCACAACTCTTCTTGCAATTGAGGCACAAGTTAGAGCATTTAAGCACGGCCTTCTGGCAGCCACAATTTTTTTGACAGTTCTTGGTGTATTTGCATGAATCAAGTTTCAATAAAGCTGAAGGTTCGGATGGTAACAATATTGTCACAGGCGCAAGGCCATGTTTAGTTCTTTTCCATCCCCACTCTTCAGGTTTTTTTCGATGCCTAGCCATTGCTGGACCTGATGGTAAACTCTTAAAGAGTGTTGTGCTGCACCTGCAGATGGTGGTAGTGCAGTAATGTCTGGCTTGTACTTGAAGGCAGATTTGATGTAAAAATATATCTCAATTAGTTCAGTGATGGCACTTTCTCCCCACTACAGCCGTAAAATGAAACAAGAAAACGTTCACCAGCATCAGAAACCATCTCCTGAGCCAAGTTGGAGATTTTTAATATTTTAATTGTGTCAACAAGATTAGGGCTTTTGGACAGAGTCTGAAGAAATTTCCCTTGCAACCACTCATTGCATGTAAAAATAGAATGTTTTCAGCAATTGGTTCACTTACAGCATCAGTTGGAGAAAACATAGCTGCAGAAACTTTGTCTTTTCCAAGTTTCAAAAAGAACACGTTTTCATGCTTGCTGAGGCCTATCAAAATTACCAATAGATCCACATCCTCACCAACTACAATCACAGTCTCATTAGTTGCAGCTAAGGACAAAGCTGTGTTGACTTTCAGAGCGTCTGCGTCTTTCTTCACTTGCTTGCATGTCATTCCTGCTGAAGAAAATAATCAGCACTGCTATTAATCGACTTTTGTTTTGATGATTAGAAAGAAAATTTTCTTTTGACGTCGTTGGCACCATTGTTTCGTCAATGTCAGCTGAAGCAAGTTTTCTAGATATTTTAATTCGCTCTGCACTTTTTGTACCATCTCACCATCAGAGTAGCCATAAAAAACAACCACGGCTTGCAATTGATATTTTGATTTTACATAATTAATTTAATCATCACAAACACAAGAAAATGATAAATTCATACTCTAAGGAAGCCTACGCAATAAAAATCCGCCGTCGACATATTCAAATTGGCCTCCATTGAACTTGGATTCTGTGGTTTGAATGCTTTAAAGAGAGTTGAGTTTCTTCTTTTTCTTAAACCATTGTCGATTAATGATAAGGAATATGGGCCTAAATAGTAGCTCAAACACTCTGCAAGCTGGTCATCCGTATTCTTAGCGCTGGTAATTCTTTGGAACAGAGCAGTTGGATTGACAGGAATCAACTCGTTGTCTATTCATATCGCACTGGTCATTACAGCAAGAGGATCTATAACTCCGCTTGAATTTTACAGTTGCGACGTCACCATCAATAATTCTGTTGACCAAATTATTGTTGGTCCAATAAGGTACCTGGCTTGTGGCACATCGGCTTAGGAAGGCATTTCGAGACATCGAATAACCTCTTTGTAATGTGTGGATGCAGCCTCGCCGGCCTCTTTCCACATTTCTCGTCGCATATTTCTCGCAACGCATTCATCGGTGTAGTCTGTTGCGGGCCTTAGGAAGCGCCGAAACGATTGCGTCTCGACCACAGATGTTGCCACTTGCCGCACACATTGACTAACAGATCATAAATATTCCTGAACCGACAGAGTTCTCCCAGCAGAGGCTCCTGGAGTGTGAACGGTAATGGTTACTGCTGGCGGCTGGGTGTTTAAAGTGAATTATGGAATACGCAACCCCTTGAGTTGCAAATTTTGACTAGGCTCCCTGGGAGGAAAGCGCGGACCCTCTGAGCCATGAGCTCCATCGGAGAATTATGCGAGTACTACAGTAAAATCACAGTTTAATATAACAGTTGCGAAGCTCCCTACAATTTTTTTCATCCGGTGCGTCCGCAGCGCTCCCAGTGGCGAGCAAGAGGCAGCACCAGTAAATAGAGATGCGGTGTACGTATTTGCATACTGTTTAAATGTTGTGCAGTTTATGTCTGCTTTTAACAATGCCACACTTTGCAAACTCTTTAATAGCACAAAGAGTGTAAGTGGCAATTGTGAAGTAATTGACTGGAGTCACCTCATTTCAGACATAAATTCTGAGAACAATGTGAGGTTTTCTTACTCCTTAAGTAGCACAAATAATATGTCTGAGCAACCTGCACTTACTGTCCCAAATGTTAGTACGCCAAAAGCTCTGGCAGAAGCAAACTCTATGCGATACACGTTTGGCTTCATTGTGAAAAAAGTACTTTCAGTGCATAATTGTACAGTGTGTAAATCAGCTCTATCTGATTGTGAGAGCCCTTCAAGTGATCATGACTTTACTAAGATGTACACCAATTTCAAGAGATTTGATACAGTCAGGGAAGATGGAGGCTTGACTGTGTGTAGTGACAGGGCATTCATATTTTTGGAAGAATGTGAAAATGAACTTGAAAAACATTTCCAAGAAAACATTCATAGAATGAAATGTGGGGAATTATTGCTTGAAAAATTGAGGAAATAAAAGAATTTCCTATTGAATGTTGCGAAGGGACAAAATTGCTTGTATTAAAGATATTTATAAGGGTAAGATTGCATTATATAATGAAATTTAATAATGAGAAAATGCCAACAAAAGGTAGAAATACCAAAATATTAAAATTTAATCATTTTGGATGCTAAAAAAGATTCATTGTCAGTTGGTAAATACCATGCAAATCTTCAATTATGCTATTTTACCACTTTTAATGTATTATCATGATCCAGTTTTAATTATTTTTTAACTATGTAACCTTGACAGTATACTTACTTTGAGAGAAATAAATTTGTATCATATGGTAAACATCGAATGGGCGTTTTCTTATGTGTATACCATTAACTATTAGATGTTATGTACATTCCTACGTGTTGTTTTAATCGTGTTCTAAAATATTAAGCATTAAAAATTATGAATTTCTCGGCCGTCTCCTATTATCCCTAGTGGCATTAAAGAAACTCCTCTTGCTGGCCACCAGGAGCGCTAGTGTCGTGCGACCTGTCAAACGGATGAATTCTCCTCCCATTAGAGCTTCGCAACTGTTATATTAAACTGTGGTAAAATGTCAATAATCCGTTTAATAGGAACCGTATACTCGTTATGATTTTCAAATTAACCGACTTTCAACCCTGAAGAATAAATGGGATTGTATTCGACTTCAACCAAAAAAACTTACTAAAATCATTTATAATTCAATTTGATGATTAAAGAATTATTATTGTCTGTAATTAATACTTAAAATAAATATGAAGTTGTAACGACCCTATAAACAATTCAGTGTATATGCATGGAGGAATATACAACAGGTGGGGAAACTCGCTGTTTGAGAGTATGGACTAGAGGATTCGCTAGCGTCGTTTTCATGTGACGACATCTATTTTAAGGTTCATGCGTAATTTCAAATATTCATCCTGTATGTATATGGGAGACATCAAGATGGCGAACGAGTAAGACGCACGTGCGAGAAACGATATGAGGATAAAGAAGGATAACACCAAGAAAACGTCAGGAGATAAAAGTTTCGCTACAGGAGTAAGGAGATCCATCAAAATAGGCTAGTGATTAAGTTAGTCCCCGAAGTGAGGTTAGAAACCGCGAAAAAATGCCGAAAGAAATATACGAAGCAACATCACCTAATCTAGGTGGTGTTGATACGAAGGAACCGATGCAGCCGGGGAGAAGAGAAACTTAAAAACTAACGACAAAACTAAATGCATGACATGTACAGGAACGACAATAACGACGAGGTTAGATGTGGAGGAAAGTGCAACAGAAAATTTTATTCAGAGCGCCTGAAAATGACGAAAAGTGATGCGAAAACTTTACAGAGACGAGACACAAAGCTAACATGGATATGCTAGGAATGCTAGAAAACATTGCAGGAGGGACAAAACAGACTGCAAAAGAGAAATAATGGAACTCCAGAAAACTATCCAACACTTCCAGATAGATATAAAATACTGGATAAGACAAGAAATTAAGAATCTAATCAAAAACCTCCAAAACTGGCAAGACATCGAAGATACCCAGAGGCGAACAAATAGAAAGGATGAAACAGCTAGAAATACCGTTATCAAACCACCATGCAAAACGAAAGAGACAAATAAAAGCAAAGATATAGAAACAACAGGAAAACAAGATGGGGAAAAAAGGGAGCTAACACTGGTCTCGACATCTACAATTGATCAAACACATCCAAAGCAGAAAAGGAAGAGTCATGAAACATCGGAAGATGGAAAAGATAAAGCAAAAGAAACAGGGGAACCTGGGAAAATATCACAAACAGCAGACCCAACATCAGAGAGGAAAGGGAAAGAAACATCAAATGAAGGCAGAAAGGAAAAAGAACAACCTCAAGAGATACAGAAACATGCTGGAAATATTAACATCGCATCTCTCAACAAAGAAACTGATCCAACTATAACAAATGAAGAAATCGGACAACCACCCCCAACACCAGCATGAAGAAGAAACGATATCGAAGAATACGCTAAACAGGAGATCAAATGCAAGAATTATAATTGGCACCAACACAGAAGAACAAATAATACTTCAAGCAGGAATTAAATACAGATGGTGGTAGCTATACCATAACACCAAGGAAGAAGATATAGAAGACTACTGAAGGAAGAAAGGAATAGAAGAAGCCAAATGTGAACAGTTAAAAACCGTTGGGCACAATACATCTTTCAAAGTGGGCGTTCAACACAGTCAAAGCGTAGAAGAACGAAATTTCTGGCCTCAGGGGGTACTAGTGCGGCCCTTTCGGAGACCACACCAGAGATACCAGGGAGCAAAACTACAATAAATGCACACAAAACAAAGCCAAAGCAGAAAATCTCAAAGTGGCAACCTGGAATATACGAGGGCTTATTAACAAAGAATGTGAACTAGAGCAGGAGCTAGTACAAAGAGGAATTTCAATAGCAGTAATCACGGAAACAAAGAAGAAAGGAAAAGGGGCAAAAGAACTAGATCATTATATACAAATTAATATACTCAGGAGTAAAAGACAATGAAAGAGCTTCATCAGGGGTAGCAATTATGCTAGAAAAAGTGCAGAAACAACATGTAATAACTAGGGGAGGTTCTTTATAAGGTTCACAGGTTCTCGCAACACCCAAAAAATTGAAGAAAATAGAATATACACTTCGTTATTACAACATTAATAGTATGAATTTTTCTGCTCCTTTGTATAATTTTCACAACAGTACTACATTGACGAACCGATGTGGCTACATGGCTGTTCAGTTCTCGAAACAACACCTTGCTCAAACCGTTTCATAAGGACCATTGGGTACCACGTGACTTCGCTTGTGTGTTATCATAGGGCGCTTTCATCGCATCATGTTCACACTTACGCCGTAAACTCTGCTTGGCGCAGCACTCGGTTAATCACGCCACCCAACTCGAGGCGAAGTCTCCGGCGCGCTGTCAGTAAAAGTGTCCTCGATACGTTACTCCGAAACGCAATTTTTGTTTCTGATGTGGATGGTGAGGGCCGTCTTAAAATCCCTGTAAAAATGTAATTTACCTATTGGGTTCGAAAAGTATTTAAGTTATGGTGTCTATGCATCCTGGTGTTCAATTATTTCTCTAAAATGAACAAAGTTGTGAATCCTATTGGAAAAAACGTTTAGCTACGATGGTATTCTTGAAATCACGAATGAAATGATCACGATGAATCACTTGGTCCGAATGAGTCTGTACTGAAAATTGAAACAACTGTGAAATCAGCAAAACGAGAATTTCGTCGACGATTCAGTCCTAACATCGGAACAAGCTGAACGATAATTTTCAACCAG
This sequence comes from Acheta domesticus, assembly GCA_031308135.1. NCBI lineage: Eukaryota > Metazoa > Arthropoda > Insecta > Orthoptera > Gryllidae > Acheta > Acheta domesticus. Next base: position 101,665,652 of record JAHLJT010009436.1, on the reverse strand, counting down.
GGACCGAAAAGGTATTGAATACCGGTAAAATACCGGTATTTTTGCATTCCGGTATAAAATACCTTTATTCTATATACCGGTAAAATATTCTATATACCGGTTTATTCTATATACCGTACGCTTTATTGGCGACATCTTTTTCTTCTTGAGGAGAAGACGTATTCGAAATGCGATCGGCGTTAAAGGGACCGTTGACGTTCCATTGGCGGAGACATCTGGATTGAGTGTCGGTCACGCATTGTAATGCAGTCTTTAGTTGATTGATTTGTTTCTGCAATGCTGTATCTGCATCTTGTGCTGATATTTGACGAGCGTGCTCGAGTCGCTCGTTCACGTACTCTTTGGTGGCAACGTATGTAGGTATATTGCAAGTTTCTATTTCCTCCTCCTCTTCATCATGCGAATTCTCTTCGTCATCTTACACACCATCGTCTTGCTGTTGATCCTCCTGTGCCGAGTCGTAGAAGACCATCGTGTTTGCTTGGCTGGCGCACTTGATGAACTGACGACCGCAACGTTTCATCGCGTCGTTTTACAAAAACGGTCGCCGCGGGCAATGGCGGCGGCTGATGAGATAAGCTTATCGCTTATCAGCAGTGACGTCACATCCTGCTCCCCACCATGCGTTGGGCGTGCCATGGATGACGTCAGAGTGGATGACGTCATTGATGGCTCTTCGTCGCTGGAATTGTTATTTATAAAAGACTATGCTACTGGAACAGCCTAAAGGCAGGGATATGGAAATCTTGTCGTCGTCGTTGAGTTCTTTCCTCGACACGTCGTCGACATAACACAACATTGAGAGCATTCACGACCTGTCGAGCCGCTTTTCTCACGTTTGCGGGAAGTGTGCACATGACGTTGCAGAGATGGATGTACGCTTGCATAATGTATGTGTCATCTACCATCGACGCCATGATGTCTTCGTTTAGACTTGGGTAAACTTCCTGTCTTCCGCGTTCGGGTGGGTGAGGTTTTAATTCGTGCCGATACATAGGACATAGGCGTTGGTCACGTCTAACCACCTTTTTATACACTCAAAAAAGGAGTTGCATAGTGTGCGCGCCATCACAGGAGGGGGAGTGTCATCGTTTTGACAGATGATGCAACATGGAGGAAGGTTTGATTTAGTGGAATGAACACAAAAGGAGACGGAAGAGATGATGGTGGTGGTGGTGTCATTTGTCCATTGATCGAAATATGTTTCCATTTTTACTTTCCCCTTTATGTATGTATACACGGAGTGATATTCGTAGTATAGGGAAAGATATGTAATGCTGCGCGAAAAAATGGACAATTTTCGGCGGAAAAAAATTAATTTCCGGGCCGTGAAAACGAAAAAGTGGATAAAAACAGTTGCTAAACTAAGAAAATAATCCCCTAACACGTGGTGTAGCCAGAAACCCTTTTTCTAGGTCCTTGATACCGAAAACCCAATTGAAAGAAAAACGTCCGTCTGTCCGTCCGTCTATCCCACCGTCCGTTTGTCTATCCGTCTGTGAACACTGCTAGCGCCTAAACCATGTACGATTTCTTCCAAAATGGATATTCCACGGTAGATCCGATTCTAGTCGAGACTTTGAGATTTTGAAAAAGATTCTTAAAAATTTGGGGGTACTTTATATGAAGCCCCCCCAGGGATTTTCAAAATTTTCTCAAAAACGGCTCCAAATTTTTTCTCTACATTTCTTGTATGAGTAGAGTAAAATACACTTATTATCATGGGATAGGTCCAATTTTCACGGATAACTGAATTTTTGAAAATTGCCAAAGTTTAAAATTTTTATGGCGTCTTTCTGGAACTACAAAATTGAAGAGAGAGAGAGGTTTCCTTCCAGTAAAATTTTTTCTTTAAGGCCATGTAAATGTTCTACAAAATTTTAGTATTTTTCGCGCAATATATGCAATTTTAAAAAATTACAAAAACAAGATTTTCTCAAAAACGGCTCCAAATTGTTTCTTTAAACTTTTGGTAGGGATAGTGGTAAATTTACTCTAACAGATGACATAAAAGCCATATTGCTCTATCAGTTTTTTTTCAAAAATTACAAAAATGTAAATTTTTTACTTGCCTCTCACGTCGTTAATATTTACATTATCGGCGATTTTTTCACATTATTATATTTACGAGTATATATGCTTTAAATAATGTCAAGTAAAGTTTCTCGAAAACACTACCGTTTTCTGTGAAAAGTAGCTCAAATTTCGGCATTTTCAGAAATGCTCAAACGCCATTTTCTCATACATGGCTGCAAATTTTTTCTTGAAACTTTTGTAACGGATAGTGATAATTATACTCTTTATTATGACGTAAAGTTTATTTTGAGTTTTTTTGTTTTTTCAAAACTTATATTAATGTAAATTTTTTGAAAGATCTCTCACATCTTTAATATGCATATTATCCGCAATTTGTAAAGATTATTATATTCGTGAGTGTAAGTGCTTCAAATAACTTCAAATAAAGTATTTTGAAAACTCAAACATTTTCTGTGAAAATTAGCTTCAAATTTCGCATTTTTAGTAGCGCTAAAATGCCTTTTTCTCTTAAACGGCACATAATTTTTAAAAGAAAATTGCCCTTAATGGCTAGGTTTCTGTATTCTTTAATATTCTAAAATTAATATTTTAGTTCTACCAATAGGAAACCGAAAAATTACGAAAATGACAAAAAATGTCCTTTTGGCGGTGATAGATGTTAGCTGGCAAGAAAGAGTATGTCGCAATTATGAATAGCTAGCGAAGATCCAAGGAAATATTAAACTAATACGGGAAAGTCTGTGCTATTCTGTAGCACCACTAGTTTCTTTTTGTTTCACTTCAAAGAATTAAACAGATAAAAGCAGCGAACACGAAAGCAAAGTCTACAAGGGTGAGACCAATAATGATCTACTTCATAATAATCTACTTCTATCTACTTCATAAAACACAGTAGGGCGAGACTTACACAGTCGTGCTGTTGTCGTGTTGAGAGTAGTGCTGCGCGCAGACGAGAAGGGCGTCTGCTTGACACGGACACTCGTTCCTCGACGGTGCGTCGTCCTCCGAGTAGTGTTGTCTGCATGTCTGGCGGAGATAGATGCAAAAGCGGCAGCTCCGCTTCGGCGGCGGCGGTCCGTCGATGCGTGTGCGTCCGCGATTCTAATGTTCTTTACATGAACGAAGTTCTTGAACACACGGTAGTTTTTTGTTGTGTTCAGGTAGTTTCTCGAAAACGCGCTCAACCTCGTGAGACGCCGGCCAATGACACAAAAATTCGAGCGGCAATTGACTCAATGTATCCGAGTCGAGAAGTGTAAGCGTGTAATCGGCTTCACGCAACTTTCTGAAAGCGCGGTTGATGTTTTCGCGCGTCTCTCGTGTGGTGTGCTCCAATACTTCGGCAACGGAGCGGATGGGTGGATGCGTACGACGGAGCACACTGCATCGTAATGACGAGCGAAGGGGCGGAGAGCGTGATTATAACGCGCGCGTCGTCGTCGTTCGACTGATGGTTCAGGAAGTTGATAGTGTATCTTATCGTCCTCGAACGGAAGAGGAAATCCGCTTATACAATCTTCCTTTCCGACCCCTCCACTCCATGATGTAATAAGTCCGGTCGATTGACACTCATCCATTCGTACAGGGCGATGACGTGCTGCCCTGCTAAGCTGACGTCACCGCAAGCGTAGAGTTCGCGGTTCAGGCGTAAGCACTCGTTCAGCGGAGGACACCCGAACGACTCCAGATCGAAAATGCGTTTTCCTTGGATATACTCCTGCAACCACTCGTTCTTCTGTCCTCCCTTGACGTCTATAGTTGTCACACCTAAAGCTTTCATAATTACAAAAGTCCTGTCTCGATAATTGTAACTCCCGCTACTCCACGGCGGTGTGGCGTCCACCACACTTTTGGTCCACCACACTTGTCTCTTGTCGTTGCTGTATGGAAGTATGGAGAGAATGCGGCGGACGAAAGGTGAATTTCTGAACGAACCGCTCAGGATCGCCTTTGTCGCGGATGACGGTCAGCACTTTGATAATGAATTGACCGCCTATCCAAAAACCTTGAATATCAGTGACAGCTGTGAGCCCACGGTGACCGTTGTTCATTGTTTTTTGTTCTGTCTTCTTTTTTTATTCTTCTACCGGCTTCGTTCTCGCGCCACGGCTTGGTCGGTTGTGTGGCCGCCGCCACCGCCCGCAAAGTCTTCTCGTCCCACGATTGCTCCCACCGCATCAAGTTCCTTTCTTTCGTGTCTCAAAATTTTTCTTTTTCTTCTATTGTTATATCCTGTTCAGGTGGAGGAGAAGAAGAATTTTCTCGCCGTTCGTCTTCTTTTAACAGTTGACATAAAGAATTTTTCATGTAGCGCAACATGACTACGCATCGAGTACTGTAGACAACAAACGGATTGTAACCGTACCCACAGAAATTCCACAACACAACCAACAGCCACAGAGGAAACAAATCGATATGAATAACAGCGCGACGATGTCTGGTCCATCGAGCTGTAGGGTGGTAGGTAGCAGCGACTCTCGCACGCGAAGAGACGTGCTGTCGTCGTCCTTCTTGTACAAGGCTGTGAAGTCAGCGGACATGTTATCTCGCAGCGCGGTCGTCTTATCGCACGAGGCTATAACGTCAGCGGATATGTGACACAACTCTCTCTCTTTCTCTCTCCGCTTTTCACGTGTTCTTTCTCTCTCTCTAAATCTTCAATGTCTCTCGCATGACCCACCAATTATAACGTGAGTCGAAACCCAGCCATTTCACGAGGCGAAGCGGACCCTTTCTACGTACGACGCGTTCGACTAAATATCGATCAGGATATCGCGTGCGAAGCAATTCCTCGGTGTAGAAGCGACCCTTGATCGTTTCACCTTGCAGATCTCTAGCGAGTACGTGACGGGATCCGAGAGATGCACACGAACGATTTTGTAGAATTCGGTTCTTCATCGCGCTTCGTAACGGTGAGCTTTTGTACGTGCTCACCCGAACGACGTCGCCGACTCGAAATCGATTTTTCCTCAGGAGACGCTGATCGAACGTTTTCACTTGCCCGTACGCCGTGCGCATTAAGCTATCGTCTTTGATGTCTTTCGGCTTCATACCGATTGTTCGATGTTTGGTATTGTTGTAATCTTGAAGGAGGGTGGTGAGCATAAGGGTCCAGCGTCGCGTCCCCTCGGCGGTGAAATGCCTCCACATCCGCTCCTTGAGCGTTTGATTGAAACGTTAGACAACGGCGGCCTTCACGTTGGAAAAGGTGGAATAATGATGAATGCCACGCTCTCCGAGCCAATTGTTGAGTGTGGTATTGTAAAACTCGTTGCCTTGGTCGGTTTGTAGGAAGTGGGGCACTCGACCGCTCGACGTCACGATGCGGTCTAAAGCCTTGACGACTTCCGCTCTCGTTTTTTTCTTTATCGCTGCCGCCCAGACTTGCTATGCACGTCGATGACGGTGAGAATGTAACGCATACCTCGATTGCATTTTGAGTATGGTTGCATGTCGACCAAGTCGGCCTGCCTTAGATCATCGAGTCCTTTCGTAATCACCCGCCGTGTCGCGTAACGACGTCGGGCAGGCGCGTGCAATTCCGCAGCGAGTCCTTGTCGAACGGTCGACAAAACGGAGGTCTTCTTCTGCATGATCAGAGGAGCTAGCCGATAATACCGGCGTCACTCAATTCATCTTCTATTTCTACTATTTCACCATCGATCCCGTTGTTACCGGCGGCTTTCGAAGCGTGTAAAAGACTTAGCCTCTCTACGAGTTTGTTCGGATCGCGCCAATATTTGTAATCTGGCGCCGTCACAACACGTAGGCAGGCCCCTTCTTCTTCTTTTGTTTTTCAAGTCTTTTGCTTTGTCTTTCCCCCCGAAAAGATGTGAGATAATTTCACGATATTTCAGTTTATTTGATTTTGTGGGTCTGTACCTCTTCTTGTGTGCGGAAGTTAATTCGAGAATTTTTTGTATTTCTTCAAATCGTCTTGCGTTACCTCCCCTAAGTTGGGTCGTTGATCAAAAAGACCTGGCTCTAGGTAGAATTTGTGACCCTGAATGTAGAATGTTCCCTCGTCCGGGTGAAGTTCCATGCGTTACCGATGTGAGGTGGCCTTCCTAAATAGTACGGTCCGAAAGTGGTATCTCCTACACCGATTGCAGCATTGGACAAATGGGTTACCAATTGTTCATAACGTTGGCGGCGAACATCTTTATTTCCTTCTTCGTTCCCTTCTTCGTCTTCGAACTCTGGGATAGTTTAAAGGAGGGACCTTCTTCTTCTCCTTCTTGGTTCCGATTTGATAGGAACACTCGTGGAAGGTTGAACGGAAGACGGTGGTATGTTCTTTTTTCCCTCTCTTTCAGGTAGCTCTTTCGAGACGGGCGTCGTGAGATAAGTATCGAGTAATCAATTGCGCATCGTTTCGGTTTCTTGCAAGATGTTCATTTTGTTGCGAATGTTTTCACGTGCCTTCTCCACCTCCGTTTTCAACCTCTCTTCCGACGTTTCGGGTCGAAGGGGAGCGGGTGGTAAGGAAGAGGACGCGGTGTCTTTCCACACAAGCTCTTTTTCGCTTTATCAAGCGCATTCAGCGTTTTCAAGTCTATGTTTGATCTTTTACGTTTCTGTCTACGTTTCTTCTTCTTCTCACGTTTTATTTTTTCAAGCGTCCTCCTACTTTCGATTTCACTTTCATCACACCCGCCACACCGAGCGCGGCAGCTCTTTCACCGAAACTCGCGTCTCTGGACTTGACCCGCTCCCATGCTGCCTAGGCGAGCGCTTCGTCTGCCCTTTTGCGTTCCTCACCTCTTTTGTAGTTGTGGTAAGCGATGTCGTGCTCTCTACACGCTTCGTTCAAAGGATTAATACCACGGTCGTCTCTTTGCAGTTTCTTCATAAGCTTCGTACGGGGCCCGCAAAATTGATATCCACCGGGTATGTGAACTTCGAAGGGTAGATTGTCTATCGCTCGATTCAGCATCCGTCCTATAATTTCTCTTCCGCGATAGTGTCACCCCCGTCGCTTTGCCGCGACATTGAAATGCTGCCGCACGTACACCATTGCGTAGAGTGAAGACTATAGTGAAAGAAAAGATATATAATATAATATATAATTTTAAAGTTATATAATAACTTTAAAAAACACCACCACCAACGTCCGACGGCAAGAGAACCCGGTCGAATCTCGATCGCTAGCGGCCGTTATGAAGTGCACTAGGTTTACATATCACCGCAAAAGCAAAACGGTCGGAGTTCCACACTTTGGAGCACATCGCCTTAAAATCGTTGAAGGTCCTAAAATCGTTTCCGACATGTTCTTTGTAGATATATTCGAGGTTGTTATCGTCTTGCCGGAAGATGATCATATTCGCGTTATCACGAATCAACTGCTTGGGAATTTTGGTGTAAGTTTGACACAAATAATTTGTTTGTTTATGTCCGTGTGTTTATGTCTCCCGGCCGAGAAGTTGGCTTTGATACAGTCTTGATTTTCGGTGGCGATGTCGTCGAAAAAGAAATGAAAAGGAATGATTGAGGTACGCCAATCCGAACTGTCCTGTGAGAAGCGAGATGACCACGTTTGTCTTTCCGCATCCGGATGGTCCCACGATAAGAGCGCGCAGGCTATCGGGGAAAAGCTGTCCGTGACGACTCTTTTTCTCATCTTTTCCGCGCCATAAGGCTGTCACGTTCACGACGGGCACTTTCGCCGATTGGTGAACAACGTTCATCGCAATGCGAAGAGAGAGAGAGAGACTGTTTACATGCTGACAAAGGAAACTGTTTTAAAACGTGAATCACCACCAAAGGAGAGAGAGGGAGGGAGAAAAGGATAAAAATCCCTACTCGGTGTGTGATAAGGATAAGAAAGGAAAAAATACAAATAAAATGAAATAAATAATTTTATTGATAAATTACAAAGGTGGCACATTAAACTGTTATGGATGTCGGTGGTGGCAGTCATCGATGCAATCGCCATCTGGCAGCTCTCGCTAACCATTCCGCTGCGTTGCGCGCGCATCCGCTGACGTCCAGAGGAAGAAGATCGCAACAGACCGTATCCGGTGAGGTTGATGTCGATCGTTCCGTAGTCGTCGTCGTCGTCTTGTTCAGTCGGCGTCGTGATATTGTTTTTTTTCTTTCGTTTTTTTGTTTTCGCGACCTTGCTGGTTTTCTTCTTCATTTTCGATGTACAGCGCATCGGACGTGGATGACCGCATGCAGAAGGAGATGATCGAGAGATGATGGAGACGCTGATCTTACCTCCGCCTCCTCCATGTTTTCTTTGATATCACCTACGTCACATCCACAAACTGCGAGTTGCGAATCGCAAGAAGACGAACCAACTTCGTCTTCACCAGGCGAAGCAAATGGAATTTCTTCTTCTTCCTCTTTTCCACGACTGACATTCATCATCTCGCGACGGAAGGACACGAAATGAAGGCAGTGAGCGAAACACGCGACTTCTTATGCGATCACGTTTTCTTCACCACAAAGTCGTCGATTGGTGCGTATTGCACTTCCGTTTTGGAGATGAGACAATACGCGGAAGTTTTCGCTGGCATGTTTGTTTCTGTTAAGGTACTTTACATAAAAGTTCGGAATAAGGGCAAGACTCGTCGTTGAGATACAGTTTTGCTCTTACAGTATCGCAACCATCGAACTCACTCGCGTTCTTTTTATAATCGTCATCCGTTTGCATAGCAAAGATACGTACAGGGGATGATCCTCCTTCGGAACGGTTTTGACCGCCCACTGAAAAGGCCCCGTTCCCCCTGCCGGGACAGAAGGCAATTCGCGTAGTTCCTGTCGTCTGAATTGAATGGGAATTGGTCTCCTGCTGTCCTCGTCACGGCGAGGGAGGCGGAGTCGCTGAGTGTGAGATGAGGCATTCTCCCAATGACATCGAGGATAGTAAACGTTGCTGCATCTGCTGTTGCTGCTTTTGTAAAGAGACAATTTTTATCTTTGCGACCGCGAATATGCACAAGGTCGTGTTTAACACCGGTCATGACGCGAGTGTGGTCTTCGAAAAATCCCATCCACAATCTCAATGGGATGATCGCGTAAAACCTTCCGTCCGGCTCGCAGAAGACGCGTATGTTGTTGCAAGCATCACCGTTATATAACTGAACCTCCTCGGTCCATCCCGCGCACCCCAACGCTCTTCTTTCCGTCGGAGAGAGCAAAGGAAGATTCTTCAAGGTGGTCGTGATGCCTGGATTTTTCACTATATCGACGATCACGTTGTTGATTTCATAACGAATTTCGCTAAAGAGAAAAGCGAAGCCGTTGTTCACCAATTCGGTGTTGGGACGATCCGTGGTCTCCGGCTTGTCTTCGGAACCTCGGAGGACCAGAGAACTGTCGCACGGTAGATGAACGGCGTCCTAATTCGCGATAGTAATACGTATCTCGTCGTTGTTATTAAACGATTTGATGTAGGGCAAGTGATCGTGAACCGCGACACTTGCGATGATGTGTTTAATATCCTCTGTGAAGAACGTCTATGGCATGTTCGTCGATGAATTCCGTTGAAGAATGATGATTCACTTTCATTCTCTTTGTAGTCATTTTCTTCTCGTTCTCCTTCCTTGGAGAACTAGACTATAACCTAAAGCTCGTAAGTTTTGTTGACTGGATGGTGTTAACGTGGTGAGCGGACAAAGCTCTCTGTGCCTCGGTCGCGAAACGATCCGCATTTTATAGTTCTCGTCGATCCAATGTCGCGTGACGCGGTGAAATATTTTTTCGGTCGGCCTATCTTCGATGATGGCGGCGGGTAAATCGTTCACGTGACTGAACTGAAACAGCACGTTAGCCTTTCGATCGTTTATATACCCGCTTTCGATCACGTTACACACCATGAACACTTCAAAATCTTTCACGATCGTCGGCGAAGCATCGGCAGTCACGTAATCCTCAAAAGGTGTGGGTGACACGGTCTTTGAAAATCCGAGAAGAGGGCCGATCTACTCGGCGTGTTCGAAACGTAGCGTGAATGACGTGTTCTGTGACGCGCACTTTGTTCGTGTGCGGGTCCGCCTCCAAATCGAAAAAGTGCTTCTTACTCGCAAAGTTACCGGGAAACTGAGTAGGATGTACGACATATGATGATTGATGTCTTCTAAGATATACGTACCCGGAGGGACGGACAGCACATAGCTTGCTGAAGTACCCCTCCCTCGACAGATTCGTAGTGGAGTTGGTTGTGACCATCCTTCACGTTGCGAATGTAATGAACAGTGATAAGATGCACTAACGCAATCACGTAAACGTCACTCGAGAGGTCGAGACCCGGCGCGAACTTCACCAAGATCTTCGGCCCCTTTTCGATTAAAGTGTACGTGCGCATGACACGAACATCTCACGCGAAATGATAACGCCCGGTGTTTAATCTTCCTTTTTCTTCTTCCATTCGTGAAAAAGAAATTGCAGGGATAACTTATCACAATTGTTCGCGTTGTATTTTTGAACATGACGCGTGTTGTTCGTCACGCGGTTTCCGCGCGCGTATCGAAGGAATTCGGGAGGGGGTGGAGGTCCGAACAAATCGAAATAACGAACCGTTCGGCCTCGCTTCACGTAAGCGACGAAATGAGTACCGTCGCCACTGGCGTCGTCGAGATTGACGACGCCGCACTCATGCTCCGCCCTTGTTCTTTTTTGCAGCACATCCCGTGTAAACACGCCTCGAAAATGAAGAACGTTCAAGATCTTCGCAAAACGTGTCATTTCCTCCACACGGTACTGCACTCAGTTTTTCGAAACCCCCTCTCCTCCTCGTCCTCCTGTTCGTTCCAAGCATTTTCGCGGCCCTTAGCAACACACCCGATCCTTTTTTGGTCTCTTCCATGACCTTGTTATGATGCATTATTTCCGCAAATTCATAGTTTTGTTTTTGGCGTTTTTCACAGCGTTCGCAACTGCGGAAGCGCCGCCTGCGACAGCACCGAGCGCGCTCAGTCCGCTTAGGATGGATGGAATTAAGGGGATGAGGGCAGGAAGAAACCCACCTCTCTTACTCTTCCTTCCGCCACGCGCAGTTCTCGTCCTTCTCCTTCGTACGCCACTACCATAGACTAAGGATGTATAGACAGCTCACTGCCTTCAGCGGAGAGGTTATGCTTGGAAGGTAACTCATTCAGAGATGGCACCACCGTCGCATCTTAGTTCCGTAAAATGTGGTAACCGAGTAGATTGCGCACAGGTCGCGACTCTGCCCCCACTACCGATTTCACCCCTCCACCATTCACTGGCGATATTTTCAAATTATTGAAACTATTACTGCCACAAGATCTTTCTACGGCATTTACATTTAGGGAGCACATGGTGGGCTGTTGCCCTAAGCGTAAGCACGCGGGACCTTCCGCCTTCACTCTACCAATTAACTGCACCCCAACAATGACGTGATCCTGTGACCTTAATTATTATAATCATGCGAGCACTTCTCTTATCCATTCATTGAAACGCTTTTTTAAAAACAATATTATTTATCATATAGTGGTGAAGTGTCCTGCGTTGCTCAAGCATTTATTAATCAGGGACTGAATATAAATTATCGTAATCTATGTTAAATTAATTTATTAAACAGGGACTGAATATAAATTATCGTAATCTATATTAAATTAACATGATTTCCGTTTTACTTCTCACCAACAGGGACATCAATAATTGAAAAATATATTAACCCTTCGTTGCACGATTTTTTCCTTTTAAGGTCAAACTTTTTTGGGGAATATTTCGGATTGTGGAGATATTGGGAAAAATACATAACAAATTCTAATTTACATCTGTGTCGTAAAATTGAATTTTTTTGCTTCTTTGCATATATGCAAAGATGCGCGTTAAGTTGTACATTTTGCCTTTGCATGCAGCAATATTGTGGAATAGTGAATATGACACGTATAACAAAGTGCGTGCAGAAAAGTTTATAATAATAACCCATAGTAATTTTATTCGTTATCATATTATATTTTATCTATTCAATCATTTATTATATATATATATTTATACATACATAGAATTTATTTGATTTTTACTATTTTTCATGATTACATTTTTTACATCATGAAAATGAGTAAAAATCAAATAAATTCGAACATAATACATAATCTCCAAAAACACTCCTGATATCGCGGCACGATATATAATACAACTTCTCGAGCTTTATACTCGGCACAAATGCTTTGTACTCCTTATAACATTTACTTATCATCTGGCAACTGGTACATTGTCGGCAACAAGGAAGCGGCCAGGCTTCCAGATTTCAGTGGAAGAGATAAGACAAGAATAGAATGATCTCACGGAAGATATCTTCTCGAAAGGTTGGCCAAGAGCAACAATCTCATTGAGTGTTCTCAGTACAACACCGCGACCACTGGAGGCTCAATGCAAATTTACGTGCACCTTTGCAGGTATGCAAAGTCCAAACATCCCTCTTTAAAATTACAACTATAAACAGAAACTAGATTCCAAATAATTCAATTCTTACAAAAAACTTCACTTTTAAACCACAAAAATCCCCATTCAATTAAAGTAATTAACAACCACAAAAAAATCAAAGTAGGGCGACAAGCACTCCCGGAGTGAACCGGAGTTCACCGAGAAAAAAATTTCAAAAAGACTACTTATGCTCAAATTGTCGAGTACCCAATGAATCTAATGGTAAATAAACCCTTCCCGAATACGCCGAAATGAGCACTCAAAATGTGGTTTGAAAAAATGATTTCAAGGCAAAAATTTGTATTACGGAAGCATAGAAACACTCCAGAAATATGTAAATTGTTTATTATTTACAATTGAAATGAATATATTTGCTCAGACAGAAAAATTAGTGAGAAATAAGCGAGCAGTCGAATTGTGTAAATTGGGTGCTTTTTTATTTCTTGCTTAATTATTCTTTCTGAACAAATATATTCATTTCTTTTGTAAATAATAAACAACTTCTATGTTTCTGGAGTGTTTCTATGCTTCTATAATGAGCCATTCCACGTCAAATCGCAAGAGTTATTAGTATTTATTAGTTTCAGGAGTTATTAGTATTTCAGATGTTCACTCTTCCCACAGAATGTATGGCATTGTGTCATACATATTTTTGTGGGTAACATCGTGGGTGACTTGTGGGTCACTAATGTTCTTATGGGTGAGAGCGAAACGAATTGAAATACGAGCCATTCCACGTCAAATCTCACTCGAATTGACACGATTATTTAAAAAAAAATGACACGAATATATGGCATTCATTCTGGACATCAAAAAAAGAGGCACGTGTTTCTTTATTTACCTGAAAATTGTTTATTTGTGTAGTTTTGCCTATATTAAATTTTTAAATTTACGCGTACTTTGCAAAATATGATTAATTGACTCTCTGAATGTACTTAACATAAAAATTACTGGTTTGTTTCGTTTACTTTTTTGATATGTGTATTCTATTCATCTGTAAATTACTTTCTCAAAAAATAAATATTTCATTAAAAAATTGTAATTATTTTTTAAAAACGAAAATTTCTTTCTGAACTCCCTCAGATTAAAATTTGAAAAAATAGGCATATTTCTTGTTCAATTTTCTACAAAACATAACAAGAATTATGCCCACTTTTGGGCACTCAACACGTATAGATAAAAAAAATCAATTGTAATTATGGTATACGGGCGCGTGGTTCCTGCCCCTGCACTAACAAATTGTGTTCAGTCTTGGATACTAATGCCGACGAACAATAAAAAGAATGGCCCTCTGCCTGATTTGGGTTTCAAGAAACATTAGTTAATCTATGTTTACTCTTTCCGCAGAAGGGATGGGTGACAGCAAAACGAATGCTTTTCCACGTGTCAGCGAAACGAATTTTACTGCGAGTCCCTATAGGGACGGGGTGCCCTCCTAACCTTGCTCGTGAAGTACAATCGACCACTTGTCAAGGGACATGGTAAAATTTTCTCAACATTAGTCGCAATACGCAGTACTTATGAAGACAAGAGTGCTAGTATTTGTTCTGTGAATCGTGTGTACACTATGCAACAGGAGTGGCGATCAGCGTACGAGATAGATTTTTCAATCCATTTAAACTTTCTGATCACGATTTTTAAAAAAGAAAATGCCTAAGACGCGTAAACCACGATTTGCTGGAGAATGTACAGGAGTCATTAGATTGGCGAATTTGTGATTCATTTCGGAAGAAAGGGAATCGCACTGATAAGTTCCAGTGTGATATTTGTGAAATTCGATTTGTAAACAAAACAATTTCTATTACTGACTCAATGCAGTCCTTGATTTTCAAAAGATGTTTCCTTCAATTTCTTCACAGGATTTATGTAGATTAAAATCACCAACTGGTGAACTTTTGGGAATTGTTAGAAATTCTATAAACGTATTTAAGTCTTCTTTTCCTAAAATCTGGCACAGAAGGAACATTAAAAAGAATCTTTTGAAGGAGTTAATGTTTCCTGAAGTTCACAGGAAAAGAAGTATTGTAGAAGGTTGTGTCCTTCACGAAAACTTTGTTTTAGATCTTCTTTTCAGGGTCTTAATACAAAAATATTGTAAATGGTCAGTGACAGATGTACCTTGCCACGAAAAAAGTTTTAGAAAACTCAAAGTAATTGACCAGTAGAGAGAAGGTATTATTTTTTACCTTGTGTTTTGCATACGAGTACATAATTAACTAGGAGAAGGGCATAGGAATGTGGGAAGTTCCTTTAATGCGAATTTTTCTCAATTGTTATTGAGTTTGGAATGATAAATATTCATATAATTATATTTTTGTGTTTATAGAGCAGTAAGTTTTGATGAAAAGGATCTCCAATTTTAATTGTATGATATATCAAGGGTATCTAAGGAGGGCATAATTTATCTTTACATGAAGCCCCGGGGACATTTTCAACATGTTCAAAAAAACCGCTCCAGACGATTTGACTAATTTTTTTTGTCAGATAATCTAAAGGTAGTTTAAGAGAATGGTCTTATGTTGGTTGAAAACTCTGGTTTTTCGAAAATTGAAAAAAATCAAAATTTTTTCGGAGTCTTCCTACAGCTACAATTGTGAAGATACATTTTTTTCTTAATGAAATATGTTTATAAAAAACAGGTCTTTAACCCATATATTCCCAACTTTTTTTTTAGAATTTTATGATGACACTAAGTTTCCCTTTTTGTTTTGGTCTAATTTACATGAATTTTTTCTATTTTCACTAATTTGACATCTCATATTGTGTAGGAGCCCCGCCCCAAAAATGGGGCAATGGGAACAGGAGGGTACAGTGTTTTTAGGAGCAGGAAAACCCTATTTTCAAGAGCAAATGTTTATTTTTTTGCACTAAGTAATGAAGAAATATATGTAAGCTATAAAATAGAAATTATTTAATGATAATAAACGTGTTAACAATTTTTTAGCATTTCATGTTTGAGAAATGTTCGATAGACACTGATTGAAACGAAGTAACTTATGTTCTGGTCTACATGTGCTTATGAATGAAATTTTTCAAAGCAATTTGCATGGCAGCCGACATTACACTTTTTACATTTCTTCATGGTGTTTTTATGGCATTCGCCACATCTGACTTGTGTTTCACTTTTGACAATTATATGATCACGACCATCCAGTCTCACTTTTTCTGGTATCCTCTTTTTTACCACCTTTGGCGATCTGCCTATTTTTCGCTCTAAGCTTTGTCCCAAGTATGTCTGAACTATTATCCTGATAAACTGTAGGTAATCTAAATGATTAACGCTTTTTCCAGAAGGTGTGAGACGGTATAACTGAAATGCATTATTCATGGATGCATTCAAGGGAAACATCAAAAGTTGCCAATACCACTTTTTCATTCTGATGGCTGTTCTGTAACATGAGACATTTTGATCAAGCCGATCCACCCCTCCCATATACAAATTGTAGGCAGAAATGCAAGCAGGTTGTAGAATTTCAATTTTCTTCTTCTCAGATAAACTCCAGCGTTTAGCTTTTCCTAGAGGAGATACTCCTACTTTGTTGGAGGCAACAGTTACGATATTGTTATCGTTGTAGCGGACAACACTGATCTGTGTTTCTTGGTCTGTCACTTGATCATACGCACCTCTTTGCATCTTTTTCATTTTAGAAGGCTCTATGAGAGGGGCTTTTTCGACTCTATTGTTCCTGATAGTACCAGTTGCATCATGTCCCATGTTACCTAGTTTTTCTAGAAGACGAATGGAAGTAAAATAATTGTCCATATATAAGCTGTGCTTTTTCTTCTCGGGTAGTTCTTGGAGCAAGTCCATAACTACTGATCCACCCACACCAAGATCTGGCATTTCGTTCCCAGTAGAAGCTCCCTGGTACGGTTCCGCTTGTACAAGGTAGCCCAATCGAGTGCAAAGGGACCATACCTTGAAACCAAAACGTATTGGTTTCCCATGTAGGTGTTGTTTCGTGGAGTGACGACCATAGTACGGAACCATGGTTTCATCGATGCACAAGTTCGCATCTTGGGGAAAGAAAGTGAGCCATCTTTCGTTTATCATTGCCCACAAAGGTCGAACTTTCGAGAATTTATCACTTTTAATTAGGTTATTATTGTCAGAGACATGAAAATACCTTAAAATTTCTTCAAATCTATTTCTAGATATTGCCCTTGCTACTCCTTGGTGATGTGTGTCAATTCCAGTGTCCCAGTACAGACGGTACCCTTGCATTACCACAATATCCACTGAGCAACAAAATAGCAATAAAAGTTTTCATTTCACATAGCGACACATGAAATTTAGTGTTTCCTTTGAAAACAGCGTATTTCATACTCGTTTCAACCAGCAAATCAAATACTTCACTGTCATAAAATAATTCAAACAGATCAACAGGAGACCACTCTTTTTTATTCAGCCAATCTGGTTGTTCCCAAGTACGTTCTGGGACAGGTATAATGTCCGATTTTATCCAGTTTCGAACCTTCTTCTTCCTTGAATCTGTGGTCAATTCAGCCGCGGTCCTCTGGTTCATAACATCGAGTGTTACTTCTTGTGATGGTAAAATAATTTCTTCTATTCCGGAGGAAGTAATTTTTGTTGCCTGCAGTTCTCCTAGGCCTCGGAGCTGGTTTCCAGTTAGATGGTTTACATCACCATCTTCTATTTCATCTTCTCTACTGTCTTCATCACTTAGAAGATGGTTCTCAGGAGCAGAGATATAAATAGAAGCTTCTGTGAAATCATCACTTTCTAATAAACTTATTATTTCGTTAACGGATAATCTGAAATGAATAATAAGAGAATCAAATGAAATTCAAATAGAAAAAAATATTTAAACATTCGAATATAATATATAATCACGCCCTGAAATATTGATATTTACTCAAAAGTCAAAAATATACTTGCTAACAATAGATATAAAACCCTGTACCCTCCCGTTCCCATTGCCCCAATAAAGGGGCGTCACTTTTTTATTGTAATTTGCCGCTAAAATAAAAGCTATAATCTTTTGTATGTAAAATATATTTCAAATATAAGTTTCACCAAATTGTGTTATAACAAAATAAACGATAAAAATAATCATTAATTTAAGTAATGTACTTACGATTCGTGAAGCGACATGATGCTCAAATGCAGGCACTATACGAAGGTCTCTCACAACAATGGAAAACGCTACAGAGTAATCCAGTGAACTTTATCTTATTCATTGTTGCCAACACAACAACATAGGGTATATAACACATCTTCATTCCTTTCAAGAAATGAACTATTAATAGGAAAATACACTGCCCCATTTTTGGGGCAATGGGAATATATGGGTTAAATAACGTCATGTTCAAATTTTCGAAAACATGAGTATTTTTTGCGATATTCTGTGTCAAACGTGCAATTTTTATTTCCTTTAAACCATTTTTTCTTAGACATCTCACAACAAATTTTGATTAAATTGGGACCTTAGATAGCATAAAGGTAGCTTAAGAGAATGGTGCATGTCTAATGTTCGTTAAAATGCCTGGTTTTGCAAAAATTAAAACAAAAATGTCGGCCACTTCTTACAATACTCCGTATATACGTGCATATACGGAAAAGTAAAATATACTATGTATATACGTATGTATAAGGAAAATAAAAATAATTGATTTAAATATAATTTGTTATTGGAAATGCCAATATTAATTCAATTTTTGCTTCCTCACACTTTAACTTATCGACAACGCGGAGGCTACAATGGAATTTCGCTTAGCGCTCGCGAATTCCTGGGAATTAAGTACATGTCATTGTTACGATTTGCGATAACAGCTAGAGGCGCGCAACTTGGCGACAACGTGCGATTAGCCACCACGAGTTCGTACATTGCTGTGTGTCTTCTGGGAGCAAATAAAAAAACTTCACTCCAGGAAAACATTGCCTTTGATATTAACCAGCCATTCAGCAACACTGAAATTTGAAGGATATAATTATTTGTGCGATATGAATGAAAAACTCAATAGCTAAGATGACAGTAGGGCAGAAAATGCAATATCTTAATAATGCGTATAATTTTAATAATTCGGGAAAGTACGTGCTGTTTTTTATAATTCGGGAAAGTACGTGCTGTTCTAGCACCACTAGTTCAGTTTTGTTATATATTTTTTTTATCTGTGGGGACCCTGAGGCACGAGCCTCGTCTGCCTGCGCCTAAAGATGGCCCTGCTTTCTCAGGCCTCACATCCCATATTGAACTGGGACACTGCTGATGTCAGCAATTTCAATCTTTTTTCTGGAAAGAAATGTTTCTTTTGGGCACTTGCTCCAAACAAAACTATGCAAACATTCATTTGCATTCTGTGTTTTCCCTTATACACATTCCAGTAATTCATTTTTTGCAAGCCTCTGATACATAGGAATTATTTTACAAATAACACTGGGAGACTACAGTTTTCTTGTCGTTTTTGCCATGTTTTGAAATTTCATTCTCTTGAGCTCGATTGTAGAAGCACCATGAATTTTCTCCTTTAGGGCATTTAAAATGCTATGTCTTCAAGTCTGTTGGCATTGCATGATATAAGGTGGCAAGTATTGCAGACTTCATCTTCTGCACATCTGGAATATTCTTCTGGATGGCATTGTGATAATTTGCTAAGACAAATAATTATGTCATCCTTTAAATTGACTTCCTTTTTACCAAGTGTATCACCCTTCACTTTCTATTCTTGGATTATTTTTGTAAGCCTGTTTTAAATCTTTATATCACATGTTTTATACATTCTTCTTTTCTAATAATAAAGTTGTCTCCATAGATGTTCAGTTTCAGATGGTGATTGAAAGTCCTTGCATCACCATCTGATAGTATTGTTGTATATCTAAAATGATGAGCTACATCCATTGCATTTGAAGATCCATTAAAATTACTAACACACTCTCCACTTAAATCATGAATTTCTTTCCATTTTTTATATTCACAGCTTTCTTTTCTAATAATTTGCTCTTGTTCTTTTCATAAGTGCCACAGTATTTTGACAAAACATGAAAATCAGCCATATGACCAGTCAAGATATCGATAACAATTCCCATTACATAACGACATGTAGTGCCTCGTTTATGCCATGTTCCATCACACAATACTAAAAAATTTATAACTTCATCACTGACTGAATCTAGAACATCTATGTAAGCTTTATGTATGGCTACATATGAAAGCCTCAAAATTTCCTCTAATTTTTGCATTATTTTTAATAACAGAGAGAACATGAGAATTGTAAGTTGAAACATTCATTCATGGTAAACCAATTACCATTGAAACTGCTCTATTGCTGAATGTCCCCTACCTATTTGCAAAGAAGCATCCACAATTTTTCTATTCACTTCATGTGGTGGCCTACTACAAGATGATGTTAGGGTAGACGATGGCTATTTGAAATTTTATTTAACAATACAATTATTACACTTGTTCATTAACTGAAGAGCAAATTACATTGATTGTTTTACTTCAATGCATACATTTGAGGATCCACAGACAGCACTCACACGTATCCTTTCAGTAAATGTTCCCAAACACTCTTGTGAAGTAACATGCAAGTGCAATTCTTTTCTTCGGATATTTCACTGTTCAGCAGGAAAAACATCAATGAACTTGGAAAGAATGTTCACACTGGCTGATGGCTTGACCGGTGATATTTTGGCTGAAAATGAACAATGATTGACATCTGATACTAAAAACGTTTCTACTTCCTCAGCACTGGCATTTATGACTGCAATCTCCTGCCGTTTCTTCTTTACAAAAGCTGCATTTTTATTACCACTGCACTCCTTTGCACCGAAATAATTCTAACCTGAAGTACCCGACGGAAAATAAATTGAGAATATTAAATACTTATTAAAATAGTTATACTAACAAATATTAATTATACTACCAAATAACTAAGTTATAGAAAAGTTAAAATAAAGAAACTAATGTGACTTAAAGTTTGGAATTATTCGTTTAAAACGAAAGTTCGCAACAAATCTTGTTAATGGCGTTAACGACCACTTAACATTAGAAACATTAAATTTCTGGCAGATTTCGAATTGAAGATTTGCGCCATGGAAGTCCGTTCGGCTCGCGAATGGGATCGCTCGACTCCGCTCGGGTGTCTTCGTGTACGTTCGTGGCTCCACATTTTGCTCTCCCGAGAAACAAGTGGCCAGGCAGGCCAGCTGGGGCGACGGCAGCCCGAGCCCAGTGCCTGCCGTCGCCATGGAAACAACTCCCCTCCACCATGTTACCCCCCCCCACCACCAACAGAAACCAGACAGCCTTTCACACTTCCCGACGTTGGCGCATCCTAGCGGTGTACGGGGAACTATTCAAGGATGTAACTAAAAACACGCCTGGTGAGCCCTCTATATACATCTTTACTCTATGCCACTACCCTTCAGATGACGATTCCTACAGGGACCGCCGACGCATCGAGCTCGCAAAAAAGTTCCGCGACCCATTGCGGCCGGAGCGATCACCGCGCCCGGAGAATCGTTTCAACGCTCACAGCTCTTTTCTCTCGCCCCCTTCGTGCGCCTCTCCGCCGTCTTCTTTCTCTTCGTAACTCCTAGTCGGATTGTCTAGTACAATCTCTCGTCGTTGTCGTTGCACACATAGTGCGAACCAAGTGTCGAAAATATATTTAATATATATATATATATATATATATATATATACACATACACACAAGGAGGTCTCCTTAAAAAAAACAATCTTCTTTTCAAGCGTCTTCATATATCCATTTAAACAACTCGTCATGGCTTTATCGAAACTCGTCATGCGCTTATCGACTTCCTCGCGCAATACTTTCTTCAAATTGACCTTTTCCAATTTTTCTATGATTGCTTCGAGATTAGAATAATCGTTTTTGAATAGTTTTTTTATGCACGACCATCCGCGTGGTTTTTCGCATGCGCCAGCATGTCATCCAATTGCGCCTTAATCACCACGTCCGAGCTGCCTGTGCCGGCGCCTACTCTGCGAATAAGTCTGTTGTGAAAATTGTAATTACCGGACGAAACGACTTGCGGTAAAATTTCCATAAGCCCGGACGGAATTTTATTTTCGTGCGCGCTCGTGGTTGTTTGTAATTCGCTTTTTACAAAATTCTTCAAAGATTGTTCTTGTTTAGCGAACGTATTTATATTTAGCATTGCCAAATCCGCCATGCGCTTCTCGAGTTCGTTGCGTACTACTTTCTCAACGTATGCGACACGCTCATCCGTTAAAATATCCAAAGGCCCGGATTGAATTTTCTTTTCGTGCGCGCTCGTGGTTGTATGTAATTCGCTATTCACAAAATCCTTCAAAGATTGTTCGTGTTTAGCGAAACGAACCGTCACGTCTTTTCCTATTGGATTTTTCCGTGTAGCCTTTCATTAAAGTACCGAAATCATCAAGATGAACGAATACCTCGTTGTGTCTTCCGACGTCCATGTGTCGCTTAAGCCCGCTCCGACGCACTCGCGTGCTGTGACCGAATATATCCATCGTGATGACAGCACTAACGCTATTGTTGTTTATAGTAGTTATTTACATACAGTTATTTATAGTAGTGTGTGGAAAACGCAATCATCTTGTTTTGTCATGAAAAAATATCTACCCGAACAGGGACTTAAACCCTGGACCGTTAGGTTATGAAAAAATGTGTTAATGGTAGACCTTTCAAAGAGCGCTGCATGCGCGCTCTCGTAGCATGATTTGTGAGTGCCCTCTAGTAGCGCAAATGGAAAGTTGTTGTGGCGCGCGCATCCAAGAGCGCCGCATGCGCGCTCTCGTAGCAAGCAATTGAACTTAACTTGATAGTGCCCTCTAGCAGCGAAAACGGAAAGTTGTTGTCGTGGCGCGCGCAAAGCCCAAGGCAAGCGACCGGATGTTGTGGTTTATACCACTTAATTAGCGCTGCTAATGAAGGCGCTTGGCGCTAATGAAGATACTCGGGCGCGCGGGTGCTGGGTTGGCAACCGCAGGATCTTGTGGTAGAGATTATACGCGAAGATTACTCACACGCGCGAGATCGCGTGCGAGGTCCAAGGCAATTCCCCAAATGAAAGGTCGACGGTCATTCGCGTTTTGCAGTCGAACGCGAACGTTTTTTGCAGCACGAAATGGATCAATTGTTTACGTCTTGTCAGCGTGGTGGTGTGATGAAGTAGTTACACTCCTTTACTTACATCCAGAGTTAATAAACAGCGTGATGGCAAACGGTCGACAAGTCATGCATTTCGCGGCAGAATTTAATCTACTGGCTACCTGCGCGTACCTGGTGGGTATGGATGCCTGCATGGATGCTATAAATGAAAGAGGGATGACGCCGCTTCACCTCGCTGTGATACACAATTCAGCTGAAGTGGCGGAGTTTTTATTCAATTGTGGTGCCAGTCGCAAACTGCGGGATCTGGACGGAGTGTCGCCTGTCGACTTGATCGTCGGGCGTGCACAGGCTAGATCTCCGGCCCGCTCAATTTTACAACAAATGTATGTTGCAATGTTGGTGGGCGATTTATCGGATGCGGAAGGCGGTCCGGTGTCATTAGGCTACGGACCACTGCCGTTTCTAGCACCACCGCCTCCGCCACCTCAGCGTGTGCCATCACCACCGCCGCCACCACCTCAGCGTGTGACCTCACCACTGCTACCGTCTCCACAGCCGTCGCCACCGACGACGCCCCGCATGCCGCTGAGACAGCCGCAACAAGCTCCTCCTCCACAGCAGGAGTGGGTCCACGCTGCTGCGCGATGGGCCTTGCGGGCGCGCTGTGAACAACGTTGTCATCTCCATCCGAGGCGAGAACTCTTTGCAGAGGAGGAGATAATGGAAACTGGCGAGGAGTCTCAGCAATCTCCTCATCCACCACCACCATCACCACCTCCTCTTCCTCCAGTGGCTATCGAAGATCTTCGCCCGAAGGAAATGGAGCGGCTTTTGGAGGAAATGGAGCGGCAGCGGCAGCAGGAAATAGCGCTAGCGTTAATCTCTAGCGCTAGTTGGACGAGACGTCCGATTCCTCTGGTGAGTAATTTTTTATTCAATATATGATAGTGTTCATTACATTCGCATTTCCCAAAAAATCGGGAAAGTAAAACTACGATTTTTAGACTTGATGAAATTGTTAGGCGCATCGCTCGACTCTTTAAGTCGATTCGACCGATTATATTGCTCGATTCGACCGATTTGAAATTCACCCGTGAAGCTTTTCCCGACGATCGTCTTTTCGCTTTGGCCAGAAGGAAGGGGGTGTTTCCCTTCGATTATGTCAACGACGTGTCCAAATTGGGCGAAACGAGGCTACCACCGCCCGAGGCCTTTTTCAGTCGCCTCACAGAAACACCCGTTTCGGACTCGGAGTACGCGCACGCGCCGTAGTGCAAAGCGTTCTCCGTTCAAAATTTCGGCGAGTACACCGATTTGTATTTGAAAATCGACGTCCTGCTAGAAACAGACATTTTGGAAAAATTTCGAAATTTGTGTTTGGAGGTGTATGGGCTCGATCCTCTGTTTTACTACACCGCTCCCGGGCTTTCGTGAGACGCCATGTAGAATACCACCGGCGTGCGACTAGAGCTACTCACGGACATTGACATGGTTCTCTTTTTCGAACGGGGCATCCGGAGGGGACTCTTGCAAGTGATCGGTCGTCACGCTGAAGCCAATCACCCCTTTGTGGGTGAACGCTTCCGGCCAAGTGATAAGGAATCGTATCTCGCCTACGTCGACGCGAACAATTTGTATGGTTTTTTTATGTCACATTCGCTTCCGGTGGGCGACTTCCGGTGGATGCCGGAAACCGACATCGAGCGGTTGAACATCGCAGAGACGGCTTCGGAAGTCGATCGGGGATAATATGTTTTGGAGGTCGACCTTGAACCCTGACGAAATCCACGATCGCTTGAGCGATTTGCCGCCCTGTCCGGAAACCCGTGTCCCCCCGACTCGAAGAGCAGGCAAGTCAAGTTGCTGGCGACGCTTCTGCCCAAGCGTCGTTAATTCGTTCAGAATCGAAATTTACTTCAGGCCCTCGAGTTGGGAGTGCAACTCACGAAAATTCATCGCGTTCTCTGTTTTTCGCTACGACCTTGGCTTACCAAGTACATGGACCTGAACAACTCGCGTCGACAGCGCGCGTCCTCCGACTTTGAAGATAAATTTTATAAATTAATGAATAATTCGATTTATGGCAAGTCGATGGAGGACGTGCGCTAACACCGACGCATTTATCTCGTGAATAAGTGGGATGGGAGGTGCGGAGCGAGATGTCTCATCGCCGATTGCGCGTTTGTGCGTAGTCATCACGTGAACGGCGATCTCATGACAATCTAGTTGCGCAAAACGAAGGTGAAGCTCGCGAAGCGAGGGGTTATTTGGGGTTTTGTATTTTGGAAATTTCAAAACATATAATGTATGATTTTTTATAGTTATTGTCAGAAAAATCTTCGCGATCTTCATCTGCTCTACTTGGATACATTCATTCATTCTTTCTACTTCCACGAGTGTGTACGCTGAGATGGATCGGCATCCATCCTGTTTCGATACTTTCTCTTTCGGTCCCGATTGGCGGTGACACCTCGCAATAAGAACGTATTACGGCTGTTTAAGGACGAATGCGGAAGCGATCCTCTGCTCGGGTACGTAGGTTTACGTCCAAAAATATACTCCATCGAAACCCGATCTCTCGGGTGTGTTCTCTCGGGCAAAGGGAGTGCAACGTTCGGTCGTAAAACGTTATAAATTTCAAAATTATTTGGACTGTTTATTTCGGAACGAAAAAAAATCGACAAGCAATGCGTCATTCGATCCAAATCTCACATCAATTCTTCGTTTGTCCAAAACAAGCGTTCGTTGTCCGTTTCCGACGACAAACGCTATTGGCTCCATAAATTTACAAGCCTGCCATCGGGTCATTTCCGCATCTTGTGTACGCTTTCGTCCATTTCTTCTTCTTCTTCAGCGTGCACGCTCGTCCCTGCAGGCGAGGTTCATGTAGATTAGAATTAATTTTTAATTTTCATTACTTATTTTAAAAATTTTGTATTTATTTCAATACTTTTCAATTTCTTTCTTTCAATTTTTATTTATTTTATGGTTAGACACTTTTAGTAGTAGGGAGTTTTTTTATGGCTAGTCACTTTTCAAATAGTAGTAGAGAGAGAGCGTTTGCAATCACTTTGAAGACGGGAGGGTGAAGTCTAGACACGTCATTCGTCCATCGACCATCGTCATGGAACGACCTCGAAGCGTAAGATCGCTGGAAGAAGCAGATGATGGAGTACTGGGTCAGCCTCCGCGACGCCGCCGAAGATCTCGCCATCATAGCAGTCTTCAGCGCACCTACTACGTTGAAGCCTATCGCTCGATTGTCGACGTCGCCGTTGATGTGATGTGTGCCGCCCGACGCTGTCACAAGGAAGAAGAAGGTCCAACAGATGCTGGAGACGAAGAAGAAAAGGAAAAATCTCTTCACGATCTCGCGGTTGCATGTCACGATAAAGTGCTATGGATCGTGATGATTCTCGGCGAAGTGTCCTCCTGTCCGTGCTTCGAGTTTAAGGCTGACGGTTTATTCGTGCGCTATTGCGCCATCCAGAAAGCTTTGAACGCTCCCTGCGTCTCCTTCCTCACCCCCTCCCCTTGTCATCGACGGTGATAAGCAATCACCACCAGCGCCCCACCACAGCTCATACGGAAGCCGGTAATAGGAGACATCCTGAACCGGAAGAATTTATTCTCACAGTGCACACTGAAGTGTTAGCATTCGTCGAAGCTCTCCGACACCTTCAAGATCCGTACGGTGAAGCACTGCGACGGCGAGTCTCTCGCGTTCGTCGGTCATACAGTCTCTTCATCCACCGTTCGAAAATAGTCCTCCGACGTACTCTCCATCTCCAGCTGACAAATGACCAATATACGTCAGTGCAATCTCGAGTTGGATCTTGTCATACAACATTTCATCAACGACGGCTGTTCTCTTCTCGGACTCGACGATCGCTTTCTGCAGCTTCTACCCATCGACTTGCTAATACATTGGGTCGCGAAGGCCGTCTGTCTTCCACTGAGGAACTCTGAAAAGAATTCGGAAAAAATTCAGAAAGAAATCAGAAAAGTATCCAATGTATAATTCATTTGATTTCAATAAAAAATACTTCTTTAACTTGTACTGTTTTTCATTTGTTTTACCCAGTCACCGCCTTGTAGGGTTTCCTTTCTTTTTCGAAACTAGATATTTGCTACAACAATTCATAGTCTATTATGAAAATAAATAGGCCTTTTCAAAATAAATAAAAAAGTAGCGCCGAACAGGGACTCGAACCCTGGACCTTTCAGTTAAAAGTTATAAAATGCTTTACCGACTGACCTATCCGGGCTCTCTGTCATAGCAGGTCGCGTAACTGAAAGTCTTTGCTCACAGAGCGCGCCACTACCTCCTTCCCGCCGTCGCTCACAGAGCGCGCCACCACCACGACCTCCTTCCCCCCGTCGCTCGCAGAGCGCGCCACCACCTCCTTCCCGCCGTCGCTCACAGAGCGCGCCACCGCACTACCAACGCCGACGAGTATCTCTCTTTCTCTTTTCATTCGCGCCGAGCGCAGCGCTCATCTAACGTCACATCAACCACAACATCCGGTGCCACCGAGTCGCCGCCGAGCGCCGGGCGCAGCGCTCATGAAGCGCTAGCAACGACAACATCCGCTGCCGCCTAGCCGCAGCCCGCCTACTATCAGTACCCCCGAGGCACCTCCATCGGCGCTGGCGCCGTAGCTCAGAGCCAGAGCGCTGGGCAACCCCCCCTCTCGCACACAGGAAACGGTGCTCAGCCTGGTTCGAATCCACCTAGCGCAGATGCCCATTTTATAAACACACACCGCACCCCAGCCTCACACCCTCCACACCGAGCGCGCCACCACACACACCTCACACACGCTTACGCACTTCGCCGCCAGAGCACTCACGGCCCCACACACACCATGCGGGTCCTGGGACAGGTCATGCCGGACAGCTAATAAGCTCCGGCACTTCCAGCTTCCTGGAACAGGACGTGACGTCACCTTATCAGCTGACGTCACTTCCTGTCCCAGCGGACCGGAAGTGGCTTATCTAACCGCAACTTCTGTTCCGAACCCATGTCCCAAAACCCGCATATTCCCCCTACTGACGTCTATACCGGTATGGACGTTCATAAAGGTTATACCGGTATTTTCAATGGAAATAGATGGCACGTTCACGCCCCCTCATCCGCGTTCGCGCCCTCCGCACACACGCGTATTCGCGCCCGCCACATGCGCGCTCGCGCCACACGCGCGCTCGTGCCCCCACACGCGCATTCGCGCCCCCAAACGTGAGTTCGCGCCTTCACACGTGCCTTCACACGCGCGTTTGCGCCCCCACACGCGCGTTCGCGCGACCATACGCGCGTTCGTGCAACCACACGCGCGTTCGCGCAACCACACGCGCGGTTCGTGCCCCCACACGCGCGCTTGCGCTTCCACACGCGCGATTGCGCCCCCACAATCTTGTTCGCGCCCCACGCGTGTTTGCGGCCCCGACACGCGCGTTCGCGCCCGCCACACGCCCGTTCGCACCCCCACACGCGCGTTCGCACCCTCACATGCGCGTTTGCGCCCCCACACGCGTTCGCACCTCCACATGCGCGCTCGCGCCTCCACACGCGCGTTCGGGCCCCCACATGCGCGTTCGCGCTCCCAAACGCGTGTCCGCGCTCCCACACGCGCGTTCGTGCCGCCACACGCGCGTTCGCGCCCCACGCGCGCTTTCGCGCCTACACGTGCTTTCTCTCTTTCGTTCTTTTTCTTTCGCTTTTTTCTCTTTTTCTTTCTCTCTCTGTCTCTCTTTCTCCCACAGTACGCATTCGGAAGGGCGTTTGTTGGGGCCAAAGGTCAAACATCCGTCGCTCACATTTTAATCCTCCACACTGCGAAAAGAAATTGATAGCTTGGAGTATGTCGAGTATCCTGTGTCGAACCGGAGACGCCCGTGGGTCAAAACGCTGATCTCCGGAAACTGCCTACGGCGCAGCCATCGCAGATATTACAAAGTGACAACTGATTCCGAGAATGCATCGGCTGAGCCCAGGAGTTACTGAATTCTTATCAGCCGATGTCAGATTTCTATCGCCTTCTTTCTTTCACAACTGATGTCAAGGGTCATATCTTGGCAGAGGCCGCAGGCCCGACGGGGCGCAGCTTGTCAGCTATTCGGTCGCGGCAACTGGAAGAGAATTCTAGCGACCGGCTGCTCGGATCAGTAGTTTTCTTTGGTTTCTCCGATCAATATCAGAGGAATGTCGGAGCAGTACCCTAAAAATGGGCCATGGACGGCGCGCTATCTTTCCTTCCTCTTGTCCTATCCTCATCCCTTCGATTACACACACTTAAACCAACACGCATTACACTACCACACATGCCGGGAGACCGCGCGGGAGCTTAGAGGGTGTGCCGGCGGGGGCCGCTGGTGGGAGATACCTGGTGGAGGGAAACCCTGCTAGTCGACGGTAGGTCGGCGCCTGAACTTACCATGCAAGGAGGAAGATCACCGCCGTCTCTCGTAGAAAATGCCCGGCTGCACTAACGGTGTTGGGATTTGATACGCCCGGAATGAATAATAATTATTCAATCATTAATAGAAACAAACTCCAGGCTCTGACTAGTCTCCTAAGGACTAATAGTGTAGAGCGTGAAAGAGTGTGTATTTAAGGCGAAAGGATGAGGAACAAAAGATAATGCCCGATCAGTGGTCCGTTTTAAGTACTACTCCGGCATACGCGTGGTACTGACTGGAGGAACCATAGAGAACAACCGTTTAGAAAAGCAGACCATTATAATAATTCTTTCCCAACCAACGACAGAACTCGACCTAGGTAGAATATCTGGTGACGAAAATGCGCCACGGTTGAGACTCGAACCCTAGGACCACCGGTCAGAAACTCAGCGGAGTCCATAATTGTTCCTCTGAGCCATCTCAGCGTAAAAATCAGAATGTTTCCCCTCCGAAACCTGTATGATTCTACCGAAATACCGGTATTTTCATGAGAAAATACCGGTATGTTCTTGAGAAAATACCGGTAAAATACCGGTAAAAAATAGAGGTATTTTACCGGTATAGACGTCGAATAAAGGTAAAATACCTCTAAAAATACCGGTATTCGACGTCTTATACCGGTATTTTTAAGGTATTTTGAATAAAGGTATAATAGAGGTAAAGGTATTTCTATACCGGTATACGTACCTTTACCGCTATTATTTCGGTATTCAGTCCCTGTTTTCAACAATGAAGCGAATAAAAACATTTCATAGAAAAATAATGACAACCAAGCGATGACTAACCTAATGAGATGACAACCTAATAGAGACATGAAATGACAACCTAATAGAGAAGCAACTTATCCATGAAACCAGTAACTTCAATGAATTAGTGATGGAGAAATTTGTACATCGGATTTTCAATTCAAGTAAACAAGGTAAGTTTATAATTTCCACATTTCTGGTTAGATTGATCAAATTAATGATAAATGTTTCGTTCTGATTGTTGCCTAACGAAACTTGAGGCTACGTATAGAAGCGTAAAAGTCAAAATTAATATATAGCAATAAGCGAGAAGTTAAGTTTTATTTTAAAGGTTGGTTATTAATGTTATAAATAGTATTAACTTTTTTACAAGCTGGTCCGGTCATTGCTGTAGCATTGTAAGACAGCGTGCTCCTTGACCGCAGAAAAGCCGTCGGCCAACGTCCACATATCAATCGTGTGTATTGAAAGGAATGCGATATCCGGACGTGCTGCATGGACCGACCTGTCGCCGGCATCGGATGTTGCGCTGACCTCAGCTCGATTTCGGAGCGGCTGCGCGGCCTAGAAAAGTTTATAAACAGTTTCTGGGAATGGAAGGAGAATTTTTCGTGATATTCCTTCTTTATAGTAGTTTTTAGTTTTTTCATCCATTTACAATTATTCGTCAGATATCCAAATATTTTGAAAGATATTTGAAATTTAAGGTGAAATGTTCTTAAACAATTTAAATAGTAATTGTGTCTATTAATCAATACTTGTGTCCATTAATCGGGAAATATTGGAGAGAAAGATCCCCCTCATGACCATTGCTTATGCAACACCCTTAAATTTAACTCACCCACCGCCACTGTAGACTACAACTGGATATCAGATAGAATAATAAATATGAAATTGAGAATAAAGGGATACGAAACAGCAATAATAGGTACATACGCTCCAGCAGGAGAAGATGCACAAGAAGTGGAAGAATTTTTTGCAAAACTTCAGGAGACAATAGATACAATTAAACAGGATGAAATACTGATCATGGCAGGAGACTTCAATGCTGGAATATGGAATCAAGAGAATAAACCATATGTAGGAACAGAAGGAGAACAATTCATCAACCAAAAAGGAAAAATACTGAGGGACTTATGCTAACACAATAAACTAGTAATAACAAACACATGTTTTAAACATAAGGAAAATCACAAATACACCTGGGAAGGAAGAGAAACAAGATCCATCATAGATTATATAATCATCAGAGAAGATCCAAAAATTCGAGTTATAGATACAAGAGTGTTTAGAGGAAGTGAAGTGGACAGTGACCACTACCTAGTGGAAAGCAAAATAATGTTTCAAAATGGAAAACCTAAAACAAGAATAAAAAAGAAGATGCCCAGTAAAAAGCAGTTTAAAGTGCATCTTCTAGAAGAACAAAGTATTTATAACAACAAAGAATGAAAAATAAAATCACGACACAAAAACTAGGGAAAGAATGAGAACCACTAAAACAGATAATGAAAGAAACAGGTGAAGAGACAGTTGGATTCAAGCAAAAGAAAATCTGGAAATGGCTGAGGATCTGGAATGAAGAAATAACCAAACTAATAACGGAGAAGAAAAACGTGTACAGAAGATATTTACAGAGCAGAGACACCAGAACACACATGGAATACAAGAAACTACGAGCTAAGGTAAGAAGAAAAACAAGAAGAGAGGACTGGGAGAAATTCGTGAAATCACTGGAGAGAGATATAACAGGCCCATAGAGAATGGGGTTCAAAATAATAAAGAAGCTGAACATGGAAAAGAGAGACAACTTAAACTCTTGTGTAATACCAGAGGACAAATGGATACATTATAGAAACTTATGGCACAAACAGGAAGAGGAAGTATCTAACATGGACATACCAAATACTTGTGAAGAAAACATGGACTCAACAGAACTCATGGAAGAGTTAAAAACAGTCCTAAAAAATACAAGGAACTGGAAGAGTCGTGGACCAGACAATATAAACAGTGAAGTCATAAAATACGGAGGACAGGCACTAGAAGAAAAATTCCTAGAAGTAATAAATGATATATGGACAAAACAAAAAATCCCAACTGAATGACAAACTGGAACAGCGATGAATATCCACAAAAAAGGACAAAAAAATAAATGTGAAAATTACAGAGGAATAACTATGCAGACTGCAGCATACAAAATATACGCAAGCATATTAAAAAACAAATTAATGGAACACAGTGAAGAAATAATGGGAGAGGAGCAGTGCGGATTTAGGAAGGGCAGAGGGACAGTTGATGCAATATGCACTATTTACCAGATAATCAAAAGAAGAAATGAACAGAACCTGGAAACATTTGTCTTGTTCGTAGACTATGAAAAAGCATACGACAGAATAAATAGGAAGATGCTATGGGATGGAGTTACATATACTGGAGGATGGTATTCTATCCTTACGGAAGAAAACTTCGAAGAATATACAGTAAAAGCAGTTAGAAGCTTGTATGAAAAATCGTATGTTAAAGTACAAGATGCAAATGGAGGCACATCTGCAGCAATTCCCACTAATGTGGGCCTTAGACAAGGCTGCCCTCTATCACCTCTACTGTTCAATATATACATGAACTATATCATGAAGATATGGAAGAAGGAACTGAAAGGAGGCATTGCTATAGGACGAGGTCAAGAAATAAAGACCATACTTTATGCAGACGACCAAGCAATTGTAATGACATCAGAGGATGAACTGCTAATGGCAACATATAGACTCAACAACATTATAACGAAATATGGTCTCAGAATATCAACAACAAAAACTAAAGCAATGGGCTTCAAAGGCAAAGATCATATAAGGACAAAAATAGCATCATTTCCAAACCTACACTTCTCTATGGAAGTGAAACTTGGATTCTGAAAAAAAGAGATAGACAAAGAATTGACGTAGCCCAAATGAGATACTTGAGACCAATACTAAAGGCTGATTTACACGTTGCCAGTAAACGTGCCAGTTGAGGTTGCCAGCAACTGGTAAGTGGAGACTGGCAAAGTGTAACCGCCTTCTTGCTAGTAACTGGCAAAACCTATGAGCCAGTCACTGGCGTTGCCAGCTGAACAAGAATATTTGTTTTACTGGCATGCTCACGCTCTCCCCCACCACCACGGTGTCCGCCACGGCGATCCCCCGGCTCCCAATACGTGTGTACACTGCTTTATACTTGCGCGGTGATCAACGTAAGCTTATTATTATTATTATTATTATTATTATTATTTATAAAAATGATTGGGAAGCAGAAGTCTTCTTGAATAACGGAAGTTCTTCCGTTCGAACAAGTTTGACTGGTTATATACAGTATCGGAACATTTGTGAAATATTTTTTACAAGAACCACGAAGCCGGAAATGCCGCATTTCTGGCAATTGCTAATAAAATGGGGATAGATAACTTCTCCAAGGCAGATTACGTGAATAGGATAAAATGTTTACGAAACATTTGCTTTGCATCCTGTTGTTTGAGCGTCGAGTAGAGTGCAAAGAGCACACATAAACTAAGAGCGGCGAGAAAAATGTCTCATCTCGCATGTCATTACTAGCATTGTGTAAACAACTATTGCCAGTGGCACAGAACACCAGCGCTCTCTAGGTACTGGCAAACCCCTAACTGGCACACCAGTATTGGCAGCGTGTAAATCAGCCTTAAAAGTGACATAGCTCATCAGTCATAAACATTATATATTACTGACTCCCATGTCAAAAAAATGTAATGAAATACTTACTAATTTACTTAGGAACTGAGTTCCATTCAAAGAAAACATCTAAATAAAATATTGCAAGTTCATAAGGCTATAACTGAATAACTGAAACATGTAGTAATGTAATATGTTTCACTCACATGTTAACTCATTAAAAGAATATTCACTTGATTCACTAAGCAACCGTATTTCATCTGAACAGAAAAACCGAAGCACTGACAGGAACGGCTGACAATAATATGAGTAACGTTGAAATAAATTAATTGTAAATTAAATTAACTTGTACTGTTAATTAGATTTTTCCTCGTTGCTTTGAGGCAGGATTTTTACATTTTTGAGCACACGTCCAACATTGAAGTACATGCAGTAATATAGTAGGGCTTAATATGTACATATTTGTCTCAAGTTTATCACAATCACAGTAAACCTTGCTCTTATTTCACTTTGCAACCATTCTTGAACCAAACAGACAAAATAAAGCTGTCAGGAACTGCCAAAAAAGAGAGAATTTTTAATTAAATAAAATTGTCTTAAATTCCCAAATAGTAATTTCAGCACTCACATTCTACAAATCACAGTGGAGACCAGCATGTACTCTTAATTTTATTGTGGCTACTACAAGGTGTCAAGTGTTTAAGGTTAAGTTTCTGCAATATCAACAATTCTGCATAACCTTCTTCCACTGAATTTTTCCACATTTCTGACATGACATGGTAACTGATTTTTGTAATTCTTTTTCTTTTAATTTTCCCAAGAAAAAGAGAAAATTAAATGACAAGCGTCAAGAATATTTCAACAATGAAAATGTTATGAGAAATGTGGTAAGTACAGATACTAATTATCCACCCTGCACTATCAGTTAAGTATCAATTAGATACACAAGCATTCTAAAATCATACACAATCAATACTGTGTAATAACAACCGAACTAATATAGTCATTATTTATACACCAATTCGGAAAAAAATTCCAGGAGTTAAATAGTGTAATCAAAGAATATAAATTAACATTTTGCTCTAAATTAGTGCAAAGTTTGCTGAATTTGCATGTCAAAAACTAAAAACCAAAAAGATTTGCATGTGATGTTTCTAGGAATGTATAAAATGGTAAACATGCATTTTATATGCATTTTTAATAGTATTAAAAAATCAGTACGGTAACTTGTAGAGGATATGATATACAGATCAGACATGAAGATAGAATTTCTTATAATTAAAATGGTAATTTTTAAGATTTATAAATGTAAGAATTTATTTACATTATTATTTTTCATTCTGGTTTAATTTTGTTGAACTTTCAATGGATATCTTGGGCAAAGACACAGACGGTCGATTTCACCAACGCTGATCAGCAGCTTTGACGGACGTCAAACCATTGACGGCGCGTCAAACGCCTTATTTACGTTTCACCAAGGTCTTTCCGCCTGACGATCGTCAAAGTATTCGTCAAATTTTGATGGACCGACACCCCGCCATCAACGTCTTTGACGACTCGTTAAACTGCTGTTGTGAGGTTAAGGTGAATCAAACGCGTGCTTTGTATTTCATTAAACTAGTTATTTTACTTTTTTGCTGTTCAAGTGGGGCATGTGTGAAATCATGGGAGATAATTTTGATGCTTAACTTTTGCATAATTACAAACCATGGATCTAGAACAAGCAATTATTCAAAAGTATATACTTTTGAAGATAGATTTTTTTAAGATACTCGATTCATATCGAGAGAATGTCGAAAAGGCGTTACTGAAGAATTTAGAAGAAATAAAACTGCGTTTGGAATATCCCTCAAACAAATAAATAAACGCCCATGCCCAGTAGATATCTGTATATTTTATGCTGCATGACATTTTCTCCGGCCATTGCAATGGAATTTTGTCATCGCAGAGAGCGATTGCCTAAATAGAAAGATCGTTTCTTTCGCAAATCCTTCTTTATGCCCATAGAATGTGGTATTTCCATGGGGTGCCGAACCCTAACCAAAAACACATTTTTTTATAATAGCGAACATTTCTGGAGATACAGAGATGACAGACTGCACACATGTGCAAATTTTGTCTTCAGGGGAATTGAATTAGAACTATTCAGAAATAAAAAATGTATTTCTTCGTTAATGTGCAAATATGTGATTTTCTTCATGTGCGAACCACGAAATCTACTGTGGACTTCCTGCCAACCTACCGAATATAATAGTTCATCTTCAGTAGTCAACAGGTTCAATAGCCAATGCGGAAACGCGTTGTAACCCGACATGATAGCCAACCTCTGTACGAGAAGAAAAAAATCGACACACGATCCTTGACGATTCGTCAAAGTTAACGGGGCGTCAATTCTAACAGAAAAGCGTTGGTGAAACACAACGATGCGTCAATATTTTGACGTTCGTCAAAAATGACGATCGTCAAGAGAGATTTGACGAGTGTTGGTGAAATCCACTGAAAGACTGCAATTGAAACATCATGCCTGTTCACCAAACATATCTGACGACTGTAATCCTCATACTGAACTTTATTGGTATGGTGATTGTATATGTTGCTTATTGTGCACTATTTTTAATTAATAACCGCCCAACTTTTCTTGATCGATGGACTGAAGAAATGCTGGCAGAGAGGGGGTATTATTTATAAAGTCGGCCACTAGAGTATTTTTAGTAATGCCAACCTCTGGAAATCAATGTCAATTATTCATTCATTGGCTAAGAATAAAGATTTGTGCTCTACGTATTCACAACTTTTTCATTATTGATTTTTGTTCTCAGTACATCTTTAACAGAAAATTTCTATCTCAGATTTGTATTTAAAATTACCCCTCACATTTTGAAATGCATGACTGGTTAATTTCTTGACTCGGAAAGAGTTGAGTTTGTTTGCCTGAAGTGACAAAATTTATTTTATTGTAATTTCATCTTCTCAGTTGTGACAGTCTAAAAAGTAACTAACAAGGCAACTATTTTTTAAAGTCTTAAAATACTATAAATCAGCCTTTCATATGAAGATGTAAAGTTTGTGGAAATAGTTTGTAAAATATTACTCGTTCACTTTACATTTGCAGACGGCAGAATTAGGAACTAATGTTGTTTTGAAAGTGAAGGCCCGAACACACAACCGAGAATACACGAATGACTCCGATGTCAATCAGCATCTGACCAATCAGCTGTCTCCGAAGGCAGCACAAGCGTTACGGACACAGCTGACGAATTATGCCTTTCTGACAGTGAGCTGGAGTCGCGCCCTTAAATGATTAAGATAATATACAATAAAATAGACTGGTTGGTTGGTAAAATAGACTGGTTGGTACAATAAAATAGATGGGAGACTGGTTGACGCCATCTTTTGAGACTGACGCATCTGGTTGTGCTCTTGATTTTTTTAGATTTATCTACTATTTTTATAGATCTGACTGCATTTTGTGTGTTTAAGTGCTTTCATTACTTGTTGCAGGTTAGCTGGAAATATAATTTTGGCTGGTTTTTTGCTCTAACCAAGACGAACCAACAGCTAACGAATTTTAAATATTACTGAACCTTAAGGCTAAATGTACCGACACTAGTTCAATTTGTCGCCACCACGTGGCAGCACCAAGTTTAGTGAATTTTACTTTACCGATAACGTCTGAACAAATGGTCCGATTTTCGATCTGTAAACGGCATTTGACTCCTGTTTATAATAGAATTTACGCTACGAAGCCCTTTTTCCAAAAAAACTAGCAGAAACTCGATTTTTAAAATTTTTCTCGTACTTCCGGGAACAATTTCAAAAATGTGGGCTTATAGCGCGATGGCGACACGCTTCCAGAATCCAACGCCGTGTCAAACATGCAAATCGGATAAATAGGAGCGACGGTAAGTGAAATTTCGAAAAACACCTCACCCCACTCCCCCTTCCCCTTCCACGCCGCCGGGACATTGTTGGCCGGCGGCGCGGTCAAGCCGGCACGGGCGAGCCGGGCGGCGGCCGCCGCGGCGCGGCGACGGGCAAGAAGGCTGAACTTTCGGGGGCAGCAAGCCAGACACCCCGTCACTTCGTTGATGCTTCCGTCACTTCGCATCTCAAGATATTTTTTCCCCACATATGAAACTAGTGATGCTGTAATAGGGGTAAACGGTCTCGTATCATCTTTAACAGTAGTATAAAACTATTACCTTATTCACATATTCCATCTTCCTTCGAATACCATCATAAGAATGTCTGAGGTATCACTGAAAACACCGATCCCGCTTTGGTGCTGATTTCAAAAAGAAAAAATCGAACTAATTGCGTAAATATCACCCATATTCCATCTCCTCACATCGTATTTTAGATATATTGTACTTCTAAGATCTTCCATTACCATTTCACTACCGGAAAAAACAAGCGGAGATAACGCAAGAGCTCTTTTATCCTATGATTCGATTTATCATTTCAAAACGGCGTTTGTCACCTTGATAGAATTCACCTGGTTAATCCTTTTCCCAGTAAAATAGCCGAATCGAATTTTTAAAATGTTTTTATACTTGCGGACATATTTGAAAAAGTGGTAAAATAGCGCGCTGGCGAGATGCACCCTGAATCTAACGCCATATCATACACTGAAATCGGATAAATAGACTTCTCTAGTCATGTAAAAAAATGATCTTCAGTAACGTCAAAATTCTGTTTCGCGGTACTGCTTGTCGATCTCATGGCTAAAGTCCGGGTCTAATGTAATTACATATGTTTTGTCTACTGTTCTCATTTTGTAATTTAGGCGAACTGTTGCAATCCTAACAAAATATTTAAATTTTTCGTTACAAATTTTGTACTGTATACGTATTTTACATATTTTGCTGATCATTTAATATCTGCTTAACAGTATATTTATTATTTGCTAATTATTAAGGTATTTTCACAAATTACCAAATTTTCTTGAAATTATTTCCGGAAATATATTTAATTAATTTTGAAAAATAGTTTTTATTTAAATGTGTTTATATTTTTGCAATGAGCATATTTTGTCTAATACTAATTCAGAATTGCTGACATTCCTATGTGCTGCACGTAAAGATTTCGAACAGAGTGCTTCAAAGATTCTTTGTTCGTGTCTGCGTTTTCTACGTGCATCTCTTTGTTTTCATTGCTGATAGAAAGAAATAAAAAAAACAGTAGGCAGAAAAAGTAGTTACTTTTAAATTCGATATAATTAATATTTTATTAATGGAATTTCAAATTGTGAACATTTATTTTACTTTATCTCTCTTCTCAATCTTCATACGAAGAGAAAGTTATATCGTGCGCAGGAAAACTCTCAAAGCCGAGTCCTGATAATGAAAATGTGGATAAATCGTGTTGTTGTATAGTAAATTACTTCCTGTAACTCGTGGTGTAGCCAGAATCCATGTTTTGTGGGTCCTTAATACCGAAAAATTGATTGACGGAAAAACGTCCATCAGTGTCTCTGGTGTATGTGAACAACATTAGCGTTTACACTGCGTACAAATTTTTCCAAACTGAAAAAAACAACAACAAAAAACAGCTGTCGATCTACTGTCATTCGAAGCTCTGCAATTTCCAAAAACGTGCATTACTTTTTGGAGATACATTACACGAACCCCCCCCCGGATATTTTAAAAATTTGCTCAAATATGGCTCCAAATTTTTTCTTTATATTTCTCGTAAAAATTGAATAAAATACACATGGCTTAGGTCCGATTTCACTGATAACTGAATTTTCGAAAATTGCAAAAGATTGAATTTTTTCGGCGTTTTCTACAACTACAATATTGACGATAGAGACTTTTCCTTTCTAAGAAATTTGTTGTACATAATTAGTTCTTTCATTAAGATCATGAATTTTTTTAAAACAATTTTTGTAGTTATGGCGCAATCTTGTGTGCAATATATGCAACTTTAAAAGATAACAAAGCCAGATTTTTTCAAAATCGGCTCCATTTTTCCCCTTTAAACTATTGGTAGGGATATTGCGAAATGTACTTTAAGAGATGACATAAACGCTATTTTGCTCTATTCTTTTGTTTTTGGGAAAATAACACAAATGAAACTTTTTGAATAGCCTGTCACGTCGTTTATATTTACATTATCGGCGATTTGTTCACATTATTAGATTTATGAGCACACGTACTTTAAATTATATTATTTAAAGTTTTTCGAAAACTAAAATTTTTTTGGAAATGAACTCGAAATTTCGCATTTTCAGAAACGCTCAAACGCCTATTTTTTCTGAAAAGGTTGCAAATTTTTTGTTCAAAGTTTTTGTACGTATAGTGCGAAATGCACTGTCTAAGGAAACAAAAAAGTTTTGTTGTATTATTTTGTTGTTTTTCTTCAAAATTTACACAAATGTATTTTTTAAATATTTCGCATGCCTTGTATGCACATTTGCAGCGATTTGTAAACATTATTGCATTTGTGAATGGAAGAGCTTAAAATATCTTAAAATAAATTTTAAAAAAAACTCAAGATTCCTGTGAAAAAGGGCTTCATATTTCACATTGCCACAGACGCTTAAACACCCTTTTCTTAAAAACGGTATCAAGTTTATGAATGAAAATTGTCGTAAAGGACAAGGTTTCAGTCTTCTTTAATATTCTAAAAGCAATATTTTGAATCTACCATTAGGAAACCGAATAATTGAGAAAACCTAAAAAATAAGTTGGGTGCATTAAATGACAGGTGGCAAGATGGGGCAAGGCCATAAATCTAGCCCATGCCAACAAAATAGTAAATTTTACTACGACAAAGTCCGAATAGCTGGCTGAGACTATAGGAAATTGAAAACTAATACGGGAAAGTCTGTGCCATTCTGTAGCACCACCAGTTACTTTCTCGTGTTAGTTACTCAAAGTTATGTAATGCTGCGGAAAATCTATTTCGAGATATTAACGGAAGTACTCGTTTTGGGGTCCCCTGATACGTGATACCGAAAGGGTGTATGTGTGTTTTGACTTTTTAACGTCCGTTCGTCCGTCCATCTGTCTGTGTCTGCCTGTCTGGGCGTATGTGTACACCACTAGCGCCTAAACTATGTGTAGAATTTTTGCTCAACTGAATAAACGCCTGTCGATCTGGTCTGAGTCGAAGTTCTGCGATTTTTAAAAACATTCATTAATTTTTGGAGATACTTTTTATTAAGCCCCAGGGACATTTTCAACATTTTCTCAAAAAAGTCAACCAGCATAGGTGGCTCAGTGCATCAACTGATGTCACTGCAATGCCTCTGACCGAGAGGTGCTAGGTTCGAGTCCCGACGGTGGCAGGATTTTTCAACACTAGCTTGTCAGTTAGATGTAGAATTCAACCGATGTCTGGAGGAAAATTCTAGCGACCGGCTGCTCTGATTGGAAGTTTTCCGTAGTTTCTCCGATCAACATCAAACGAATGCCGAAGAAATACCATAACAAACGGACCTCGCGCGATATTTCCTTCCTCTTCCTTGTCTTATCTTCACACACACACACACACACACTAACTTGCACAACACTGCCATATATGCTTGGAGACCAGTGGGAGGATTGGAACTTGTCCCGGCTGTGGGCCGTGCACTGCTGGTGGGAGATACCTTGTTAAGAAAGAACCCGGCAAGCCGACAGGTAAATC
This sequence comes from Acheta domesticus, assembly GCA_031308135.1. NCBI lineage: Eukaryota > Metazoa > Arthropoda > Insecta > Orthoptera > Gryllidae > Acheta > Acheta domesticus. The sequence goes on along the minus strand of JAHLJT010009436.1, from coordinate 101,624,614 downwards.
GGTCGGTGATTTAGAGCTTGTCCCGGCTGGGGTGGTGCCCCGCTGGTGGCAGATACCTGGTTGTGAAGCCCCGCTAGTGGACGGAAGGTCAGCGCCGGATCTCGCCATCGGCTTAGCGGGCAACATCTCTTCCACCTCACGATGAAATAAACATGCATTGCACTTACGGGACTAATGACCAAAGCAGTTGACGCGCCCAAAATCACTAACAATCAATCAAAAATTACTCCAAATACTTTCCTTAAATTAATTGTATGAATAAAGTAAAATACACTCAAGGTGGCATAGCTCTTATTTTCATTGCTGACTGATTTTGGGAAAATTGCAAAAGTTCGAATTTTTTTTCGGCGTCTTCCTACAACTACAAAATTGAAGATAGAGATTTTCCCTTAAAATTATATTTGTTCTCCATACTTAGTTGTTTCAATAAGGTCATGCACATTTTTTTGAAATTTTTAGTAGTTTTCGCGCAATATTGAGGGCAATTTGTGCAATTTTTAAAAATTACAAGAACAAGATTTTCTCAAAATCGACTTCAACTTTTTTCCTTAAACTTTTGGAAAGGATAGTACCTAATGTACTCTGAGATGACATAAACGCCATATTGCTCTATTCATTTGTTTTTTCAAAACTTACAAAAATGTAATTCTTTGACTAGCCTTTCATTTAGTAAATATTTTCTTTAACGGCGATTTGTTCATATTAGGGAACTTTTGCCACCTCGAACGTTAAGTACTATCGATCTTTTGCGCATGCGCAGATGCACCAAAGTGATGCGAAACTTGCACTGCGAATGAGCAGAAGATCGATAGTACGTAACGTTCGAGGGTGCAAAATCTCCCTACTATTACATTTACGAGTACATGTGCTTTACATTATGTCTTAAAAGTTCCTCGACAACTCAGATGTTTTCTGTGAAAATGAACTGAAACTTCCGAATTTGCACAAATGTTCAAACGCCATTTTCTCAAATTGCTTCTTCAAACTTTTCGTACGAATGCTATTTGCATTCTTTAAGTTAACATAAAATTAATTTGGCTGTATTTTTTTGATTTTTCAAAAAATAAATAAATGTATTTTTAAGTGTCTCTCACGCCATTAATATTCACTTTTCCAGAAATTTTATACATTATTACATTTGTGAGTAGAAGTGCTTTAAATGTCACCAAATGAAGTTGTTCGAAAACTCGAAAGATTCTTGTGAAAATTCCGAAGCTTCCATTTTCGCATTTACAGTAACGCTTAAACGCCATTTTCTTAAGAGCGGCTCCAAATTTATCAATGAAAATTCCTATATAGGACGAAGTTTTACTCTTCTTTAATATCCTAAAAGTAATATTTCGTATCTACCATTAAGAAGCTGAAAAATGAGAAAAGTTCAAAAAATGTATTTTGGGCGGCGATAGATGTCAGCAAGATGTCAGAAGATGGGGAAAGATGGTAAAACTGGCCCAGACCAAAGATATTAGATTACTATGAGAAAGTATGTGCAATTTGTCCTAAAGTACGAAAACGTTTTAAAAATTCGATTCGGTTATTTTACTGGAAAAAGGATTAACCAGGTGAATTCTATCAAGGTGACAAACGCCGTTTTGAAATGATAAATCGAATCGTAGGATAAAAGAGCTCTTGCGTTATCTCCGCTTGTTTTTTCCGGTAGTGAAATGGTAATGGAAGATCTTAGAAGTACAATATATCTAAAATACGATGTGAGGAGATGGAAGATGGGTGATATTTACGCAATTAGTTCGATTTTTTCTTTTTGAAATCAGCACCAAAGCGGGATCGGTGTTTTGAGTGATACCTCAGACATTCTTATGATGGTATTCGAAGGAAGATGGAATATGTGAATAAGGTAATAGTTTTATACTACTGTTAAAGATGATTCGAGACCGTTTACCCCTATTACAGCATCACTAGTTTCATATGTGGGGAAAAAATATCTTGAGATGCGAAGTGACGGAAGCATCAACGAAGTGACGGGGTGTCTGGCTTGCTGCCCCCGAAAGTTCAGCCTTCTTGCCCGTCGCCGCGCCGCGGCGGCCGCCGCCCGGCTCGCCCGTGCCGGCTTGACCGCGCCGCCGGCCAACAATGTCCCGGCGGCGTGGAAGGGGAAGGGGGAGTGGGGTGAGGTGTTTTTCGAAATTTCACTTACCGTCGCTCCTATTTATCCGATTTGCATGTTTGACACGGCGTTGGATTCTGGAAGCGTGTCGCCATCGCGCTATAAGCCCACATTTTTGAAATTGTTCCCGGAAGTACGAGAAAAATTTTAAAAATCGAGTTTCTGCTAGTTTTTTTGGAAAAAGGGCTTCGTAGCGTAAATTCTATTATAAACAGGAGTCAAATGCCGTTTACAGATCGAAAATCGGACCATTTGTTCAGATGTTATCGGTAAAGTAAATTCCTGCTGATGGTGCTGCGATCTATTGAATTTTCCTACAAGTTTTTTTCGGTACATTTAGCCTTAACGAACTTCAGAATTACGAGTTGGTGATCAAGTGTCAAAATCTATAAACAGATCAGTTTATTTTCGATTTTATATCACTGTTTTAACTTAATTACTGAAATATTTATTCTATTTTTGTGACGAGTGACTATTCAGTTTATTTTATTTTTGTGGCGAGTAATTATTCAGTTAATTTGAACGTTACGAGGACGGTGTATCGAGTTGTTTTGAATTTGTTTCAAATCTTATTCAATATTTTGAAGACAAATTTCATCTAATATCTTTATCTATTTACGGTAAAGTATAGTCGACATTGTATTAAACAGTTGCAGCTTAAGTGAACGAAAATACGTAACCGCATTGCCAAATTTCGTAAGTACTAGTTTTCAATAGATTTTGTAGTTAGCATACCTTCTCTTTCTTGTATCGAATCTTAATTTTTAATTTATCGAATACACATAAATCTTACACTTTTAAAATATTAAGCTAGGTGACAGTTGCTTTTATCTGAGTTTTCTTGTATTTATTCCAATTTTATCACGTACTTTAACACGCATTCGTGACATGGCTACTGTTCGTTCTACCCTTTTTACTCTCTTCACCCTCAAAGCCGACCTTCTGAAAGCCTTCACACACGTAAACAGTAATTTAAACACATCCGAAGGCTGGAAGAGGTCGTTCTCTACAATGACGGTTGGGCACAAGTAGGCAACACTGCGAATTTTCCCAACCGTGCACCCGTGACTGCACATAAGACACAGACACCACATCCAGTCGCAATTCAAAACAGATTTAGTGTTTTAGATTATGAAACAGATTTTCCTCGCCTTCCTGATCCTCACAACCCTTCCCTTCCATCGACAAATACATGCACAAACCAACGCAAACAGGCTAGGAAGCGTGTCAAAACCAAAACACGTAAAGCTTCGCATCCTAGCCCACTTGAAAACAAAGCCATTCCTACTGAGCCTAAAAAACAGGTACTTATTTTAGCTGACAGCCATGGTCGCCATCTTTCCTCCTGTGAACCTACTCCCGTTTCTTCCATTCCCACTACCAATGACGCCTCTATTTCCTCACAACCTGTGACTGCTGGGACACATTACAACCTTCGACCACGCACTCGAGGTAAAAATGGAGTAAATATATAGCAACTACAGTCAGATGCAGCAGAAAAACATTCGTGTAGGTACTTGCAAAAAATAAAGATATTGCACCATAATGTTCAATCCCTTTCAAATAAAACTGAGTTTATCGAGGCAGCTCTACAGAGCGATTTAAATCAAATGGATGTTCTTTGCTTTACAGAACATTGGTTATCTCCTAATGAACTTAGCATTTTCCAAATTCCAAACTTTTACCTCGCAGGCTATTATTGTAGAAAAAGAGAATCTCATAAAAGTCCGGCATATGGAGGTTCTTGTATTTACGTTAAAAATAATATTGATTCTATCTCCTTGACGGAATTCAATGAGTATGCCGTTGAAAATGTTTTTGAAATTTCTGTTGTACATCTTCCTGTGCTAAAAATGATATTGCTTTGCATCTACAGGCCTCCAACAAAGAGAGCTGCAGATTACATTTTGTTCTTAGAAAAACTAGAGATAACACTAATCAAAGTCATCAATCGCTCTTTTGAATCCATTGTTGTATGTGGAGATTTTAACATTGATTTTCTGGTCGAATCTTGCGAGAAAGAGCAGTTTCTTAACTTAATTAATTAACTTTCTTAATTAATTCCTTCAATTTAGATATTACAATAAAAGTACCTACACGGATCACAGTAAATTCAAAGAAGGCAATCGATCAAATTATAATTAACAAAACCACTACTCGACATGAAATTGAAACAAAATATTTAGGATACAGTGACTACGATGCACAAATTCTTACCATTATACGAAATGCGACACAATAAATAATACACGTATGAGTAGAGTGTTTTCTAAAAGTAAAATAAAATTATTCATTGATTACTTGCTGCAGGAGTCATGGGACGCGGTTTATAATACTATTGATACAAACTATAAATATTATTCTTTTTTTTCAACGCTTTCATTTCATTTTAACATTTGCTTTCCTCTTCAGAAAAGAAAATTAAATATTTCACGCAAAAACAATTCTTGGATAACACAAGGGATTAGAACATCATGTAAAAACAAACGAGTTCTTTCTTTCATTTCTAAGCATCATAACGTATCTCAAGATTTCCTCCTGTACTTTAAAAAATACAAATCATTGTTAAGAAAAGTCATAAGGCAGGCTAAAATCATGAAACACGATCAGGATATTTTGAACTCAAATAACAAAACAAAATCAATGTGGGATATAGTAAAAAATGCGACCAAACCAACTAGAAACCTTGTAGAGAATGTTGTTTTAAAAGATAACGATAGAGATGTGAACGATCCGGCAACAGTGGCTAGTCTCTTTAACCAATACTTTTCGAGAATTGCTGTCGATCTCACTAAGGGTTTTCAGCCACAAAATTCAACATCTGACGTTTCCCTAAAAGTCTTAGACACTATGTTCGTTTCCGAAACCTCTTCCTATGAAATTCTCAAAATAATCGGTAAATTAAAAAATAAATATTCGGCCGGTTTAGATGAATTTCCGGATTGTTTGTTAAAGAAGTGTGCGCCAGCCATTATACACCCGTTAACTCACATTTTTAATGCATCCTTATGCACCGGAATTTTTCCAGATATTTTTAAAACAGCTAAGATTAAGCCGCTCTTAAAAAAAGGCAACAAAAATGAAGTTCAAAATTATCGGCCAATTTCTCTTTTGTCAGTTTTTTCAAAAATATTAGAGAGACTTTTTTATGTGCGAATGGAAACCTTTCTCAATAAACACGACGCGTTTTCAATTTGCCAACATGGATTCCGGAAATCAAAATCTACGGAAACAGCCATTTTTTCTTTTCTTAAGGATGTTGCCTCATCATTGGATCAAAACGAAGCAACTATTGGAATATTTTTAGATCTTTCAAAAGCTTTTGACGTCATTGATCATAACATTTTACTTTCAAAATTACCTTCGTATGGAATCCGTGGTATTGCTCTAGATTGGCTATGTTCGTACCTTAAACAACGATCTCAGAGAGTAGAAATACCTTACTGGAATGATGGAACTTTATGTACACACCTTTCCGGTTCTTTGCCAATTGTACGTGAAGTCCCGCAAGGATCGATTTTAGGCCCTATTCTCTTCCTTTTATACGTAAATGACATGCCCTTAGCGATTCGAAACGGAAGAACAGTTCTCTTTGCGGATGATACAAATATTCTTTGCAACAAAGAAACCGTAAATAGTACAATATCAGACGTTTCAAATTGGTTCCGTAATAACAAATTAAAAGTAAATGAAAATAAAACAGTTTCAATGCAGTTTTCCATATCAAATAAAAAATTCTGTACTCCATTGAAAATGAACGGTGTGCCATTGACTGATGTTAATGTAACAAAATTTTTAGGTCTATCAATTCAGTCAAACCTCAAATGGAATGCCCACTTAAATGAATTGAACACAAAATTAAGCTCATTATGCTACGCGTTCAGAATTCTTTCAAATTCCGTCAGCCTTCATACAGCTCGTTGTGTATATTTTGCCAATGTTCACTCCCGCCTGAGATATGGCATAATATTTTGGGGAAACACATCTTATAGTTCACAGACTTTCAGATTACAAAAAAGAATTGTACGAATAATAAGCAAATCCAACCCACGTGATTCTTGTAAGTCACTCTTTATTAATCTAGGAATTTTACCATTACCTTGTCTCCTGATTTACGAATCAGTAGTTTTTGTCAAAAATGACTTACTTAAGGACGGGAATATATTTTCAGCAAACGCCGATGTCTATGGGGCAGGCAAGTTGAATTTTTTCCGACGACACTGCGCTCTAGCGGCAGCAATCCGCAATAATCCGGTGATCGAAGTAGAAGTGAATATTGCCGCGTGTACAGTGAAAATAGGTATATCGCACAGGATTCTCGAATTATACATATTACTAATATATATTATAGTAGACATAATGCTAATAACTATTACTTGGAGTTTTCAACCTGTTGATGTCGGAATATTCCAACAAAAAAGTTTAAATAAAGGGAAGAAAGTTTTCATGTAAGCAGTGTAAAGGAAGTCTATGCGGGAATGAGACGGGTGTTATAATTTCTTTTAAGCAGCCATAGTTAGCCTGCAGTCCTGATGGAGTAATTAAGAATGGGCAAGGATTTGAATTGTTGGAAATCAAGTGCCCTTACCAGTGGCGTATCTGGGGGGGGGGAAGGAGCAAGGGGGACGGCGCGCCCCGGGTGACACCATTCTAGGGGTGACACTAATTAAGATATTTTATAGTTGGAATTATACAATTTAAATCATTTACTTAAAAATTTTATATATTAATCAAGACTATGTGATTTGGCTCTATTGTCAATAGAAAATGACATTGCAAGAAAGATAGATTTTAATGAAATTATAAATATGTTTGCTGCCCTAAAATCTCGTAAACAGGTTTTATAAATAACTTACATTTGTTGATAAGTTATGTTTAATTTTAAACTATATATTTAAAAATTATATTACAACTACTCTTAATTACATAGAATTTTTATTACTCCATAAATAACTATTATGTACAAATATGTTTGTATTTTTATAAAATAATGTACAATCTATGCAGCAATAGATACTTTTATACTTAAGTTATGGGGGGGGTGACACCATTAGCTTTGCCCCAGGTGACACCAGCTGAAGCTACGCCGCTGGCCCTTACTCATGTAAACATGGTTCAGTAGTGGACACGGAAGAAAAAAATTGTATCTGTTACATATTTGGAATTTACTGAAAACGGTGATTTAAAGATAAAAGATTCTCATGATCATTATACTCATCTTCACGTATTTAAATAAACACTTGCAATATACATTTGTCATTTTTTTGTCAATTCGTCAGTCGATCACGTTCATATTCTTGTTCATCGGGATGAAGAATTTTTATCATCTCTTATTCCCAAAATTGAAAATTTCTATTTTACTTATTTTATACAGCTCTTGAAGCTAAATTATCAATCTCAAAAATCTTTGCACCTGCCTAATTTAAGGACCATTTTGTTTGAACGAAGTTAACATGATAATAAATATAAGAGTGTTTTATTTAGATTACACATTTCTATACAATGTTATCACCTAAACCTAATAAAATTTAATTAAATTATTAATGACGCAGAAGCGGTTCTTTGTTATTTGCTAGAACACAGACCATGTACAGTATTTTGTCCACATATGTCATTAATGCTTTCTTTCCCATTCGTGATTTGGGAAACAATAAAATTCCAAATTAAGGTTTTTTTAATTTTGCCATAGAGTAAAGATGTATACATCCTTAGTCTATGATTTTGCTCAGTGAGGAATACAACAATTTCTTCCGCCTTTCCTCTTCTTTTTATTCGCGGATTTACTCATTCTACTTTTTCTTTCTATGCATCAATTTACTCGAATACTTGCACTTCAACATATACAACTTACGGTGTAATACAACTGCGGTCACCGGACAACTTACAACTTTCGTCACCAGATGTCACTTCGGGCGTTGCTTGTCTGCCCCATAAGTATAACACACGACGTAGTAATCATATTCACCAGGTGGCAGTATCAACAGCTCACTACAAAAAATTCACATACAATTCATGTACATTACTCTACAACACTTTGCCAGAAGACATTAAACGATTAAATTCCATAGAAAAGGTTAAGTCCCAAGTAAAATCTTTTCTGCTGCATAACTGTTTCTATACAATTCGAGACTATACCGATCATCAAAAAGGAAAGTAGAATTAATTTTAACAATGATAGTTAATGTAATTATTTATCATTTGGACTGTATAATTCTAAAGAACCTGTAACAAGTATTGTACCACAGTTTCTGGGTTGATGGCCCCCATCTCGATCAGGTTTTTCGTCCAGTTTCCCTGATCCTTGAGCAAATGAATGCTGAGATGGTCCCTTGTTTTGCTTCTGGACATAAATGTAACTTCATTATTTGTGCACGTCTTCTGAATTTCAGTGGGAAATATAGTTATTCAAATTATCGTTTTTCATATTATCGCGGCAAAAAGTATTACTCTTTCATGAAGAACATGACGGTTCAGGGCAGGAATTTATAGCTAATTTACCTTTGAAAATATATTTTATTATATAGGAGCGAATATTTTGTCAACAAAACTCGAAAAAAACCTCTCTTTTCTGTATTCAAAATTCGACTAAAATATGGTTTAGGATAGAGACCACAGAATTATGAAAACGTGCACAAAATTCACTTCTCCCCATAGCTCGCCATACGCAGTTTTTAACTGTTTTTTGACGTAAATAAATAAAAATAGATCACACCACACGCTATTCACAACATTCACGTACAATATTTTTATTTCTTCTTTGCACTTATCCACTGCTTAATGGTTATGTTCTTCCCCCGCCGGGGTTCTGTGTGCTGCTCACCGCCATCTATATCGTATTAAACGGTCAGTATCTACTGCAGACGCGCGTTTCTCATTCAGTCAGTGGTGACCTCATGTAAACAGATCGAAGCGCTCCGTCTGCAAATGTAAAGTGAACGAGTAATATATAATTACATAGAGTATGATAAATTGGTTTCCTTGAATGTGACCTTTACCTGGCGTAAGTGGGGATTGTAAACGGCCATTGGCTCTTTTTATCATTATTCTATGTATCGTGGAAATACAAGCTCCAATATATGCTGCAGTCCAATCTAAAGCTTTACTCAAGGCATTCAACAAAATCTTGTTCCCCTTTTCCATTTCACAAGTATCGCAACTTTTTCGGTAATTTTGGGTTCGCCGCTAGTATACGCCCTCTTAACTTTCTCAGTTTGAGGTCCCTCCCTTGCAGGACTTGGACCTGCCTGAGCAGTTTCTTTACATGTCATTGAGAATAAACCTAAAGAGGTGTTCTCAACTTTGAAAGGAACAAGCTTTGACTAGCTTCTGTTTCGCGCCAACGAAGTTTTAATGTTTGAAATGTCATCAGTGCTCGCTGCGAGTTTTTGCCTTGAACTATTTATTGCTCAAGGGAGGGTAAACATGATCATCGGTCAAAAAAAGTTGCGCAGATATTAACATTATTGATTTTTTCTAATTGTATGGACAAACTTCATGAAGTGTAATTTACCACCTAAGAATTAATAATATATTTTTAAGACTTTTTAATTTTCAGAAATTGATTAATGAAACATAATTTTAATTATGTTGATCGAAGCAACTATAATTCTTAAAGAAGTTTCATTGAATATATCCAAAGCGTGTCAGACAAACACCCTAATTAGGGCCTGTTTCACCGGTGTCTGATAAAGTTCCGAATACTAATCCGACAGATAACGTATGTGTCAGATAAAAGTGCCTGATATCAATTTTTCGTTTCACCAAGGTCTTTCCTGTTAAAATATCTGACAGATATCTTTCTGATAAATAATCTTGCTGATTGCTTTTTCACAATCGGCAACGCCGCATTTTCAACTCAAATGTGCTCTGTACGCGCGAATTCGAATTTGTTTTGGTGAGGAAATGTGAGGTGTTTTTCGCCTCATTCTCTGTTATTTTGTGTTAAGGTTTACTTCGGCTGTGGGCGAGTTCGGTGTAAAAGTTTTATTTATTGCTTCATACTTTGTGCGTGTAGGAATTGCAAAATGGAAAGGGGAAAGAAGCGTGAAAGAGTTCATTTCACATGCGAGGAAAGAGTTGTGTCCCTCGTTGCAGAGAGGAAAAATATTATGGAATGTAAAATAAATGGTTCTACCATGTGACAGAATATGGCATGGATAGCTATTGAAAAGGCTTGCAATAGCTCAGTGGGGGATGGTTTTTGTGAAGGGAAACATCTTAAATAAAAGTATGAAGTCCTGAAGAAAGATTAAGAAAATTTGATTACAGCTGTTCAATTTTTTGTTGTTGTTGTTGTTGTTGTTGTTGTTGTTGAAAACAAAATTATGATCGAAATGAAGCTTCCAAAAAATGACAGATTTTGAATGTGAAGTAAGGCAAAGAAATTCATTACAAATTTTGACATGATTGTGGAGGATATCTTTGAAAACATATTTTAAAATTATATTGCATATTTCTCATACAATACTCAATATTGAGACTTTTCTCTGATGACCAGCCTATTATATATTTTAAATATAAATTTCTAAATACCGTTCACTCCATGAACAGATTTTTTACTGTATAATTTACAATTAAATTAAGAAAATAAAGTCAGAGAAAATAGACTTAAACATCTCAACAGAATGAAGTCCAGAACTTCTTGATTAAAATCCCACAGAGAGGAGAGTGGGATGCTCCATGAAATAAGAAAACAATTTTTTTTAAATACTGACAACACTAAAACAAATTGTAGGATTTAATCTCCAAAGTTTAGACAAATTTAAGCAGATAAAAGTGTGAGAAAACTGATTGACACTAGAATAACAAGAATAAGAATAATAAAACAAAAGTATTCTTTTGTTTTTTAACAATCAATAAAAATGTATTTCTTACAAAGACAAATTTTTTATGGTATTTTTATTTTAGAAAGAACACTATCATAAATATTTGTGAAAAGATTTGATTCCAACGTGGTATTAATCCATTCTATCATACAATTAATACCATGCTAAGTTCTATTTACCTTTATACGTTTATTGCTGTACTTATGTTTAGATTTGTTCCTTCCACCTTAGATTATTCTTTTTTATTTGCTTTCATAGTTGTCTATTCAAAATAATACTTATTTTTTATGCCGAATTGCTCTATCCTTTCCGATACTTGCCTCTGTCTCCTAAAAGTGAGGATGTATAAGTATGTTCTCACAATGGGAATTTTTCCTTCTTTTATGATTGGATTTATCCTTTTTGATAATGTTTTTATATAGTTCTGTTTTTATTTTATAAAAATGTGTGTTTAATTTAACATGTTCTGGTAAGTACTCTCCCATATATTTTTATACTTTGTACTTACTACTTATATGTTTTTTCACTTATACTTGATTTATTAATGAATTTTCTTTCTAATTTCTATGTAACTTTTATTTTTGATTATTTTATTTTATTCACTATCTTCAAAATTTGTTATTTTTTTATTTTCCTGTCAATTATATGTATTTGCATACTTCTGAAGATGCTTGTAATTGACACGTGAAACATGGTGTTGGACAATAGATTTTTTTTAAGAAAAAAATTTCGTTGATTGTTAAAAAGAAGGGAAACTTACGTTAAATTATTTTATTAGAAAAAATGTCATTAAGATAGTTCACCAGACAGTCAGTATGTAGAGTAGAACACTATAAAATTGGCTCCACGCAGCATAAACCCATTCTCCTGCAAATTATATTTCTGATACTTGAAAGTTCCTGATACTTTAATCTCCTGCAAATGATACTTCTCTTAAACATCAACAAAATTTATGTATGTTACATATTACCATATAATTTCTTTAAAACTATTTATTTTAGGTTGCTTTAAAAATAGCTAAAGTCATTAGCTACCACTATTGATTTACACCAGAGATACATTTGATAAGTTATAATAAACAGAAGTATTAAAGACAATAAATGTTACAATAATTCAGTTCATATTATCAAGACCAGGAATATTAAGATAATATAAAATCGATGTGCAATCTTCAGTTGAATTGAATATTTCTTAACTTTTGTTTTTGATGCCAAGGGAGTTTCTTAGATTTGGAGGCTTAAACTGTAGTGTCCGCCTGCGCCGGAACTACAAAAGTCCGCCAGCAGCGCCACAGGCCAGCACAGGCGCCGTAGAGCGCGCCTGCAGAAGCACCTCGCCCCATACTCCCACAATTAGGTGGGGAGGGTGTAGTGTCCGCCTGTGCCGGCACTACAAAAGTCCGCCAGCAACGCCAGAGGCCAGCACAGGCGCCGCACAGTGTGTAATTTTGGCCAACTAGCTGGAAAAAATTCAATTTTCGACTGAATTGAAATAGCAAAATTGTTATATTTCTGTGTAGTAGTATGTCTGAACTATGTGGAAACGTTGTTAGTTTTCTCTTGAAGGTCACAAGGACCCCATGGTGCATATCCAAATACGTCCATCGCCGCTCCGCCAGCGCTCAGCTCCGAATGACCCTTTTCAGTTCGTGAAGTTCTCTTGGTAGGAATACACTACTCGTCTCATTCTGTGATTTGTGGGTTTACTATTAGTAATCTACATGCTTTTACGATTATTTTTATGTGAATAAAATTTAAGTATTTATTTTTGATGTGCCTAAAAACGTTAATGGAAAAGGTGACCGATTTATATTGAATGTATTACACGTTTTCTAAATTAAATTAGAGTTTTAGTGTATTATACACCATTATACACCTTTCGGACTATATACATTTTAAAACTAATACTTTTGGGTTCTTAATCGTGAAAAGACTAGCTGCTTATACCTGCTTATCTGAATTATATATACATTTTTACAGAAAGGGTCTTCAAGTTGCCCGCAGGTTGTTATTTGATATATGAGTAACAAATTCACTTGATAAGAGATCTGAAGCTGTATTAAATGTTTTCTTACGTGAATTAGGAATTATAGAACCTCACAAAGCATTTTTGGACAAAATTAAGTCTTGCGTTAGATGTATTTGTCAAAAAGTTGAAACCGGATTGCAAAACTCCGTAAGAAGTAAAGAGTCGTTCTTGAAATATAATTCGTCCTGGCTACAAGAAACTCTTACCCTTCCTGATTAAATGTTAAAGTCAGTCCCAGGTGCATCACAAATAAATGTAAAAATTAATAGAGCTACTTCTAGCTCTACCTTATGAGTCTTTGACCTTATGAGTCTTTCAGGAACTGTGGGATTAAAGCTAAAACCATACAATTGAAACCTTTTGTAGACACTACTAGCTCAGAAAAATTATCCATACCTATTGAAATCAAACTAAGGAAGTATGACAAAAAGATATGTGGCAGCTATAGATAAGGAGCTCTGTGAAGCCTCTTCCAATAGGAGAATTACAATTAACAAAGCTCAAAGTTCCATTCTTCAAAAGCCTGCATCATTGTCACTTCCTTTGATGATGGATATCAATATTTCAACCTACCAGTATGTACACATACGCCAACAAAAAAATGATTTTGAGTGCATTTTGCACATTCCATATCGTTCAGAAATATGAACATGGCAAGTGAAAGTAGAAAAAAATAAAGCGAAAGTGGCGAAAAAGAACTAGAAAAACGTCATGAGCAAACGCAAATATGAATTTGCTCCACCGGCTGCTTATTAGCTCAGATCCATTCAAGCCGAGCATAAGCGCCAAAACTATAACTGCACCCAAAAAAGTGAAACATGAACTTTTCGTGTTATTAGAATGAAGGAATAAGGCAAAAAAGAGACCGCATATTTAGAAGAATCACCATCAGAAGAATACGCGGGTAGTGTTTCAAACTAATTTGTAAATATTTGTTGTACATTCCTCTCAGTTAATTTTTGTTTTCATTTTTTCATTTTCGGCTTTTTATTTTTGTATACTCTCATTTTGATTTTATTGCATAGTGTGTTTTGTAAAATTCAAATATTATGTCCAATAGAGTTAAACAAATTCAGCGTTTGAAAAACGTATACTGTCATGAGGGCTAATTAAAGTATTCAAATTTCCTAAATATTTTAGAAAATATTTTGTAAAATTTTAAGTTTTACGAGCACATTTGTTTATTTAGACATTATTTACACAACAGACCTCCAAAAACTACGAGAAATTCATTTCAAAGAGAGTTATTAATTTTTTCCTCCTAGATCGTCCAAATTACACACTGTGCGCCGCAGAGAGCGCCTGCAGAAGCGATACGCCTCACCGCCCCAGGAGAGCGGCCAAGGCGTGGAAGGCGCCCCCCCTCCCCTCCTCCTGTAGAAGAGGGGGCACGCAGCAGACTCCCTTCCCCTGCGAAGGGGTGGAAAAGCCGACGAGGCAGCCGCGGGGCCAGGGCCCCGCCATTCCATCACCGATAACGAGTAGCAGAGCATGAACTGACTTGGACATTGTACCCGGCTTAAATTACTTGTGATTCTTGATTAACGGCATTTTGTAATCAGTATAACGACCCGGCTAAAAACTTATCTTCGATATTGGGACTCCTGGCAGAATTTTGTGTATTATTATTTGGGATTTTATGAATAATAAATTGTTGTTGCAGAACGCAGAGGATTGTTTCATTTGGTATACAACAATTTATTTGGCGACGAGGTAAAAGAAGATGGCAACAGGCGACCAGACGGCACAACTCATCGGGCTACTACAGCAGTTACAACGACACGAAGAATGGCAGGAAAGACGGGAGGAGCGCCAGCTACAGCGGCACGCGGCCTTACTGCAAGCGATCACGGCCATGGCCACGCCAGCGGCTCAGCGGCAGGTAGTACCGTCCTTTCCCTGCTTCGACGCGCGCAAGGAGAAATGGTGTTCGTACGCGGCGAGGTTGCAGCAACACCTCGCTTTCCATAAGGTAACGGACGAAGATAGCAAGCGCGCATTGTTTCTAAGCATTCCTAGTAGCGAGCCTGACGAGTTATTGCAGCAGCGCAGCCCGCACGAACCAGTAGAAAGTTTAAAATTTAAGGAGAATCAATGTCAACGGCAGCTGGCCTTGCACAAGGAGCACAGGGAGCAGCGAGTGGTCGGGCAGAAAGAACGGCAACGTGAGTTCCAGAGTAGAGTGCAGCTTAATCAAGCTTTTTTGAAGGATGCGCCGCAGCCGGCGCCATCACGGAGCGTGGACGAGGCCAAGGGAGTGGTAGCGGCGGCTTCTAGCGAGGTTGGCGTGAGGGACATTGCCGCCTCCAGAGAGGTCGCGAGCCAGGCGACGCCAAGCAGTAAGGCGGTCGCTGGACTCGGCGCCAGAGTGAGACGTGGCAGACGAGGAAAGGTCGCCACGTCCCCGGCTTCTAGCGAGGCTGGCGAGAGGGACATTGCCACCTCCAGAGAGGTCGTGGACCAAGCGACGCCAAGTAGCAAGGTAGTCGCTAGACTCGGCGCTAGAGTGACGCGTGGCAGACGAGGAAAGGTCGCCACGTTCCCGGTAGGAGACGAGACTGCAGTGAGCTACCACAACGGTGACCCCTCAGCGAAGGTGAACACGCTCGGCGAGGATCAAGTGTGCACAAGTAAGCCAGGTAGGAATCTTTGTAATGGCAACTGGTCTCTGAAGAGAAACAGACTTCAAAAGAGTAGTAGTAATCAGGAGCAAGATAGAGCAGCAGAAAGCCTTAGATGTGAAGTGAATTGTAGCAAGATGCAGATAGGAATGCAGAATTTTCGTGAAATATTCATTAGCAATGAATGGAAATATACAGTTGTAGATCAGGAAGAATTATGTAGAAAAATGTATTGTGACTTTGAAACTGACAGTAGTAGAAATAAGCAAAACGTTGAGAAAGCTCAGAGCAAGAGTAAGAAAGTGAACAGATCGGAGAGTGAGCGTAGACCAATGAACGGTCATAGTAACATGAGGGAAATTTTGAGCGTGTCGGTGAGCGAGCTTACAACGTTAAAGCGAAGTTTACACGAAAGGAAGACTAGTGAAGGCTCGGTAACAGATAACGTAGTTGCTAGTGAGAAGCTATTGATTAGAAATGTAAATATGTATGAAATTGAAAGTAATAGTAAAGTAAATTGTAATATGTATAAAACTGAAAGTAATGGTAAAGTAATTGTTAAAATGGGTAAAACTGGTAGTAATGGTAGAGTAAATAGTGGTGCAGATGAAAGCGTAAGCGCTGAGAGTAGGGAAATAGAATCACACAACGATCATATTGTAAGTTGTAGGCAAGAGCGCAACGGACAGTGCTGTAAAGAGCAGAAGACGGGGCAATACAGGCTGGATAGCGACAACAGGACTGCCGCGGTTAGTAGCAAAGAGTTAGACGGTGGCAGTTGTGATAAGACAGAGCTCGTTTCCAAAAGTATAGACAGTGACCAGAACGGTAAAGCGCCAATGCATTTGGAGTTAGAAGTAGAGGTGTCAGCAACACGAAAGAAAGCAATTCGAATAAAGTTTGGTATGAAAGAGTTGGCGAAAGCCCGAAGTAGAGGTATGAAGTTCACACATAATGGTGGTAAGCAATGCAAGGTTAGATGTCGCGTAGTGCACCGTAGAAGTAGACGCCTGGCTCAAGGCGATGGCGCCAGGGCCACGGGCGGCAAGTTAGAGTGCAAGCTACCAAACGGGTACGAGTGTAAGCGATGGGCGAGTGTAAGCCCACGGGTGAACTTAGGAAGCCTAGGCAGCAAAGCAGTATCTTTGAAGCGCAGTGTGATAGTTCAAGTGACGAACATTAGTAATTATTGTACTGACAGGCGGGCTGTTAATAGAAAGAAAAAACTGAAGAAAGTAGCTGTTAGGCTGTTTTTGTGGAAACTAGTCGGGCGACAACTAAGAGACATGACAGGGTTGTTCTCAAGAAGCACAATTTTGGTTGTATTTTCAGTTTTGAAATTGTTTAGAGATAACATCCGCAGGAGCAGCAGTCGCAGCAACGGCAGCAGCCAAGCGAAACGGACGCCGAAACGCAGAAGATGGTCCCCGGGGAAGAGGAGCAGAATCTGTACCCGGAGCAGCCGCCGCAGCAGCGGCAACCGCACAGCAGCGAGGCCGGGAGACAGGACACAGCCTCAGGGACGGAGGCGCCATAGCAGCAACCGAAGCGGTGGCACCATCATCGGCAGCAGATGCAGTAGCCCCTGCGTGGGCAGCAGGAGAAGTAGCAGAAGAAGGCGCCCAGGCGCCGCAGAGCGCGCCTACGGAAGCGCATCGCCCCCCACTCCCACAGTTAGGTGGGGAGGCACGAAGCCACATCAGAGACGGATGTGCAGCGGCGACAATCAGAGCCGTGATTTCATCAGCATCAATCAGCAGCAGCTACAGCAGCCCCCGCCAGGGCGGTATCAGGAATATGTTAGGCACCGGACGTATTACATACCCGGCATTGATAAACCACAATCGGTAAGGCAAAGTGAACAGGACGAAAACTCAGACAGGCTGTTTAGTTTTCAGAACGGCGGACTCGAAGTTGAATTGCCGCCGCAGAACGAGCAGCCCGACGAGCAGTCAGCACCAGTCGCAACAGCAGCACCGGGTGGCCAACCAGCAGTTGAACAGCGGCAAACGGGGCCGCGGCTGATCGGGCGGGCCCGCCTGCATGCAGCGACGCCGCAATGCAGAACGCAGTCTCTGAGAAAGAGGCGCGACCGGTGCAGTTGCCTGATCGGTAGCAGCAGCAGAAGAAGCAGAAGGCAGCACCCAGCCGCTGCAGCCCGCGCTTGCAGAAGCGCATCACCCCCTACTCCCACAATTAGGTGGGGAGGGTGTAGTGTCCGCCTGCGCCGGAACTACAAAAGTCCGCCAGCAGCGCCACAGGCCAGCACAGGCGCCGTAGAGCGCGCCTGCAGAAGCACCTCGCCCCATACTCCCACAATTAGGTGGGGAGGGTGTAGTGTCCGCCTGTGCCGGCACTACAAAAGTCCGCCAGCATCGCCAGAGGCCAGCACAGGCGCCGCAGAGAGCGCCTGCAGAAGCGATACGCCTCACCGCCCCAGGAGAGCGGCCAAGGCGTGGAAGGCGCCCCCCCTCCCCTCCTCCTGTAGAAGAGGGGGCACGCAGCAGACTCCCTTCCCCTGCGAAGGGGTGGAAAAGCCGACGAGGCAGCCGCGGGGCCAGGGCCCCGCCATTCCATCACCGATAACGAGTAGCAGAGCATGAACTGACTTGGACATTGTACCCGGCTTAAATTACTTGTGATTCTTGATTAACGGCATTTTGTAATCAGTATAACGACCCGGCTAAAAACTTATCTTCGATATTGGGACTCCTGGCAGAATTTTGTGTATTATTATTTGGGATTTTATGAATAATAAATTGTTGTTGCAGAACGCAGAGGATTGTTTCATTTGGTATACAACATAAACATTCAAGGATAATGTGCGACGTTGGTAACATTCACATTAAAGGTGGTAACACGTTAGATGGCTGGATCAGTTTTTTTATTAGATGGGAGTGGGTGAAGGAAGAATGGCCATTACTTCCTTCAATATTGCTCTTGAACAGGTGATTATATGTGGACATGTGTGCAATCTATTGCTGTGAGAACTCTGGAAAATCTGGCAATTTCATAAAAAATCTACTTTAGAGGTTTCTATATTCCTTGGAAACTTCACAAACACTATTGATCTCATTTTTGCAACGGCACTTGCAACTTCACTTACTACACTTGAAGCAGCAAATTTGTTCACCCCTCTGAAGTCTATAATTACGATAAAGAATTATCCCGTTACAAAATAACGCAGAGTATGAAGAAGTTGGTTCACTGGTGATATCTCTGAATTGCTAACAAAACACAAAGTATACATTTCATTATCTTGACATAAAATGAATTTAGCAGGACCATTACTTGCAGACACATAATATAAGTCGGAATTTACAAATCAGTGGTTTTAATTTTCTGTTCTATTAAAGACACAACTTTGCCAACCGACGGCTTCGTTAACCTAAAACGGGATCTGAAATATTAACCTAAAAAGGCATCTGAATTACTGTATTTTCGTCAAGGATCACAAAATATTCGGACCGACATGCCGTCTACGCGAACGCTCTAATCGACAAAAGAATTCCTCGTCTATCATCTCTATGACATCACCGAAATACCACAGATATTCCTTGAAAAACGCAGCAAGTTCACACACAAATGCTGTTATTTTGGAGTTATCTACCAGATAAACATTTAACAGCCTCCCGAACCTCCAGATTATTTACCGGTAACTTTAGCCACTGGATATATTTATCAGACACTCGTAAAACATATTTTCAACATATCCGTAAGATAAAGTGTCTGCTGGTCTATCCAGAAGTTATCAGGTACTGGTGAATCAGGCTGTAAGACTTGTACAAGGATTTGTAGAAAGATGTAAATAATATACTAGTCGCAGACCATAAGCCTCTGGCAATAAAATGTAAACATTAGAGATTGAATAAATTAATGTTTAAACTCTAATTGTTGGTAGAGATGATTTCCAATATCAAAAAAATGTGCAATCTTTACAAAAATTCTGAGATATCGAAAAACGCATTTTTAGCGGCTGAAACGGCTAAAAAACGCTATTTCAAGAAAATGACATAAATTCTTTATGTCAGACCTGTATGATATTGCACTCACAACAGAGTTCCACTCACTACACTGGATAAATTGCAAGGTGCAGGCGTCAGTCATGGCTGTAAAGTTTTTCAAGACATTTCTTTAAACTTCGGATAACTTGTTGAACAGTAAAATTCCGCGATATCGAACACCAATGTTAAAGACAGAAACTATCATAACAGTTATTTTCAAGACAAAGACGATTGTCTTTGTTGAATTTTACCTTTCTGACAGTGCTTTTACGCGGATGGTTTTACGCTCATGACAAGAAGTAAGGTAGTTTGTGTTAAGAGTTTTAGTCCTATAAAAGCCCATTTAGAAAATAATTTCAAATCAATTTTAAAATCTTTACACCAATTCATTTCTTTTTTCTAAACATTTTGTAAGGTCCGAAACCAACATTAGGCCCTGCGATTAGAAATAAACACAATTATAGAAAATGTTTTGGAAAAGGTTTTGTCAGGTTTCAACGATTGCTCTAACGAGAAAATATCCAATTATGTCATTAGATAAATTCGTTAGGGTATAAGGATTGTTGTGTATCAGAATAAAACACATACTCAAACAACAATTTATACCACTTACAATACAGCTGGAAAAACCGTTTCCGTTTGGGGCCGTTTACTAGAATCGTTATCGAATGAGCGATGTGGCTTCCGAAGAAGTCTCCCACGGTGTCGACAGCGCGCATTCCGTTGAAGAGTAAATGCTGCAACAGTACCCGAAAATCAAGGCCCACTACTCCTATAGTGAGAGATGAGCACTAGCGTAACAAATTGAACATTGCGCTCTCCGCCATATTGTAGGCAAATGCGGGCGCAGTCTTATAATATTGTGTATCTTAACACTATTTTCACGCAATATTACGGACTCAACACTTCGATTAAATGTTCCTATCAACTTTGATTAGAAGTTTGATCAACATTACGAAAAATGAACGTATTTTAAGAAAAATGTAGATTGAAATACTTCGCGTGGCTCTTTCAACCCATGACGAATAAATGTTACATTATTATTTTTATGTTGGTGTAATTATAATTCCCAATATTTCTGTAGATAAAGGGAACAGACAAAATAGCTTAAAAATTAACGAACTAACAATAGAAAATCTCTTGGTTACAATTGTGTGTGCTACTTAAGTTACATTAACCTAATGACCATAAAATGCTTTTACAAAGCTACTGTAACTTCTGTCCAACACACACATAAAAATCGTACCAGTAATTAAACATTTAAAACAATTACTATACTTTACAGTGAATTTTTTATTGATTAATTAATTTTAATTAACCAGGTATCTCCTATCAGCAGGGCACCATTCCAACCGGAAAAATCTCTTAAGTTTCTGATTGGTCTGCCGCCAAGTGTGGTAGTGTAATGCATGTATGTGTGTGTGAGTAAGGGGTGAAGATAGGACAAGGAAGAGGAAGAAAAGATCGCGCGCGGTCGGTGCCCGTTTGTTAGACTTCTGCTCCTGCATTCGCCTTTTGATAGGAGATACCACAGAAAACTACCGATCAGTCAACAGACCAATTGTAGAAATCAAACATGATCTCGAAAGAAATTTCAACAACAATATTTTCATAATTCTTTCATCCTTTTGTTGCCCTCCTTAGCTAATGCAGTTTCTCTTTCTGAAGGAGAGATTCAAATTATTCTTTAAAATGAAAATGAGTTAAGTAAAGCTTGTGACACAAACAAATTTATTCTCAATGATGGTGTGAAATGACAAAAACTCTTGCAATCTTTCTTCCAAGTTTTAATAATGCAAATAAGTTTTCAAATGAATAAAATACTTTTGAGTAAGAAAATGTAAATATAGTTTATATATGCAATGTGTAGGTATGCTAAGATCAAATGAAAGAATAAGTTTCAATTCGATGAAAAATACTCATATGTTACTAAATAAAACATGTCTTGGTTGTATCATTTGGATTTTTGAAAGTTGGCTTCTGATAACCCTAATGCAGCTTCATTTTGGCCTTCAGGTCATAGAACCATGAAGCTCTCATTATATATTTTATTGATGCATAAATAATAGTCTTTGTACAGCAAGAAAAAACACTGCAAAGTAATTGTTTACGTGGGAAATACCTACAACTCTCGTCATCTACGTACTCACAACACACCTGTCAGCACCTGCCAGGGAACTAGTTGCCTACAATATGGCGGCCTTCAATTTTTAACGCTACACTAGCGCTACATGTGTATCTAGGTAGTACTATCCAATATCTTTGCCGAAAATCCCTGTGCGGCGACGTTATTTGAGTAGCCAGCGCAAACGGCGGCCTGGCATCGGCGAAGTGTAGCTGTGCCGGGACGGCGCAAGGCCACCCAGACGGCAAGCAGATGCTGATCCGGAAGCCGGCGTTCGGGAACGATGGCGTGTAATAACATGTTGTAATGCGGCGGGGAGGCGGTCCGAGCCCGCCGAAAACTATTCCGTACCGGGAACAAGCGGTGTCCTGCCACAATTCAGGACATCGAACCAGAAACAATGCAGAGTCTTCTATTAGTCTTCACCCAGAAACCGCAAAGCAGGAAAGACCTGGGACACAATCGGTCACAGCTTTTTTAGACATTTCTTATACCTTAGTTTATTTCGTTGAACGGTATAATTCCACGAGATCGTCCACCAGGATTAAAGCAAGAAAAATTCTTCACACTCTACTTCAAGAAAGATATAATTGTCTTTGTTGAATTTTTGTTTTGTCACAGAGCTTTTACGCAGATATTCACTTTTGGCAGGTAGTTTGGGTAAAGGCAGTTGATGTATGAGAAGTCATAAAGTACTTTGTGTTAAGAAATTTGCAAAAATTACCATGAAACACTTCTGCAAGTAAAGGATGATTGTTTTTGTTCAATTATACGTTTCTGACAGTTCTTTTATGCGGTTGTTTACTCATGGCAGCCAGTAAGGTAGTTTGTGTTAAGAGTGTTTGTGTATGTGTTTATACCTAAAAAACCCATTTACAAAATAATTTCTATTAAAAATTTTAAAACCCTTACATCAATTCATTTTTTGTTAACATTCTAAAAAAGATCCTAATCCTTCTTTTCGAGTGTGAGATTAGATATAAACACAATTTTTAATAATATTACTTTAATTTTCTAATTTTTTTTTAGGTTTAAATGATTGCTCTCACGAGAAAATATCCAACCATGACATTTATTTATTTATTTATTTACGTCAAAAACAGTTAAAAACTGCGTATGACGAGCTATGGGGAGAAGTGAATTTTGTGCACGTTTTCATAGTTCTGTGGTCTCTATCCTAAACCATATTCTAGTCGAATTTTGAATACAGAAAAGAGAGTTTTTTTTCGAGATTTGTTGACAAAATATTCGCTCCTATATAATAAAATATATTTTCAAGGGTAAATTTTAGCTATAAATTCCTGCCATGAACCCTCATGTTCTTCATGAAAGAATAATACTTTTTGCCGCGATAATATGAAAAACGATAATTTGAATAACTATATTTCCCACTGAAATTCAGAACATGACTGACATTAGATGAATTTGTTAGTGTAACTGAATAGTTGTGTATCAGAATAAATGAACTCTATAAAAACAACAGTTTATTTTACCACTTACAATACAGCTGGAAAAATCCGACGGTTTGGGGCCGTTTACAAGAATCGTAGTCGAATGAGGGATGTTGCTTCGGAAGGAGTCTCCCACGGTGACGACAACGCGCTTTCCGACGAAGTGTAAAGTCCGCAACCGTACCCGAAAATCCCTGGGTGGCGGCGTTATTAGCCCTAGAATACTAACCATATCATCCATAACCATCCATGCATACTAACCATGAGTAAAATTTTCTCACACTGATTAATAACATGTTTAAAATTTAATGAAAAGTTTTTATGATTACACTTTTAGATTATAAGCTTCTGCGTTTATTTGAAAGGGATTATATCATAATATATGATGATAATTAAAAATTCAAAGATCACGTTATGCGGTATTTATTTTTCCGACAACACGTTATTTTGTACTTCTTGTAATAAATTTGAAAATGAAGAAACTTGGAATAAACAAAATAAATCAAAGTTAGAGAATGCCTCTTAAGAACAAATAGGGTATATTCTTTTCGTGTTCACCAAAAACACGCCTCTTAAAGATCCCCACATTTTTCTCTTATTCTGAAAATTCTGGGTGTCTCTCTTTCTACTCGTTTAATCCCTTCAATTTGTTGATCTGTCTGCTCAGGTTCATCGTCGCTAGGGCAGTAATTTGAATTGGAATCACTGTCACTCAATCTATCAATAATGCCCTCTTCTTCACTACCGTCTACTTCATCTATTTCCAGTATCCATCGCTCAATACAGTTTTCATCGGACCTATTATTTACACATAATAATAAATATCATAAGATATTTTAAGACGAATTTTACTTAAAAACTGAAGATTATAATTCAAGTTATTATTGACTTACATGTAATTCTTACACACGCCAAACACCTTCTAACCCTAAGTAATTCTTACGATAAGTATTCTAACGATAAGTAATTCTTACTCACGTCTAACACCCCGCAATACTAATGATGAGTAAAATATACTCACCGTCACATTGAAAATCACTCCAGAAATGGAACAAATGGGATTCGGGCAAGTTTCCCTCAAAGTGGGGTATCGCAAACTGACTCAAGATCACACTGCTAGCGGCTGGGTTCACGAAGTACAGGGTCGCGAGGGTATGAAACAAAAACGTAACGGTGTGAGTAAAATTTACTCATGGTTAGTATTCTAGGGTTAAAGTAATGAGCGCAAACGGCGGCGTGGCCTCGGCGATGTGTAGCAGTGCCGGTACAGCGCAAGGCCAGCCAGGCGGCGAACAGGTGCTGATCCGGAAGCCGGTGGCCGGGAACGAGCGCGTGCCCTTACTACACGCTGTAATGCGGCGGGGTCGCGGGGCGAGCCTGCCGAAATTCCCTCCGTACCAGAAACAGCGATGTCCAGCCAGAATTCAGAACAGCTAACCAAAAATAAAGCAGAGTCGTCTTTCAGTCTTCACCTAGAAACACCAAACCAGGAAAGTCCAGGGACACAGCCGGTCCTAAAGCACAAACAATGTACAGGGTTACCACAGTATACTGCGATTTTTGTAGGAAGAGCTCTCAAGATAACTCAAATCCCATCTTCGCGATGGAATATGTCACGGCATTTCGTATCATTCACAGTCGTTCCGCTAGATTTCGCACGATCGCGACCGTATGAAGCAGTGCTTGCGATCATGCGACTTCTACCGGCAAGACCGAGAAAAGACGCGAAATGCCGTGACATATTCCATCGCGAAGATGGGATTTGAGTTATCTTCAGAGCTCTTCCTACAAAAATTGCAGTATACTTACTACGTCGCTACTCGCTCGCCCTACCTTGACTGCCCCGCTGCGGGCCACCTGTGCCCGCCCTTCTGTGCGCTGTTGTATTCCTCCGCCAAACGGTGACCGGGAACTAATTTTCTCGGGTGGCGGAGCATGCATTCTCTCGGTGGCGCACAAGCATGCGCTCTGGTCCGCGCTACAAAACGCGCCCTATTCATCACTCACGGCGGGGTACAACAAGTTGTTTTATATACATTTGGATAAGAGTCTTTCTACTGTACTTGTTGGTAGACATGTTTTCCAATAGTGATTTCACGCGGATGTTCACTCCTGACAGGTAGTTTGGGACAAGGCGTATGAAAAGTCATAAGGTACTTTGTGTTAAGAATTTTATACCTACAAAAGCCTACATAGTGTAACGGTACGACCCGACGCGAACGGGAGACGATGAAAATAATATTAATTTTACCAATTTAATGTCAGTCAAGGCAGAATCGACGACGGATGCGAGCGCATACCTGCATCGGGGCCACGGGCGAGCTGAGAGGGGCTAGGGTCTCTTTTTGTCTTTTTTTTACGACGCTCATCCGGTCCGGCGGCGAGGGGTGCGGAGCCTAACAAGGGGCAGCGGGGAAGTAAGAAGGGTCGCTTTGTCTATTTGGCGGCGCGAGCGTCAAAGCGAATGACCACCCACTCCACGTTTATGACCAAACGTATTTTTTTCACACGGGCCGCGGAGAAAGTAGGCCAACGAATTTTTCCAGAGCCGCGAGAAAAGACGCTTGCCGGCCAACCGACGCCAAAGTCAACGGATATTTTTTTGTACGCGACGCGTGCGGACATTGGTCGGAGGTTCGCCCCGCCACTCCGCCAAAATTTCAATTTCATGCAATCAGGCCGACTTGGAAATGTAATGGGGGGGGCATGAGAGCTCTCGTCACGACGGGAAAATTTTAGACGAAAGACATCGGAGAGGGAGGTCGATTTTACTTCTGAGGTAGACGCCGAACGTAACACTTCGATGAGCTAGACTTCGAAAGTAACGCCACGAAAGAACACTCAGTTCTAAATTCACGAGAGTTCGTTTCTGTGTGAACTCTGCGAGCCGACACTGCTCGTCGAGCTTCGCGAGACGCATTCGCTAACCAGTTTGCATGAAGGGCTTGTACTCGCCATAGTTAGCGGACAGTTATCCGCGACTTGTCGAACGCGACTTGTTACCGACGCAATGACCGGTAATAATCGGAGTTGCACGCCCTACGCGTCTGCATCATTCGCCTAAGTTAATTGCGAGGCGAAAGTTTCGAGGAAGAGGGGCACGCGCCGCGGCTGTCATTCATGACACCATCCCGGGTGCCTGGACGCGATCATTGCTGGGTGCTTTGACCTGCTGGCGGTGGCCACGGAGCAGCTGAGGGGACGGCCGACTTCAGGACAAAGGCGAGGGAGCGCCCTCTCCACTTTACCTGCCTGGGAGCCGACGCCAGCTGAGAGGCAGATCCTTCAAACACCAAGAATGGTAATGTTGTTGTTACCGCAATAATGCGGAAGGACTGAGACTCCAAGAGAAAAGGGGTTCATTACGCCTTCAGCGTAAAAGTGTGAAAGAAAAATCCAGCGGCATAAACTCATAATTGTTTTGTAATTAATTTTGCTTGGGTATGGCAACCAACAATTGTCAGATAATAGAAATTAAGCCGCCAGTATCACATAATGTAGAATCATTGTAAAATTTCATCATCATTCATCTCATATTTTTTTATAATTAAATGGTTCTTGTTAAATTTAAATGTTGTGTTGTGAGTGTGTTTTAAGAACCCATCACCAGTCCTACCACCGAAAGGCAGCAGTTCAAAAAGGGGGGTAGATTACAATAGAATAAAATTTTAAGTGAAATATTTAAAATCTTTTCACAATATCATTTCTTTTAAACTTCCTGAAAGATCCTAAACCCACTTTTAGTGTCTGACTTTAGAAAAAAACACAATTTTAGAACAAAATAATTTAATTTTTTCAGAATTTTTACAGGTTTCTGTGTTTGTTCTCAGGAGAAATTTTTCACTCATGACATGAGATAAACCCGCTAGTGAAACCTAAATACTTTGCTAAACGTCCATTGACTGTAACTGTTGGGAGAGATGATTTCCTGTAACAAAATTTGTGCATTTCTTAGAAAATTTCTGAGATATCGAAAAAGGCATTATTAGGGACTGAAACGGCTAAAAAACACTATTTCAAGAAAATGAGATAAATATTTCTTTTACCTTTTTGATATTGCACTCACGAAGAGAGTTCCACTAACGAAACTGCATAAATTGCCAGGTGCAGGCATCAGTCGTGGCTGTAAGCTTTTTTAGACATTTCTTATACCTTCGTTTATTTCGTTGAACGGTATAACTCCGCGAGCTGGTGCACCAATGTTAAAGCCAGGAACATTCTTCACACACTTCTTCAAGAGAAATATGATTGTCTTCGTTGAATTTTACGGTTGTCATAGCGCTTTCACGCGGATATTCACTCTTGACAGGTAGTTTGGGAAAAGGCAGTGGGTGTATGAGAAGTCATAAAGTACTTTGTGTTAAGAAATTTTTACCTACAAAAGCCTACACAGAATATAATTTCAAGTAAAATATTTAAAATTTTTCTACAAAATCATTTATTTTATACTTTCTGAAAGATCCTAAACACACTTTTAGAGCATGACTTTAGAAAGAAACACAATTGTAGAAAAAAATAATTTAATTTTTTCAGAATTTTTACTGGTTTGTGATTGTTCTCAGGAGAAAATTCTGAGTCATGACATGAGATAATTTCGCTAGTGCAGCTTAAATACTTTGCTAAAAGTCCGTTGATTGTAGTTGTTGGGTGAGATGATTTCCCGTATCTATATATTGTGCATTTTTTAGAAAAATTCTGAGATATCGAAAAACGCATTATTAGCGGCTGAAACGGCTAAAAACACTATTTCAAGAAAATGAGATAAATTATTCTTTTACATTTCTGATGTTGCACGCACAAAGAGAATTCCACTCATGAAACTGGATAAATTGCCAGGTGCAGGCATCAGTCACGGCTGTAAGCTTTTATGAGGCATTTCTTATATCTTAGGATGTTTCGTTGACGAGAAATTTCACGAAATCGAACACTAATGTTAAATCCTGAAACTATCATGAAACACTTCTGCAAGAAAAGGATGATTGTTTTTGTTGAATTATACGTTTCTGATAATGCTTTTACGCGGATGTTTACTCATGACAGCCAGTTTCTGTTAAGAGTGTTTGTGTATGTGTTTATACCTAAAAGAACCCATTTACAAAATAATTTCTAGTGAAACTTTTCAAACCTTTACATCAATTCACTTCTTCTTAACATTCTAAAAAAGATCCTAAACCTTCTTTTCGAGTGTGAGATTAGATATAAAAACAATTTTTGATAAAATTTCTTTAATTTTCTAAAATTTGTTATAGGTTTAAGTGATTGCTCTCACGAGAAAATATCCAACCATGACATTAAATGAATTTGTTAGTGTAACAGAATAGCTGGAAAAAACCGACGGATTGGGGCTGTTTACAAGAATCGTAGTCGAATGAGCGATGTTGCTTCCAAAGGAGTCTCCCACGGGGACGACAGCGCGCTTTCCGACGAAGTGTAAAGTCCGCAAACGTGCCTGAAAATCCCTGGGTGGCGGCGTTGTTAGAGTAATGAGCGCAAACAGCGGCGTGGCCTCGGCGATAAGTAGCAGTGCCGGTACAGCGCAAGGCCAGTCAGGCAGCGAGCAGGTGCTGATCCAAATGCCGGCGGCCGGGAACTAGCGCGTACCCTTACTACACGCTGTAGTGTGGCGGGGTCGTTGGTGAGCCTGCCGAAATCCACTCCGTATCAGAAACATTTTCAGAGTATTCGAAATTCCGTCAGAAATCGCTAGTTTACGCGGATCATGGATCAATGAAATTACGCATTTTTTGTTTGCATGAATAAAAGGGTTAAAAATGCACCTATCAGCAAAATTATGCAAATTTTTTCTATTTAAGAAGTAAAATACAATTTTTAAATTTAATATAGAGTTAAAATATTAGACTATTAACCTCATTTGTTCGAAAAAGGATCCGTGAAACGAAATTCTTTAAAATTGGCCAAAAGTTGGCTATTTCGTTTTTCGAGATTTTCTCTAAAATTAACACTGTGATTGGAAAACGGACTTCACCAATGAAATAGCGTAGCGATTCCGGGCTGATTGTTAATTTTCAGAGTATTCGAAATTCCGTCAGAAATCGCTTGTTTACGGGGTTCATGGATCGATGAAATTGCGCATTTTTTGTTGACTCATGTAAAAGGGTTAACAATGCACATATCTGCAAAATTATGCAAACTTTCTATTTAAGAAGTAAAATACAATTTTTAAATTTAATATAGAATTAAAATATTCCACTATTAACCTTTTTTGGACAAAAAAGGATCCGTGAAACGAAACATTACAAACTTGGAAAAAATTGGGCTATTTCGTTTTTCGCGATTTCTCGAAAATTAACACTTCGATTGAAAAAGGGATTTCATTAATGAAATCGCCTAAGGATTCCGAACTGGGCGTTAATTTCCAGAGTATTCGAAATTCCGTCAGAAACCGTTAGTTTACGCGGATCAAGTATCGATGAAATTACGCAGTTTTTGTTGGCTGAAATGAATGGATTAAAAATGCACATATCTGCAAAATTATGCAAACTTTTTCTATTTAAGGAGTAAAATGCAATTTTTAAATTTAATATAGTGTTAAAATATTCCACTATTAACCTCAATTGGACGAAAAATGATCCGTGAAACGAAATTTTACAAAATTGGCCTAAAGTGGGCTATTTGGTTTTTCGTGTTTTCCACGAAAATTAACACATTGATTGGATAACAGACTTCACTAATGAAATCGCGTAGCGATTCCGGGATGGTTGTAATTTTCAGTCTTCGAAATTCCGTCAGAAATCTCTCGTATACGCGGATAATGGATCGATGAAATTACTCATTTTTAGTTGGCTTAAATAACGGGCTAAAAATGCACCTATCTGCAAAATTATGCAAGCTATTTAAGAAGTAAAATACAATTTTCAAATTTAATATAGAGTTAAAATATTCCATTATTAACCTCATTTGGACGAAAAACGATCCGTGAAACGAAATTTTACAAAATTGGCCAATAGTGGTTAATTTGGTTTTTTTGGGATTTTTTCGAAAATTAACACTTCGATTGGAAAACGGAGTTCACCAATTAAATTACACTATTGATATACAAATTAGAAAAAATTCGTAGAAATTTGGAGATGCGGGGTTTCGAAATTCGTTCCTCTCGCATGCCAAGCCAGCGCGCTAACACTCCAGCTACGCAGTCACGCGGTTCAAATTGGTAGTTTTTTCCTTATTTTAAACTATTGATATACTAATTAGAAAAGAAATTCAGGGAAATTTGGAGATGCGGGGTTTCTAACTTCGTTCCTCTCGCATGCTATGCGAGAACGCTAACATTACAGCTACACGCTCACTCGGTTTAAATTGATAGTTTTTTCCTTAAGTTACACTATTGATATACTAATTAGAAAAAAAATCATAGAAATTTGGAGACGCGGGGTTTCTAACTTCGTTCCTCGCTAAGCAATATTAATTTTTAGAGTAATTAGTTTTAGAGTATTCAAAATTTCGTCAGAAATTGCTAGTTTACGCGGATCATAGATCGATGAAATTACGCATTTTTTGTTGGCTTAAATAAAAGGGTTAAAAATGCACCTACCTGCAAAACTAGGGAAACTTTTTCTAATTAAGAAGTAAAATTCAATTTTGAAGTTTAATACAGAGTTAAAATATTCCACTATATACATCATTTGGACGAAAAAGTATCTGTGAAACGATATTTTAAAAAATTCCAGAGTATTCGAAATTCCGTTAGGAATCGCGAGTTATGAAATTACGATCGATGAAATTACGCATTTTTGTTGGCTCAAATAAAAGGGTTGAAAATGCACATATTTGTAAAATTATGCAAACTTTTTCAATTTAAGAAGTACAATACAATTTTTAAATTTAATATTGATTGAGAATATTCCACAATTAACCTCATTTGGACGAAAAAGGACTCGTGAAATGAAATTTTACAAATTTGGCCAAAAGTTTTTATTTCATTTTTCGCGATTTTCTCGAAAATTAATACTTCTATTGGAAAACGGACTTCACCAATAAAATCGCGTAGCGATTCCGGGCTAGGCGTTAATTTTCAGAGTATTCGAAATTCCGTCTGAAATCGCTAGTTCATGGAGCGATGAAACTACGCATTTTTTGTTGGCTCAAATAAAAGTGTTAAAAATGCACCTATCTGCAAAATTATGCAAACTTTTTGTGTTTATGTAGTAAAATATAATTTTAAAATTTAATATAGAGTAAAAATATTCCACTATTAACTTCATTTGGAAGAAAAAGGATCGGTGAAACGAAATTTTACAAAATTGGACAAAAGTGGGCTATTTCATTGATCGCGATTTTCTCGAAAAATAACTTTTCGATTGGGAAACGGAATTCACCAAAGATATTGCGTAGCGATTAGGGGCTAGGCGATAATTTTTGAAGTATTCAAAATTCCGACATTTATCGCTAGTTTCCGCGGATCGATGAAATTACGCATTTTTTGTTGGCTTAAATAAAAGGGTTAAAAATGGACCTATCTGAAAAAATTTGCAACCTTTTTCTATTTAAGAAGAAAAATACAATTTTTAAATTTAATAAAGAGTTAAAATATTCCACTACTAACCTCATTTGGACAAAAAAAGGATCCGTGAAATGAAATTTTACAAAATTGGCTAAAGGTGGGCTATTTCGTTTTTCGCGATTTTCTAGCAAATAACACTTCGATTTGAAATCGGACTCCAGGAATGAAATCGCGTAGCGATTTCGGGCTGGGCGTTAATTTTCAAAGTATTCGAAATTCCGTCAGAAATCGGTACTTTACGCGGATCATGGATCGATGAATTGCCTGGTGCAGACATCAGTAATATCTATAAACCTTTTTAGACATTTCTTATACGTTCGGATATTTTGTTGAACGATAAAATTCCGCGAGATCGTGCACCAATGTTAATGCAAGATACATTCGTCACACACTTCAAGAGAAATATGACGGCCTTTGTGGAATTTTATGTTTGTGATAGTGCTTTCACATGGATGTTCACTTTTGACAGGTAGTTTGGTATAAAGCAGTTGGTGTAAGAGTAATCATAGGGTACTTCGTGTTAAGAGTTTTACACAAATAAAAGCCCGCGTAGAAAATAATTTCAAGTAAAATATTTAAAATCTTTACACAAACACATTTCTTATAAACATTCTGGAAGATCCTGAACCCAGTTTTAGGGCCTGACTTTAGTTATAAACACAATTTAAAAAAAAATTAAATTTTATATTATGGGAATTTTTCTAGGTTTCTGCGATTGTTCTCAGGAGAAAATTTTTAGTCATCATATTAGATAAAATCGCTAGTGAAGTCCAAATACTTTGCTAATAGTCCATTTACTCTAATTGTTCAAAGAGGAGATTTCCCATATCAAAATATTGTGAATTTTTTACAAATCTTCTGAGATATCGAAAAACGCATTATTAGTGCCTAAAACGGCTAAGAAACACTATATCAAGAAAATGAGATAAACACTTCTTTTACCTCTCTGATATTGCACTAACGAAGAGAGTTCCACTCATGAAACTGGATGAATTGCCAGGTGCAGGCATCAGTAGTCTGTGTAAAT
Organism: Acheta domesticus; assembly: GCA_031308135.1. NCBI lineage: Eukaryota > Metazoa > Arthropoda > Insecta > Orthoptera > Gryllidae > Acheta > Acheta domesticus. The sequence goes on along the minus strand of JAHLJT010009436.1, from coordinate 101,591,887 downwards.
TTTTTTAGACATTTCTTATACGTTCGGATATTTCGTTGAACGTTAAAATTCTGCGAGATCGTGCACCAATGTTAATGCAACAAACATTCGTCACACACTTCTTCAAGAGAAATATGACGGCCTTTGTGGAATTTTATGTTTGTGATAGTGCTTCCACGTGGATGTTCACTTTTGACAGGTAATTTGGTATAAAGCAGTTGGTGTAAAAGTAGTCATAGGGTACTTTGTGTAGCCTGCATAGAAAATAATTTCAAGTAAAATATTTAAAACCTTTACACAAATTCAGTTCCTATTAACTTTTTTAAAGATCCTTAACCCACTTTTAGAGCCTGACTATAGAAACAAGCACAATTTTATAAAAATTAAATTTATCATTTTCAGAATTTTTATAGGTTTCTGCGATTGGTCTCAGGAGAAAATTTTCAGTCATGACATTAAATAAAATCGCTAGTGAAGCCTAAACACATAGCTAAAAGTCCCTTTATTCTAATTGTTCAAAGAGAAGATTTCCCATATAAAAATATTGTGCATTTTTTAGAAGACTTCTGAGATATTTATAAACGCATTATTAGCGGCTAAAATGGCTAAAAAACAATATTTCAAGAAAATAAGATAAATACTTCTTTACCTTCCTGATATTGCATTCACAAAGAGAGTTCCACTCATAAAACTGTATGAATTGCCAGGTGCAGGCATCAGTAGTGTCTGCAAATTATTTGAGACATTTCTTATACGTTCGGATATCTCATTGAACGTTAAAAATCCGCGAGATCATGCACCAATTTTAATGCCAGAAATTTTCGTCACACACTTCAAGAGAAATATGACGGCCTTTGTGGAATTTTATGTTTCTGATAGTGCTTTCACGCGGATGTTCACTTTTGACAGGTAGTTTGGTATAAAGCAGTTTGTGTAAGAGTAGTCTTAGGGTCTTTGTGTTAAAAGTTTTACACCTATGAAAGCCTTCATAAAAAATAATTTCAAGTAAACTATTGAAAAACCTACACATATAAAAGCCCGCGTAGAAAATAATTTCAAGTAAAATATTTAAAATCTTTACACAAAATCATTTCTTATAAACATTTTGAAAGATCCTAAACCCACTTTTAGTGCCTACCTTTAGAAATAAACACAATTTTATAAAAATTAAATGTAATATTTTGAGAATTTTTATAGGTTTCTGCGATAGTTGTGTGTCAGAATGAAACGAAATCAACAAAACTACAGTTTATTTTCCACTTACAATACAGTTGGAAAAACCCGACCGTTTGCGGCCGTTTATAAGAATCGTAGTCGAATGAGCGATGTTGCTTCCGAAGGCGTCTCCCACGGTGACGACAACGCGATTTCCGTCGAAGTGTAAAGGCCGTAACCGTACCCGAAAATCCCTGCGTTGCGGCGTTATTAGAGTAGCCAGTGCAAACGGCGGCGTGGCCTCGGCGATGTGTAGCTGCGCCAGTACAGCGCAAGGCCAGCCAGGCGGCGAACAGGTGCTGATCCGGAAGCCAGGGGCCGCGATCGAGCGCGTGCCCTTACTACAGCTGTAATGCGGCGGGGTCACGGGGAGAGCCAGCAGAAACCACTGCGTACCAGAAATAAGCGAAGTCCCGCCACATTTCAGGACAGCGAACCAGAAAGAAAGCAGAGTCGTTTTTCAGTCTTCACGCAGAAACCGCAAACCATGAATGTCCAGGACACAGCTGGTCATAAAGTACATTGTACAGGGTTACCACTGTACCTACGATGACGCTACTCGCTTGTTCTACCGTCACTGGCCCGCTGCCGGTCCCCTTTGCTCGTTGTGATATTCCTCCGCCAAACTGTGACCGAGAATTAATTTTCCCGTGTGGCGGAGCCACATGCATGCACACTGGTGCGCGCTACATAGCGCGCCCTATTCATCACTCACGGCGGGATACAGCACGAGTATATTTAGATAAGAGTCTTTCTACTGTGCTTGTTGGTAGACATGATTTCCAATAGTGGTTTCACGCGGATGTTCCCTCCTGGCAAGTAGTTTGGGAGAAGGCAGTTAGATAATGTATAGTCGTAAGGTACTTTGTGTTAAGAATTTAATAGCTATAAAAGTCTTGATTGAAAATAATTTCCAGTAAAATATTTAAAATCTTTACACAATATCATTTCTTTTAAACATTCTGAAAGATCCTAAACCCACTTTTAGAGCCTGACTTTAGAAACAAACAAAATTTTAAAAAAAATATTTTATTTTTCCAGAATTTTTACAGGTTTCTGCCATTGTTCTCAGGAGAACATTGTCAGTCATGCCAGATAAAATCGCTAGTGAAGCCTAAATACATTGCTAAAAATCCATTTACTGTAATTGTTCGAAGAGAAGATTTCCCATATCAAAATATTGTGCATTTATTAAGAAAACGTCTGAGATATCGGAAAACGCATTATTAGTGGCTGAAACGGCTAAATACACTATTTCAAGAAAATGAGAGAGATACTTGTGTTACCTTTTTGATATTGCAGTCACGAAGAGAGGTCCACTCATGAAACTAGAGAAATAGCCAGGTGAAGCATCAGGAGTGTCTGTAAACTTTTTTAGACATTTCTTATAGGTTCGTATATTTCGTTGAACGTTAAAATTCCGTGAGGTAATGCACCAATGTTAATGCCAGAAACATTTGTCACGCACTTCTTCAAGAGAAATATGATTGTCTTTGTTGAATATAATGTTTAAGATAGTGTATATAAGTTAAAAGTAAAATCTTTTCTGCTGCAAAACTGTTTCTATACAATTAGAGACTATACTGATCGTGAAAATGAAAAATAATGTTTAATGTAACAAAACAAAGATATGTAATGAATTAGTTTATGTTTGCATTGTATACATTTAAAAAAATATTTAATACGCCTGTAACAAGTAATGTACTTCAGCTTCCGGGTCAATGACCCCCATCTCGATCAGGTTTTTGTCCAGTTTCCCTGATCCATTGAGCAAATGCTGAGATGGCCCCTTGTTTTGCTTCTGGACGTAAATGTAGCTTCACTGTGCGCACGTTTTGTTGAGCAGTCCTTTTGCTTGTAGTTCATTTACAGTTGAAATTGATTTTCTATAACTCCGGAAAAAACATTTTTCAAATATCTTTATTTTTCTAAAATAATTCTTTTCTAAATTCATTTTTTCGTTTTTTTTGTTTTTTTAAATAAAATTCTGGCCCTCAAGAAAATGTGCGCAGATAAATTTCTCTCCCCACACGTCATATACAATTTTTACTGTTTTTTTGACAAATAAATAAAAGTGCTTTCACGCGGATGTTCAGTTTTGACAAGTAGTTTGGTTTAAAGCAAATGGTGTATGAGTAGTCATAGGGTACTTTGTGTTAAGAGTTGTACACCTATAAAAGCCTGCATAGAAAATAATTTCAAGGAAAATATTTAAAACTTTTACACAATATTATTTCTTTTAGACATTCTGAAAGATCCTAAACCCACATTTAGAGCCTGATTTTAGAAACAAACACAATTTAAAAAAAATTCAAAAATAAACAAACACAATTAAAAAAATCCCTAGTGAAGCTTAAATACTTTGCTAAAAGTCCGTTTACTATAATTGTTTGAAGAGAAGATTTCCCATATTAAAATATTGTGCATTTATTAAAAAAACTTCTGAGATATCGAAAAACGCATTATTAGCGGCTGAAACGGCTAATAAACACTATTTCAAGAAAATGAGTTGTGAGTTGATACTTGTGTAACCTTTCTAATATTGCACTCACGAAGGGAGCTCCACTCATTAACCTGGATAAATTGCCTGGTGTAGGCATGAGTCATGGCTGTAAGCTTTCACGAGACATTTCTTATATCTTAGGATATTTCGTTGGCGGGAAATTTCACGAAATCGAACACTAATGTAAAAGCCAGAAACTATCATCAAACACTTTTGCAAGAAAAGGATGATTGTTTTTGTTGAATTATACCTTTTATATTGAATTATATATTGAATTATTATTATATACATTATGAATATATATATGAATATTTGAATATATGATTATATATATTCAAATATGATCATGATGATCATATGATTATATATATATATATATATATATATATATATATATATATATATATATGAATTATCGTATATATAATATTCTCGTGTCACAGTTTTAGTTACCATACTCCTCTGAAACGGCATGCCAGATTTTGATGAAATTTTTTATGTATATCAAGTAGGTCTGAGAATAGGTTGTTATTTATTTTTTATACCCCTTAGTGATAAGGGTGGTCCACCCCAATTTTTTTTAATTTTTCGCACTAAACGTTTTAGGCAACCCGCTAAACACGGTTGGTATTTCACACGGCAGTGTTTCATCCGCTACACGGTGTTTCACCATATTACGCTCCTGCTCAGGGATGTGCAGAATCTGGACTATGAATAAGTCTCAAGGCCAAACAATGTCTATTTGTGGCTAATTTTTTAGCACACCATGTTTTTGACACGGTCAATTATACGTGACATGCTCTCGAGTGGACAAACGATCCAGTTTATTTGTGTTAGCTAAAGATGGGATAACAAAAAATATTGTACACTCTATTGCGTTGAGGGATTGATATGTTTTTTTTAAGTAAAAGTATTATAATTAGCCATGTATATCATTTCAAAAACTAAATTACAATAAATTAAAAATATAAATGTTTGATACTGGGTTATTTTCGTATTCCATCATCGTTCACAGCGCTCCATGCCTCTTCAACTCATATATACCAAATCCTCAAACACTGACAATAAGTTAGTCATTTTTTTCTACTAAAATAATCCTAGGTATAATTTAAATGGCAAAACAACGTTTGCCGGGTCAGCTAGTTATTATATATTGAATTATACGTGCTTTTACGCGGATGTTTACTCATGACAGCCAGTAAAGTATTTTGTGTTAAGAGTGTTTGTGATTGTGTTGATACCTAAAAATGCACATATAAAAAAATTTCAAGTGAAAATTTTAAAATCTTTACACTAATTCATTACTTGTTAACATTCTAAATATTAACATTCTAAACTCACTTATTGAGCGTGAGATTAGAAATAAACACAATTTTTGATAAAATTTAATTTAATTTTTTAAAATTTTTTATACGTTTAAGTGATTGCTCTCACGAGAAAATATCCAACCATGACATTCGATAAATTTGTTAGTGTAACAGAATAGTTGTGTATCAGAATGAAACGAACTCTATAAAAACAACAGTTTATTTTACCACTTACAATACAGTTAGGAAAAACCCGACGGTTTGCGGCCGTTTACAGGAATCGTAGTCGAATGAGCGTCGTTGCTTCCGAAGGAGTCTCCCACGGTGACGACAACGCGCTTTCCGGCGAAGTGAAAAGGCCGCAACCGTACCCGAAAATCCCTGCGTGGCGGCGTTATTAGAGTAGCCAGCGCAAACGGCGGCGTGGCCTCGGCGATGTGTAGCTGCGCCGGTACAGCCAGGCGGCGAAAAGGTGCTGATCCGAAAACCGGCAGCCGGGAACGAGCGCGTGCCCTTACTACACGCTGTAATGCGGCGGTGTCACGGGGCGAGCCTGCCGAAACAACTTCGTACCAGAAACAAGCATAGTCCAGCCACATTTCAGGACAGCGAACCAGAAACAAAGCAGAGTCGTCTTTCAGTCTTCACCCAGAAACCGCAAACCAGGAAAGTCCAGGGACACAGCCGGTCATAAAGAACGTTGTACAGGGTTACCACAGTACCTACGACGTCGCTACTGGCTTGCTCTACCTTCACTGGCGCGCTGCCGGCCCCCTGTGCTCGCCCTTCTGTGCGCTGTGGTATTCCTCCGCCAAACTGTGACCGAAAACTAATTCTCCCGGGTGGCGCGGCCACATGCATGCACACTGGTGCGCGCTACATAGCGCGCCCTATTCATCACTCACGGCCGAATTCAGCACGTGCATATTTGGGTAACGGCCGTATTCTCAATCATGGATTACTTCGAAAATAATTTGTGAATCGAGGAATTCGCGGATTAGGTTATAGGTTAACACTCGGATAACTTTCTACTCTTATTCACAAACCGCGGTCATCAGAGAATTGGCGGATTCGAGGGTTACCCTTGGCCAGAATGTTACAGTAAATATGATTGGCTGTGGAGTATCTCGATGTCGTGGTTCTGTTTGTAAACATTAGTACTAGCGCCACTTCAAACGCGATCTCCAATGTCATTATATCACTTCGCGTACCGAGTAATGTATCCAGGGCCAACCAATCTAATATTTCTATTTAAGAAATTGATATTTTCACAATTGCCATTGACAAATACGCGAATACTATTGTATGCAAAGCTGCAATAGCAAAAAAGAAGCATGACATAACCTGCATAACGTATTTCAACGCAGTAAGTAGTGTTCAGCAGTTTAAGAACAAATATAAAGGCGTGAAAAGAATTGTTTAAAAGGGCGTGATAATAAAGTTAATACTTACAACGATAGAAAGCAGCTACTACACTGTGTACTTAATTGCATGGTAGAATTACTGCATTCATCAGCTCAAAGAACATACTGCATGTGACTGTGATTTGGGATATAAAAGGCAGTTAATATGACTCAAAGTAAGTGTTTTTGGTTTTATTTATATTGTAAGTTGTGTATTTAATTTTCAAAACAACAGTATTCTCTCTCTACCGACAGTTTTACAAATATTTTCGATTGATACTTTGTGTTCTGGAAAGGGCTACATGCAAAAGTTGTTTCAGTAGTTTTTAGTGCAACTAATAAAGTAATTTCACCTCATTGGTAGTCAAGACTATTTTCAAAGGAATTGTGCTACCCAAAACCCTGGTTTTACCTAAAAGAAAATCAAATCAAATCAAATCTGATGTCATGGGACATTTAAATGTAAGTAATACTTGCACAATTTTTTACAATGAAATGTATATAATAAAACATTATGATAAACCATGTTCGTTAATAAAACAAAAACAAATTCAGCGTCATGGTCATAAAATTCAAAAGATTGGAAGTAATCCTGCCCATGTGTTGTTAGAGTTATTTTGTCTTCTTCAAAAGATACGAAATAAAATTTTATTTTTGTTTTGTTGTGACATACTGGAATAAATATGAAATATATGAAAACTGAAGAATGTTTTATATAAGAGATTCCAAAAATGTTGTTTGCACATTTTCATAAACTCTTATTCTTAAATGTACTAATTCATATTTATGTTTTGTGCATCTCTGAAGCCATACTAAGTTTAATATATACTTGTGTAATGAAAAATACCCTTCTATTTGTAGGTGATTTAAGGACAAATCTGGAAGCTGAAGCAGATTATTGTTACTTCGTTACTGAAAATGTAATGTAGGCTAAATATAAAAAATATTGAATTTTAAAATAAGTTACATTTTATAATATCATTGAATTTAAAGAAAGATTAATTAAATGTCAACAATCAATATTGATTATATATCTGCGTTATGATATCTGATACCACTACCTCTATAAATAGATTGTGCATAGTCTAAACTACATTGGGATTCCAATATCAAAAATTCTGTTAGGATATTATTTATGTTTGGACTGATTGCAGGTTTGGATTTCTGAACTGAGGTTTGTAAAAACTTTAAGATCTGTTGTATAAGGGAAGTAATTATAACAAAATTGTTTTGGTTTTTCAATTTGTTTATTTCTATTAATTTTATTATCAATTTTTTTAACAACTGAACCATCCTTTAAAGCATTTGTAGAGTGCAGAATTTATTTTTTCATTTATTCTTTTTTTAATCTAATTCTACACTCTGAATTGTAAATGAATCAAAACACTGATGTTTCCTGAAGTACATCTTTGGTAATCTTTACTATAAAGTTGATGGATTTGTGACGTATCGTTGACATTGTAGATAAATGAAACAAGTTTCTTTATTATCAGCAAACTTTTGTTTGCAGTAATGAAACTAGTTATTTTAAAATTTCTACAATAATATTCATGTCAATAATATTCGTATTTAGAAAAAGCAACTCATAAATATATCCCTCAAAATGAATATTTTATTTCCAAATAGGAAATGTCAGAGGTAGTTAACCAGTACCAGCAGCTGCGAGAGGGACCAGAAATTATGAGAATGGTATCTACTTCCCAGGAATACAAGCATTACCTCAAGGATTTCACATTTTTAAAGCATCAAGAAGAATTTGAGTTTATGAACGAACATGAGTTGAGGATGCAATGTTTATCTACCTAAAATTTGAATATTATCAAGATATGATGACCGAACAATTCATTCTTTAAAAAAATTAAATTTTGTCTACACGTTAAATTAGTGATGGAATCAAATATGGACTACATCCTTTATTTGTTTGTTTTTAGCAATTTGAGTTTTTAATTTGTTCTCCAAATTGTTAGCAAAGGAATAACATATTCATTACATAGAAACAATTCAGCATATTTTGCTGTCTCTTCTTTTTTATTTTTGTTTATTGTGTTTATAACTTAGGGTTCAGTAATATTCCTGTATTTGGGCATTAAATTTGTCACAAGAATCATTTATTAACCAGAAAAATGTCTGTATCAATATTGTACATTAATGAAATAAATAAAAATATTTGTTAATTGCATTCAGTTTTTATTTATTTACTTCAAATGAAAAATGTATAATTGAATTTAATGAAGGATCTATTTGGTAACATTTTTGTCTAATTGTTATTGCATTCTTTCTTTAAACCCTTGGAATCCACCTCAATTTATTTTAATTTTAGGTTTATTCAAATATTGAATTTGAAATTCCTTGACCATTTATATGCCTGATTATGTTAACAATATCTACAACATTGTTTTTGGGTGTTGTAAGTATATATTTCTGATGATCTATAGTGAATGTAAAAGTAAAAAAAGTCTTTCTAATAGGTGAAAGTAAGATAAACTGTGACCATACCTTTAATTAAAAGCAAAAGCTAATAATGTGATTTTGTTAAAGAATAACCTGCACTGATAGAATGATAAGTCCAAATTATATAATATTAAATACGATAATTGCTGAACCCATTACTAGAAACAATATTATTATTCAGCATGTAACCTACTACTCAGATGATTTATGATGACAAAAAGGAATAGCAATTATCAAAGGAGAGTTTTTGTTTATTGCTGAAATAGTTTCATTTCAATAGGAAATATTGTTTCTACCTTACAGAGATATAAATATTATAGACTAGATGTACAGCATTACAGTTTTGTCAAACGTCTCTTCGAAAGATTACTTCGCCTCACTCAAATCAAGTTTTTGCTTTCTGAAGCAAATAGAGGGGTCTCTCTAAAAAGATTTCTCTAAATAAATTTCAAAAGCATTCCATACATTCAACAGCAAAAAAATTGTACTTGGCGGAGTCGTCTGTATTGTTTAACAGTGTAACCAAGGGCAACCAAGAGCAATTCGTGAATTATTCGCCGAAATCGGAGGTATAACCCACGGATCGTAATCATGATGCTTTGTGGGTGTATAACCCGCGGATCGCAACTGATCTGGCCTCGTGAATAAAGATTTTTGCCTTGATTCGCGAATTATCTGAACTCGACGATAATTCTCGAATTACACGGTATTGAGAATATGGGCGTAAGAGTTTTTCAACTGTACTTGTTGGTAAACATGATTTCCAATAGTGCTTTCACGCGGATGTTCACTTTTGACAGGTAGTTTGGTATAAAGCAAATGGTGTAAGAGCAAAGTGTGCTTTGTGTTTAGAGATTAATCCCTATAGAAAATAATTTCAAGTAAAATATTTAAAACCATTACACAAATTCATTTCTCATCAACATTTTGAAAGATCCTAAACCCACTTTTAGAGCCTGACTTTAGAAATAAACACAATTATATTTAAATTAAACTTATTATTTAAAAAATTTTTATAGGTTTCTGCGATTGTTCTCAGGAGAAAATTTTCAGTCATGACATCAGATAAAATAGCTAGTGAAGCCGAAATACTTTGCTAAAAGACTATTTACTGTAATTGTTCGAAGAGATTTCCCATATCAAAATAGTGTGCATTTATTAAGAAAACTTCTGAGATATCGAAAAACGCATTATTAGCGGCTGAAACGGCTAGAAAACACTATTTCAAGAAACTGAGATAAATACTTCTTTTACCTTTCTGATATTGCACTCACGAAGAGAGTTCCACTCATTAAAGTGGATGAAAAGCCAGGTGCAGGCATGAGTAGCGTCTGTAAACTTTTTTAGACATATCTTATACCTTCGTATATTTCATTGAACGTTAAAATACTGCGAGATTGTGCACCAATCTTAATGTCAGAAATTTTCGTCACACACTTGTTCAAGAGAAATATAATGGTCTTTGTTGAATTTTATGTTTCAGATAGTGCTTTCACGCGGATGTTCAGTTTTGACAGGTAGTTTGGTATAAAGCAGTTGGTGAAAGAGTAATCATAGGGTACTTTGTTTTAAGTGTTTTACACCTATAAAAGCCTGCATAGAAAATAATTTCAAGTAAAATATTTAAACCTTTACACAACATCATTTCTTGTAAACATTCTGAAATATCCCAAATCCACTTTTAGAGCCTGACTTTAGAAACAAACACAATTTTAAAAAAAATTAATTTTATATGACCAGAATTTTTACAGGTTTCTGCGATTGTTCTCAGGAGAACATTTTCGGTCATAACATAAGATAAAATCGCTAGTGAAGCCTAAATACTTTGCTAAAAGTCCTTTTACTATAATTGTTCGAAGAAGTTGATAAGATTTCCCATATCAAAATATTGTGCATTCATTAAAAAAATCTGAGATATCGAAAAACGCATTACTAGCCGCTGAAACGGCCAAAACCACTAATGAGATAGATACTTGTGTTACCTTGTGTACTAAAATGAGATAGATACTTGTGCTACCTTTCTGATATTCCACTCACAAAGGGAGTTCCACTCATTAAACTGGATGAATTGCCTGGTGCAGGGATCAGTCATGGCTGTGAGTTTTTCGAGACATTTGTTATATCTTAGGATATTTCGTTGGCGGGAAATTTTACGAAATCGAACAGCAATGTAAAAGCCAGAAACTATCATCAAACACTTCTGCAAGAAAATAATGATTGTTTTTTGTTGAATTATACGTTTCTGATAGTGCTTTTACGCGGATGTTTATTAATGACAGCCAGTAAGGTACTTTGTGTTAAGAGTGTTTGTGTTGTGTTGATACCTAAAAATGCACACATAAACAAAATTTCAAGTGAAAATTTTAAAATCTATACACTAATTCATTACTTGTTAACATTCTAAATATTAACATTCTAAACTCACTTATTGAGCGTGAGATTAGATATAAACACAATTTTTGATAAAATTTAATTTATTTTTTTAAAATTTTTTATACGTTTAAGTGATTGCTCTCACGAGAAAATATCCAACCACGACATTCGATAAATTTATTAGTGTAACAGAATAGTTGTGTATCAGAATGAAACGAACTTCATAAAAACAACAGTTTATTTTACCACTTACAATACACTTGGAAATACCCGACGGTTTTCAGCCATTTACAAGAATCGTAGTCGAATGAGCGATGTTGCTTCCGAAGGAGTCTCCCACGGTGACGACAACGCGCTTTCCGCGATGTGAAAAGGCCGCAACCGTACCCGAAAATCCCTGCGTGGCGGCGTTATTAGAGTAGCCAGCGCAAACGGCGGCGTGGCCTCGGCGATGTGTAGCTGCGCCAGTACAGCGCAAGGCCAGCCAGACGGCGAAAAGGTGCGGATCCGAAAGCCGGTGGCCGGGAACGAGCGCGTGCTCTTACTACACGCTGGAATGCGGCGGGGTCACGGGGCGAGCCTGCCGAAACCACTCCGTACCAGAAACAAGCGAAGTCCAGCCACATTTCAGGACAGCGAACCAGAATCAAAGCAGAGTCTTCTTTGAGTCTTCACCTAGAAACACAAGTATCTATTCCATTTTCTTGAAATAGTGTTTTTAGCCGTTTCAGCCGCTAATAATGCGTTTTTCGATATCTCAGACGTTTTTTTAATAAATGCACAATAATATGATATGGGAAATCTTCTTTTCGAACAATTATAGTGATCGGTCTTTTAGCGAAGTATTTAGACTTCACTAGCGATTTTATTTAATGTCATGACTGAAAATTTTCTCCTGAGAACAATCGCAGAAACCTGTAAAAATTCAGGAAAAATAAAATTAATTTTAAAAAAAATTGTGATTGTATCTAACGTCAGGCTCTAAAAGTGGATTTAAGATCTTTCAGAATGTTTAAAAGAAATGATATTTAGTAAAGATTTAAATACTTTACTTGAAATTATTTTCTATGCAGGCTTTTGTAGGTGTAAAACTCTTAACGCAAAGTACCCTATGACTACACATACACCAACTGGTTTATTCCAAACTACCGGTCAAAAGTAAACATCGATGTGAAAGCACTATAAGAAACGTAAAATTCAACAAACAACAATTCCCTTGATGAAGTGTGTGACGAATATTTCTGGCATTAACATTCCTGCACGACCTCGCGAAATTTAGACTTTCAACGAAATATCGGAACGTAAAAGAATTGTCTAAAAAAGTTTACAGACAACTCTGACCCCTGCACTGATCGATGCGTCCAGTTTCATGAGTGGAACTCTGTTTGTGATTGCAATATCAGATATGTATAAGAAGTATTTAACTCAGTTTTTTGAAATAGTTTTTTTAGCCGTTTCAGCCGCTAATAATGCGTTTTTTGATATTTCAGAAGTTTTCTTAATATATGCATAATGTTTTGGAATTGGAAATCTTCTCTTCGAACAGTTACAGAAAACGGACTTTTAGCAAAGTATTTAAGCTTCACTTTCGATTTTATCTAATGTCATGACTGAAAATTTTCTCCTGAGAACAATCCAGAAACCTGTAAAAATTATGGAAAAATTAAATTAATTTTTCTAGAAATTTTGTTTGTTTCTAAATTCAGGCTCTAACGTGGGCTCAGGATCTTTCAAAATGGTTATGACAAACGAATTTGTGTATAGGTTTTAAAAATTTTACTTGAAATTACTTTCTATGGAGGCTTTTACTGGTGTAAAACTCTTAACGTAAAGTACCCTATGACTACACTTATACCAACTGCTTTATACCAAACTACCTGTCAAAAGTGAACATCCATGTAAAAGTACTCTAAGAAAGGCAAAATTCAACAAAGACCATCATATATCTCTTGTAGAAGTGTGTGACGAATGTTTCTGGATTCAACAATTGTGCACGACCTCGCGATATTTTAACGTTCATCGAAATATCAGAACGTAAAAAAATGTCTAAAAATGTTTACAGACTACTCTGATGCCTGCAGCTATTCATTCATCCAGTTTCATGAGTAGAACTCTCTTCGTGAGTGCAAGATCAGATAGGTAAAAGAAATATTTAACCCAGTTTCTTGAAATAGTGTTTTTAGCCGTTTCAGCCGCTAATAATGCGTTTTTTGATATCTCAGAAGTTTTCAAAATAAATGCACAATGTTTTGGTATTGGAAATCTTCTCTTCGAACTGTTATAGTAAACGGACTTTTAGCACAGTATTTAAGCTTCACTTGCGATTTTATATAATGTCATGACTGAAAATTTGCTCCTGAAAACAATCCAGGAACCTGTAAAACTTTGGAAAAATTAAATTAATTATTTAAAAATTGTGTTTGTGACTAAATTCAGGCTCCAAAAGTTGGTTAAGGATCTTTCAAAATGTTTATGAAAAATTAATTTGTGTAAAGGTTTTAAATATTTTAATTAAAATTATTTTCAATGCAGGCATTTATAGGTGTAAAACTTTTAACACAAAGTATCCTATGACTACACTTACACCAAATGCTTTATTCCTAACTACCTGTCAAAAGTGAACATCCATGTGAAAAAACTATAAGAAACGTAAAATTCAACAAAGATAATTCTTTTGAGGAAGTGTGGGACGAATATTTCTGGCATTAACATTGCTGCACGACGTTGCGAATTTATAACTTTCAACGAAATATCAGAACGCAAAAGAAATGTCTAAAAAAGTTTACAGAAGACTCTAATGCCTGCACGTATCTATGCATCCAGTGTCATGAGTGGAACTCTCTTCGTGAGTGCAAGATCAGATAGGTAAAAGAAGTATTTAACTCAGTTTTCTTGAAATAATGTTTTTAGCCGTTAGAGCAGCTAGGAATGCGTTTTTCTACATCTCAGAAATTTTCTTAATAAATGCACAATGTTTTCGTGTTGGAAATGTTCTCTTCGAACAGTTGTTGTAAAAGGACTTTTAGCAAAATATTTAAGCTTCACTTGCGATTTTATCTAATGTCATGACAAAATTTCCTCCTGAGAACAATCCAGAAACCTGTAAACATTCTGGAAAAATTAAATTAATTTTTTTTAGAAATTGTGTTTGTTTCTAAATTCAGGCTCTGAAAGTGAGTTCAGGATCTTTCAAAATAGTTATGACAAACGAATTTGTGTAAAGGTTTTAAATATTTTATTTGAAAATATTTTCTATGCAGGCTTTTATAGGTGTAAAACTCTTAAGGCATTGTACCGTATGCCTACACTTATACCAACTGCTTTATACCAAACTGCCTCTCAAAAGTGAACGTCCATGTGAAAGCACTGTAAGAAACGTAAAATTCAACAAAGACAATTCTCTTGAGGAAGTGTGTGACGTATATTTCTGGCATTAACATTGCTGCACGACCTCGCGAAATTTCAACTTTGAACGAAATATCAGAACGTAAAAGAAATGTTTAAAAAAGTTTACAGAAAACTCTAAATGCCTGCACCTATCTATGCATCCAGTTTCATTAGTGGAACTCTCTTCACGAGTGAAAGATCAGATAGGTATAAGCAATATTTAACCCAGTTTTTTGAAATAGTGTTTTTAGCTGTTTCAGCCGCTAATAATGCGTTTTTCGATATCTCAGAAGTTTTCCTTATAAATGCACAATGTCTTGGTATTGGAAACCTTCTCTTCGAACAACTACAGTAAACGATTCCTAGCAACGTACTTAGGCTTCACTAGCGATCGTCTCCTATATTATTTCAGTAGTATACCTCCCCTTTGTGGCTCTCACACGCAACCAATCTTTATAAATGAGGGCTCCAAAGAAAGAGAATTTCACGGAGACTTGCCGAATTCCATTTTGACTTTACAAATATGGATGATTTCTTTAAAAAAAAAACGCATCGAAATATTCAAGTAAAATGCAACACGCATCACATGTCAACCTATATCTGCAAATAACTCATAAACGAAGCGTTTTAGAGCCTTAAAAATAAAATTTTGAGGCTAAAGTCCTCAAAGAAACGTTTTTCACATCATAATCTCCAAGATGAGACATTCTTCGATCCATTCAATTAACTTTTCGGTTCCACGCTTCAATACTATCAAGGCCACCTCAATATTTCAGTCCTTCCTGCTGGTAGCAATTTTTGTGGCGACACGCTTAGAAGGCTTAGATTCGACAATCTTTATTTACACATCCTGTTAACACCGTAGTTTGTGCAGTCTGACGAGTTTTATTTGCATAATCATTAATTCAAGATTTGCTCTCCAGCAACAATTAGAAGTACTATTATAGTTGCTTGATATCTATACCTATGAAGATTGTTTCTTATGCGCGTAGAGAAACTATTCAATTAACGTTTTTTCATGGTCTATAAGTGCTGTGTACTTAATTGTGGAAGGATGTGGGTGTTCAGTGAAGAGTGAAGACTGTGTTTGTGTTTTACCCGAACCAATTTTTTCGTTATCATTCGATGAAATTTTCAAGTCAACGGGATCAGACACGTAGCTTTCTCAAAAGTAAAATGCTAATATTTTTTAGACTATCACGAAAAACTAAAACCTAATTGACAAAGAATATTGAATAATTACTTCAAATGTCTTTACGTAAGTGTTAGAATTGTTCCAACCAAATTCTCCTTGATATTGAATAAATTTTTACTGAAAATTTCTTTTACACATTAATTGCATTGTTTTTTATTTTTATATGTAATTGTGTTAGTACATTACAAGTTACCTTTATAGATACAAATAAAAGTATAGTAGTATAGATAGTAGTAAGTAGTATAGATACAAATAAACACGTTTCGATAACTACTTTCCGTCTTAGAATGAAAATAGAAGGATAGGGATGAGTGTGGAGTCTAACATGCGAGAGTTCTCGCACGGGTATATATATATATATATATATATATATATATATATATATATACACACACACACATACGCAGAGGTAGTGGGGGAAAACTTTTGCTATGGCACAACGCAAAGAACAAACTTTTTAAAGTAGCTAAAGTAGAATAGCTTGAAATAAATGGAAAACAAAAATCAAAACGCCCTAGCCTACAATACTATGCGAATCAATTAAAAAACGAATAAATTTAAAATTATAGAAAGAATAGTGCAAGTCACCCGACAACTGCCAACGATAGCAGTCCAAACGCACGATTAAAATGTTGGCGATATCTGAAAGTATGTACAGTAACGCACAACTGTAAACTCATATTGTAAATAAAACACCGTTTGATATTAAACTCAAGGTGTCGGTTCGTTAAGATATTAAAAATGCAAACATAGTTTGAGCAACATTCCCATGTACCGAAGTGGGCTTACTAATGCCTACTAAATTGTTTCTAATGCTAACAAATGGTATTTAGTACTCAAAGGTGAAAACTTTAGTTTGATTATTTTTTGGATAGGAATTGCTTTTCTTGAGGTACGTAAAGACTCAGAAAATAATTCAATACATTTTAGTAAACAAATAATTTTTCAATTTTCTCACCCCAGCAAGCTGGCACCCTGACTCTACAAAACCCACTCGGTTCTTCATAAAAATAAGAGAAAGTTAAATAATATTGCAATGAGTAGGTCTGTTCTTGCCCGATCCGGTATTTTCGCACTACTTTACTTGGGTTTCTCAAGAGTAAAAAACTTTTCTATTATTTGACTATCAAGGAAAACGAAAAGCTAACTCTCAAGTAAGGTTGAAAAATTTCTTTAAATGTTGTTTTTAAAGAAGAATCAATTGTTTCAAGAACATCTCCCTGTAATGTTAAATAAACTTTCATTGAAAATTTGTTTCAAACATAAATTGCATTGTTATTTTGTTTGATATTCTGTAAGTACATTAGTAGTTCCTCTCCTGGATGGATGGAACGGATAGACAAATGAATAGGGAAAGGGTGGGATTTAACATGCGAGAGTTCTCGCACGGGTACGCTAGTTTCATCTGATGTCATAACTGAAAAGTTTCTCCTGAGGACAATCCAGAAACCTGTAAAAATTCTGGAAAAATTAAATTAATTTTTTTAGAAATTGTGTTTGTTTCTAAATTCAGGCTCTGAATATGGGATCAGCACCTTTCAAAATGGTTATGACAAATGAATTTGTGTATAGGTTTTAAATATTTTACTTCAAATTATTTTCTATGCAGGCTTTTTTAGGTGTAAAACTCTTAACGCATAGTACCCTATTGTTATGGTGGTGCGCGGCGAGTTGAATCACGCGCCGCACCACCAGCACTCGGCGTCAGCACAGCGAGCAACGGACCGTGGCGAGCCCGGGAGAAAGAGGAAGAGGCGGCCAGCGGGCGAAGCCCAGGAGTGGTTGCGAGGCTATGCCGCTGGCGAGAATAAAAGCGGGCCCCGCCGCCGAGCGGGTAGACAGTGTTATAGCAGAGTTCGAGTGTAAAGTGACGTAGTGCGGCCCAAGTGATATATTATTAGACCAGGCAATTGTATTAGTGGACATTCTTATTGGCAACTGGTGAAACTGCATTGTACTTTGGACATCTTTTGGTAAAACGGTAACCCAGCTGTCTTATTTGGTATTATTCTTTGGTTACCGGTTTGTTATAATTGATTTGCTGCATTTGTGGAATAAAACGTTGTTTACGAAACTTCTGTGTTTTCCTGGATATAACAATTGGCGACGAGGAAAACGTGAACATGGCAAGTGCACCGGCCCAGCCAGAGCTAACGCAGATTCTGCAGTTTATGCAGCAGCAACAGATGCAACTGATACAACAGTTAGCAACAGCACAAGAGAAGCAGCTTCAAGCGCAGTTAGCGGTGAGTGCAACAAGAGGCGAGCATGCGCCGGCGCCATTTACCCCATTCCTGCCGCAAGTAGAAAGTTGGGCAGATTATGTTGAGAGATTAGAGCAACATTGGATATATTATGGGGTTGAAAGTGAAGAAAGAAAACGGGCAGCATTTTTGAGTACTGTGGGCATTGAGACAATTCATTGTTAAAGAAATTGTGCAGTGATAAAGAAATTTGTAAATTGCCGTGGTCAGAGATAAAAGAAACATTAGATAAATATTATGAAAAAAGGCCGCATGTGGTAGCAGCGCGGTATGCATTTTTTCAATGTAGAAAGAAAGATACGCAAACACACACAGAGTAGATTACTGAGTTGAACGTGTTAGCGAGGAACTGCGAATTTAAGTGCCAATCTAAAAAGTGTGGAAAATCTTATGCAGAAACATTGATAAGAGACGCGGTAATCTTGAACACTCCGGAAGACAGAATCAGGTTTGAAGCACTCAAGAGCAGCGATCCGTCACTAGATGAAATTCAAAAATTGGCTACGACGTTCGAAGTAACATCGCGCACCGCACGAGAAATCGCCAGTAACAACCAAGTATTTCAGACCGGTTACGAACGAGGGCAACGCCAGGAGAGCCAAGGTGGCTCTGATAAGGAGCCGAGCTACAAGATAAGAAGGCGGCCGCGCAACAGCCCGGTTAGGGCGAGGTCGGCGGTCATCTCCGATAACGAGGTGGCCCGGCCGGCGCGTTATCGCGGAAGAAAGATTACGCGATACGAAGGCGGCATGGGCGACGGCAGCAGTGACACCAGCAATAGTAGCCTAAACAAAAATAACAGAAAATCATGCAGGTTTTGTACAAGAAGCCACGAAAGGTGGCAGTGCAAATTCAGGCAGGCGAGTTGTTACAAGTGCGGGAAGACTGGACACATCAGGGAAGTGTGTTGGCAGGAGCGGCAAGAGAAGTGGGAAAGAAGAAAAGCAAGAGAAGAAGAAGAAATGGATGTGAATGTGGTACACCAGTTGTTAAGTGGCAAAGGGCAGAATAAGTTAATAATAAAACTGGACATGGGCGAAAAGGAAGTGAAGTTTTTGGTAGACACTGGTGCAACTGTGACATTGATAAACTTAGATACATACAGGAAATTAGGGAACCCCCAAGTAAAAAAAATTGAAAAACCAGTGTATGGTTTTGGCAGAGACCCCATAAAAGTGCTAGGGAAAATCAAGGTACCAGTTAAGTATAAATCAAGGAAAGCAGAATTAGAGGTGTTAGTGGTGGATAGGTATGATGTAGTGAACATACTAGGATTAGACAGCTTTGATAAGATCGGTTTAGGTGTCGTGGATGAAGTGTGTGCGGTAGAGCAACAGAAAGTGTCAACGTTGGTCTGTGAATTAAGAAATCAATTCCCGGAAGTGTTTAAACCTGGACTAGGCAAATGTAATAACTTTGAAGCCGGGCTAATATTAAAAGAAAGCAGTAAGCCCAGGTTTTTTAAAGCTCGTCCAGTGCCATGGGCACTGAGAGATAAAGTGGAAGAAGGGATCAAAAGGTTGGAGCGAGAAGGGATTATAACAAAGGTGGCTACCAGCAAGTGGGCCACTCCCTTGGTGGTGGTGTCAAAAAGTGATGGCGGCATTCGTTTATGCGGAGATTTTAAGAGCACGGTAAACGAGCAGCTAGAAATTGAACAACACCCCATTTCGAAGCCGGAAGATTTATTTTACAAACTAGCAGGGGGACAGCAGTTCACCAAAATTGATCTTAAAGATGCATATTTACAAATACCTCTAAATGAAGAAGCAAAAAAAGTGTTAGTGGTAAACACGCAGTTGGGATTGTATCAATACAACCGATTGCCGTTTGGGGTCGCCTCAGCAGCGGCAATATTTCAAAAAGTGTTGGAAGAAATCACGTCTCAAGTGAGTGGGTGCATTAACTATCTGGACGATATCATAGTGACAGGGAAAAACACAGAAGATCACGTGACTAATTTAAAGAGTTTACTAGGGTTGTTAAAAGAGTGGGGATTTAAAGTGAACTTCAATAAGTGTGAGTTTTTCAAGCAACAGGTCACTTTCTTAGGTCACGAACTAACGGAGTCAGGAATTAAGCCGACGCAGCAACATGTGCAAGCAATTAGAAACCTACCAGCACCTAAGAACATCAAAGAATTGCAGGCATTAGTAGGTAAGATCAACTATTATAGCAAATTCATTAGGAACTTCTCGTCAATTGCAGCACCGTTAAATGCATTAAAGAAGAAAGGTGTCAGGTTTGTGTGGTCACCGGAATGCGAAAGAGCCCTTAAGGAGCTGAAGAGTGCGATAATAAAAACTACGCAACTCAACCATTATGTGCCAGGAAGAGTGACATCAATAGCTACTGATGCATCCGACTATGGTGTTGGAGCCGTGCTGTCGCAAAAGGATGAAAATGGTGTGGAGCGCCCCATAGCCTTCGCGTCGAAATCTCTAAATAAATATCAGAGGAACTGGTCGCAAGTGGAAAAAGAAGCATTAGCGATTTTATTTGGTGTAAAAAAATTCAACGAGTATGTCTATGGATCAAAATTTCACATAATTACAGACCACAAGCCTTTGGTGCAATTGTTCCATATGGGGAAGAGGTTACCGGAAGGCACAGCGAAGAAACTACAGAGATGGGCCTTATTTTTATCTGACTATCACTATCAGATCCATTACAGGCCGACTACGCAGCACGCCAATGCGGACGCGCTTTCCAGGCTGCCAGCGGGACCGGATTTGGATTTTGATGGGTCCGAGGAGGTGTGCCAGCAACTGGACCAAGAAGACTGGCAGGTATTACAAGAGTTCCCCATCACAGCAGCCACAATAGCAGCGGCGGTAGACGAGGATCCAGAATTGCAAATAGTTAGGGAGTATGTGAGGAAAGGGTGGCCGAGGAAGTTGCTAAGAAGCAATGCATCCTGGTTCGAGAAGAAAGATAGGCTTTCAGTAAAAGCAGGGGTATTATTATTGGCAGGGGACCAGGGAACTAGGGTAGTAGTGCCGAAGGTCCTGAGAAAACAAATTTTAGAGTTGCTACATGAGGGACATTGGGGTATAGTGAATACTAAGCAGTTGGCTAGGCGGCATTGCTATTGGCGAGAAATGGCAAAAGATATTCAGGACATGGTCAGGCGGTGCAACGCCTGTCAGATTAACCAGTCGGCACCGCGGCAAGAGTGGCACTCGTGGCCCAAGCCGGAAGCTCCGTGGGAGCGAGTGCATGTAGATTTTGCGGGCCCGTTCTGGGGGAAGATGTGGTTAGTGGTGGTAGACGCACTGTCTAATTTCCCTTACATAGTAGAGATGGGGGTTACAACGGCCGGAGCTACGATAGATGCGTTGGAGAAAATATTCGTGACGGAAGGGCTCCCGCAGACGTTAGTCTCAGATAACGGTCCACAATTTACATCTGAAGATTTTTTTCGGTTTTGTAAGGCAAACGGCATCAGACATGTTTGCGCGCCTCCTTTCCATCCCCAGTCCAATGGGGAAGTGGAAAGGTGCGTGCGCACTTTCAAGACGGCCATGAAGAAGGCGAGAGACGCAGGGACACCAAGGAGCCGCGCTTTGTTGCGCGTCTTGGCAACTTAAAGGACGCTGCCAGGACCAGAGGGGAGGAGCCCAGCGGAGGTGCTACACGGCCGGCAGCACAGAACCCTGCTGTCATTGTTAAAGCCAGGTAACCACCGCAACGAAGAGGCGGTGGAACCGAAATATAAGGTAGGAGATAAAATATATTGTACCAGCTTTAAGAGAGATCCTGCTTGGTGGCCAGGCATTGTTATAAGCACAATGGGAAATAAGATGTATCAAATACAAGTTTTGGAAAAAGTAGTAGTTAGGCATCAGGGCCAGGTGCGCCCGAGATACACACTAGAACCAGTGGATGCAATAGGGAAGAGAGCAGAGAGAGAAAAAAGAGAAAAATCAATGAGGGAATTAATTGATATGGACCGTTTGCAGGAGTGGCCAACACAGCAAGCAACGGAGCAGTCAGCCGAGCACCCAGTGGAGCAGCAACCGGCGCCGAGCCTGCAGTCGGAGGCGCCGATGAGGTCGACAAGACGTCGCGTACGGTTCGCATCGTACACGACGTTTTCGAGAGGGGAGGGTGTTATGGTGGTGCGCGGCGAGTTGAATCACGCGCCGCACCACCAGCACTCGGCGTCAGCACAGCGAGCAACGGACCGTGGCGAGCCCGGGAGAAAGAGGAAGAGGCGGCTAGCGGGCGAAGCCCAGGAGTGGTTGCGAGGCTATGCCGCCGGCGAGAATAAAAGCGGGCCCCGCCGCCGAGCGGGTAGACAGTGTTATAGCACAGTTCGAGTGTAAAGTGACGTAGTGCGGCCCAAGTGATATATTATTAGACCAGGCAATTGTATTAGTGGACATTCTTATTGGCAACTGGTGAAACTGCATTGTACTTTGGACATCTTTTGGTAAAACGGTAACCCAGCTTTCTTATTTGGTATTATTCTTTGGTTACCGATTTGTTATAATTGATTTGCTGCATTTGTGGAATAAAACGTTGTTTACGAAACTTCTGTGTTTTCCTGGATATAACACCTATGACTACACTTACACCAACTGCTTTATACCAAACTACCTGTCAAAAGTAAACATCCATGTGAAAGCACTCTAAGAAACGTAAAATTCCACAAAGACAATTCTCTTGAGGAAGTGTGTGACGTATATTTCTGGCAATAACATTGCAGCACGACCTCGCGAAATTTTAACTTTCAACGAAATATCAGAAGTAAAAGAAATGTCTAAAAACGTTTACAGACAACTCTGATGCCTTCACCTATCTATGCGTCCAGTTTCAAGAGTGGAACTCTCTTCGTGAGTGCAAGATCAGGTAGGTAAAAGTATTATTTAGTCTTCACTAGCGATTTTATGTAATGTCATAACTGAAAATTTTCTCCTGAGATCAATCCAGAAACCTGTGAAAATCCTGGAAAATGTAAATTTATTTTTTTTTCCTAAATTCCGGTTCTATTAGTTCGTTCAGGATTCTTCAAAATGGTTATGAGAAATTAATTTGTGTAAAAGTTTGATATATTTTACTTGAATTATTTTCTATGTAAGCTTTTGTGGGTGTAAAACTCTTACCACTTCTTACCCTATGACTACTCTTAAACCAACTGCTTTATACCAAACTACCTCTCAAATGTGAACATCCATGTGAAAGCACTATAAGAAACGTAATATTCAACAAAGACAATTCTCTTGGGGTAGTGTGGTTGAATATTTCTGGTATTAACATTGCTGCACGACCTCGCGAAATTTTAACTCTCAACGAAATATCAGAAGCAAAAGAAATGTCTAAAAACGTTTACAGACATCTCCGGTGCCTTCCCCCAACTATACGACCAGTTCAATTAGTGAAACTCTCTTCGTGAGTGCAAGATTATATAGATAAAGAAGTATTTAACTCGGTTTCTTGAAATAGTGTTTTTAGCCATTTCAGCCGCTAATAATGCGTTTTTCGATATCTCAGAAAATTTCCTAATAAATGCACAATGTTTTGGTATTGGAGATCTTCTCTTCGAACAATTATAAGAAACGGACATTTAGCAAAGTATTTAGTCTTCACTAGCGATTTCATGTAATGTCATAACTGAATTTTTTCTCCTGAGAACAATCCTGAAACCTGTTAAAATTCTGGAAAAATTAAATTAATTTTTTTAGAAATTACTTTTTTTCTAAATTCAAGTTCTAAGAGTTTGTTCAGGATCCTTAAAAATGGTTATGACAAATTATATTGTGTAAAGGTTTGATATATTTTACTTAAACTATTTTCTATGTAGGCTTTTGTGGGTGTAAACTCTTACCACTACTTACCCTATGACTACTCATAAACCAACTGCTTTATACAAAACTACCTGTCAAAAGTGAACATCCATGTTAAACCACTATAAGAACGTAATATTCAACAAAGACAATTCTCTTGAGGAAGTGTTGACGAATATTTCTTGTATTAACATTGCTGCACGACTTCGCGAAATTTTAACTTTCAACGAAATATCACTGTTAAGTAATGAAATCGCACAGTTGGGGGATGGCATCAGAGATGTCTGTAACCTTTTTAGAAATTTCGTTTACTTCTGATATTTCGTTGAAAGTTAAAATTTCGCGAAGTCGTGCACCAATGTTAATGACAGAAATATTTGTCAACACTTCCTCAAGAGAATTGTCTCTTTTGAATATTACGTTTCATATAGTGCTTTCACATGGATGTTCACTTTCTATAGGTAGTTTTATATAAAGCAGTCGGTGTAGGAGTAGTCATAGGGAAAGTCGTGTTAGGAGTTTCCACTTATAATAGCCCGCATAGAAAATAATTTAAGTAAAATATTTTACACCTTTACACAAAATCATTTGTCATAACCATTTTGAAGGATACTGGACCTACACTTGAAACCTGAATTTGGAAAAAAAACACAATCTAATAAATTAATTTAATTTTTCCAGAATTTTTACAGGTTTCTGAATTGTTCTCAGGAGAAAAATTTCAGTTATGACATTACATATAATCGCTAGTGAAGACTAAATACTTTGCTAAATGTCCGTTTCTTATAATTGTTCGAAGAGAAGATATCCAATACCAAAACATTGTGCATTTAATAGGAAATTTTCTGAGATATCGAAAAACGCATTATTAGCGGCTGAAACGGCTAAAAACACTATTTCAAGAAACTGAGTTAAATACTTCTTTATCTATATAATCTTGCACTCACGAAGAGAGTTTCACTAATTGAACTGGTCGTATAGTTGGGGGAAGGCACCGGAGATGTCTGTAAACGTTTTTAGACATTTCTTTTACTTCTGATATTTCGTTGAAAGTTAAAATTTCGCGAGGTCGTGCAGCAAAGGTAATACCAGAAACATTCAACAACACTACCTCAAGAGAATTGTCTTTGTTGAATATTACATTTCTTATAGTCCTTTCACATGTATGTTCACTTTTGACATGTAGTTTGGTTTATACCAGAGTTATAGCAGTTGGTGTAGGAGTAGTCATCGGGTAAGTAGTGGTACGAGTTTTACACCTACAAAACCCTACACAGAAAATAATTTAAGTAAAATATATCAAACTTTTCACAAAAAATAATTTGTCATAACCATTTTAAAGGATCCTGATCCAACTCCTAGAACCAGAATTTGGAAAACCAAATTTCTAAAAAATATATATTTAAATTTTCCAGAATTTTCACAAGTTTCTGGATTGTTCTCAGGAGAAAATTTTCAGTTGTGACATTACATAAAAACGCTAGTGAAGACTAAATACTTCGCTAAAAGTTCGTTTATTATAATTGTTCGAAGAGAAGGTATCCATTACCAATACATTGTGCATTTATTAGGAAATCTTCTGAAAACGCTTTATTAGCGGCTGAAACGGCTAGAATCACTATTTCACGAAACTGACTTAAATACTTCTTTACCTATTTGATCTTGCACTCACGAAGAGAGTTTCAATAATGAAACTGGTCGCACAGTTGGGGGATGGCATCGGAGATGTCTGTAAGCGTTTTTAGACATTTCTTTTACTTCTGATATTTCGTTGAAAGTTAAAATTTCGCAAGGTCAGCAGCAATGTAAACGCCAGAAATATTTGTCAACACTTCCTCAAGAGAATTGTTTTTGTTGAATATTACATTTCTTATAGTGCTTTCACTTTTGACAGGTAGTTCGGTATAAAGCTGTTGGTTTAAGAGTAGTCATAGTTTATGATGTGGTAAGAGTTTTACACCCACAAAAGCATACATAGAAATAATTTAAGTAAAATATATCAAACCTTTACACAAATTAATTTGTCATAACCATTTTGAATTATCCTGATCCAACGCATAAAACCTGAATTTAGAAAAACAAAATTTCTAAAAAAAAAAATATTAAAATTTTCCAGAATTTTCACAGGTTTCTGCATTGTTCTCAGGACAAAACTTTCAGTTGTGACATTGCATAAAAACGCTAGTGAAGACTAAATACTTCGCTAAAAGTCCGTTTATTATAATTGTTCGAGGAGATGGTATCCATTACCAAAACATTGTGCATTTATTAGGAAATCTTCTGAAAACGCTTTATTAGCGGATGAAACGGCTAAAATCACTATTTCAAGAGACTGAGTTAAATACTTCTTTTACCTGTCTGATCTTGCACTCACGAAGAGAGTTTCACTCATGAAACAGGACGCACAGATAGGTGATAGCGTCAGAGATGTCTGTAAACGTTTTTAGACATTTCTTTTACGTGTGATATTTCGTTGAAAGGTTAAATTTCGCGAGGTCGTGCAGCAATGTTAATACCAGAAATATTCAACTACACTACCTCAAGAGAATTGTCTTTGTTAAATATTACGTTCCTTATAGTACTTTCACATGGATGTTAACTTTTGACAGGTAGTTTGGTATAAAGCAGTTGGTGTAGGAGTAGTCATAAGGAAAGTCGAGTCAGGAGTTTTACACTTATAAAAGTTTACTTATAATAGTTATTTATATAATATTACGTTTCTTATAGTGCGTTCACATGGATGTATTATTTTGACAGGTAGTTTGGTATAAAGCAGTTGGTGTAGGAGTAGTCATAGGGAAAGTCGTGTTAGGTGTTTTACACTAATAAAAGTTTGCATAGAAAAAAATTTAAGTAAAACAATTCACACCCTCACACACAATCATTTGTCATAACCATTTTTAAGGATACTGAACCTACACTTGAAACCTGAATTTGGAAAAAAAATCACAATTTCTAAAAAAATTAATTTAATTTTTCCAGAATTTTTACCGGTTTCTAAATTGTTCTCAGGAGAACAATTTCTGTTATGACAATACATATACTCGCTAGTGAAGAATAAATACTTTGCTAAAAGTCCGTTTATTATAATTGTTCAAAGAGAAGATCTCCAAAACCAAAACATTGTTCATTTATTAGGAGATCTTCTCACATATCGAATAACGCGGCTGAAAGGGCTAAAATCACTACTTCAAGAAACTGAGGTTAATGCTTCTTCTACCTGTCTGATCTTGCAATCACGAAGAGAGTTTCACTCATGAAACAGGACGCACAGATAGGTGAAAGCGTCAGAGATGTCTGTAAACGTTTTTACACTTTTCTTTTTCTTCTGATATTTCGTTGAAAGTTAAAATTTCGCGAGGTCGTGCTGCAATGTTAAGGCAAGGAATATTTGTCAACACTTCCTCAAGAAAATTGTCTCTTTTGAATATTACGTTTCTTATAGTGCTTTCACATGGATGTTCATTTTGACAGGTAGTTTGGTATAAAGCAGTTGGTGTAGGAGTAGTCATAGGGAAAGTCGTGTTAGGAGTTTTACACTAATAAAAGCTTGCATAGAAAAAAATTTAAGTAAAACAATTCACACCCTCACACACAATCATTTGTCATAACCATTTTTAAGGATACTGAACCTACACTTGAAACCTGAATTTGGAAAAAAAATCACAATTTCTAAAAAAATTAATTTAATTTTTCCAGAATTTTTACCGGATTCTAAATTGTTCTCAGGAGAACAATTTCTGTTATGACAATACATATACTCGCTAGTGAAGAATAAATACTTTGCTAAAAGTCCGTTTAATATAATTGTTCGAAGAGAAGATCTCCAAAACCAAATCATTGTGCATTTATTAGGAGATCTTCTCAGATATCGAATAACGCGGCTGAAACGGCTAAAATCACTACTTCAAGAAACTGAGGTTAATGCTTCTTCTACCTGTCTGATCTTGCACTCACGAAGAGAGTTTCACTCATGAAACAGGACGCACAGATAGGTGAAAGCGTCAGAGATGTCTGTAAACGTTTTTACACATTTCTTTTTCTTCTGATATTTCGTTGAAAGTTAAAATTTCGCGAGGTCGTGCTGCAATGTTAAGGCAGGGAATATTTGTCAACACTTCCTCAAGAAAATTGTCTCTTTTGAATATTACGTTTCTTATAGTGCTTTCACATGGATGTTCACTTTTGACAGGTAGTTTGGTATAAAGCAGTTGGTGTAGGAGTAGTCATAGGGAAAGTCGTGTTAGGAGTTTTACACTTATAAAAGCTTGCATAGAAAATAATTTAAGTAAAACATTTCACACCCTCACACACAATCATTTGTCATAACCATTTTGAAGGATCCTGAACTTTCACTTGAAAGCTAAATTTAGAAACAAAATCACAATTTCTAAAAAAATTAATTTAATTTTTACAGAATTTTTACTGGTTTCTGAATTGTACTCAGGAGAAAAATTTCAGTTATGACATTACATAAAATCGCTAGTGAAGACTAAATACTTTGCTAAAGTTCCATTTATTATAATTGTTTGAAGAGAAGGTCTCCATTACCAAAACATTGTGCATATATTAGGAAATGTTCTGAGATGTCAAAAAAAGCATTATTAGCGGCTGAACCGGTTAAACACACTATTGCAAGAAACTGAGTTAAATACTTCTTTTTCCTATCTGATCTTGCACTCACGAAGAGAGTTTCAGTAATGAAACTGCTCACACAGATGGGGGAAGGCATCGGAGATGTCTGTAAAAGTTTTTAGACATTTCTTTTACTTCTGAACTTTCGTTGAATGTTAAAATTTCGCAAGGTCGTGCAGCAATGTTAACGCCAGAAATATTTGTAAACACTTTCTCAAGAGAATTGTTTTTGTTGAATATTACGTTTCTTATAGTGCTTTTACATGGATGTTCTATTTTGTCAGGTAGTTTGGTATAAAGCAGTTGGTGTAGGAGTATTCATAGGGAAATTCGTGTTAGGAGTTTTACACTTATAAAAGCCTGCATAGAAAATAATTTAAGTAAAATATTTTACACCCTCACACACAATCATTTGCAAGAACCATTTTGAAGGTTCCTGAACTTACACTTGAAACCTGAAATTGGAAAAAAAAATCACAATTTCTAAAAAAATTAATTTAATTTTTCCAGAATTTTTACTGGTTTCTGAATTGTTCTCAGGACAAAAATTTCAGTTATGAAATTACATATACTCGCTAGTGAAGAATAAATACTTTGTTAAATGTCGGTCTTTTATAATTGTTCGAAGAGAAGATCTCCAATACCAAAACATTGTGCATTTATTAGAATATCTTCTGAGATTTTGAAAAACGCAACATTAGCAGCTGAAACGGCTAAAAACACTATTTCAAGAAACTGAGTTAAATACTTCTTTTACCTATCTGATCTTCCACTCACGAAGAGAGTTTCAGTAATGAAACTGGTCGCACAGTTCGGGGAAGGCATCGGAGATATCTGTAAACTTTTTTAGATATTTCTTTTACTTCTGATATTTCGTTGAAAGCTAAAAATTCGCGAGGTCGTGCAGCAATGTTAATGATAGAAAAATTCAACAACACTACCTCAAGAGAAATGTCTTTGTTGAATATTACGTTTCTGATAGTGCTTTCACATGGATGTTCACTTTTGAGACGTAGTTTGGTATAGAGCAGTTGGTGTAGGAGTATTCATAGGAAAAGTCGTGTTAGGGGTTTTACAATGCATAGAAAATAATTTAAGTAAAATATTACACACCTTTACACACAATCATTTGCCATAACCATTTTGAAGGATCCTGAACTTAAAATTGAAACCTGAATTTGGAAAAAAAATCACAATTTCTAAAAAAATTAATTTAATTTTTCCAGAATTTTTTCTGGTTTCTGAATTGTTCTCAGGAGTAAAATTTCAGTTATGACATTACATATAATCGCTAGTGAAGAGTAAATACTTCGCTAAATGTCGGTTTTTTATAATTGTTCGAAGAGAAGATCTCCAATACCAAAACATTGTGCATTTATTAGGAAATCTTCTGAGATATCGAAAAACGCATTATTAGCGGCTGAAACTGCTAAAAACACTATTTCATGAAACTGAGTTCAATACTTTTTTTACTTATCTGATCTTGCACTCACGAAGGGGGTTTCACTCATGAAGCTGGTCGCAGAGGTGGGTGAAGGCATCGAGGATTTCTGTAACCTTTTTAGAAATTTCGTTTAGTTCTGATATTTCGTTGAAAGTTAAAATTTCGCGAGGTCGTGCAGCAATGTTAATGCCAGAAATATTTGTCAACACTTCCTCAAGAGAATTGTTTCTTGTGAATATTACGTTTCTTATAGTGCTTTCACATGGATGTTCACTTTCTATAGGTAGTTTGGTATAAAGGAATCGGTGTAGGAGTAGTCAAACGAAAAGTCGTGTTAGGAGTTTTACACATATAAAAGCCTGCATAAAAAAATTTTTAAGTAAAATATTTCACACTTTTACACAAAATCATTTGTCATAACCATTTGAAGGATCTTGAACCTACACTTGAGACCTGAATTTGGAAAAAAAATCATAATTTCTAAAAAAATTAATTAATTCTAGATTTTTCTAGAATTTTTACAGGTTTCTGAATTGTTGTCAGGAGAAAATTTTCAGTTATGACATTACATATAATCGCTAGTGAAGACTAAATACTTTGCTAAAAGTCCGTTTATTATAATTGTTCGAAGAGAAGATCTCCAATACCAAAACATTGTGCATTTATTAGGAAATCTTCTGAGATATCGAAAAACGCATTATTAGCGGCTGAAACGGCTAAAAACACTAATTGAAGAAACTGATTTAAATACTTCTTTTACCTATCTGATCTTGCACTCACGAAGAGAGTTTCACTCATGAAACAGGACGCACAGATAGGTGAAGGGGTCAGAGATGTCTGTAAAGGTTTTTAGACATTTCTTTAACTTCTGATATTTCGTTGAAAGTTAAAATTTCGCGAGGTCGTGCAGCAATATTAATACCAGAAATATTAAACAACACTACCTCAAGAGAATTGTCTTTGTTGAATATTACATTTCTGATAGTGCTTTCACATGGATGTTCACTTTTGACAGGTAGTTTGGTATAAAGCAGTTGGTGTAGGAGTAGTCATAGGGAAAGTCGTGTTAGGAGTTTTACACTTATAAAAGCCTGCACAGAAAATAATTTTAGGAAACTATTTCACACCTTCACACACAATTATTCGTCATAACCATTTTGAAGGATACTGAACCTATACTTGAAACCTGAATTTGGAAAAAAAAAACATTTTCTAAAAAAATTAATTTAATTTTTCCTGAATTTTACAGCTTTCTGGATTGTTCTCAGGAGAAAAATTTCTGTTATGGCATTACATATAATCGTTAGTGAAGACTAAATTCTTTGCTAAATGTCCGTTTCTTATAATTGTTCGAAGAGAAGATCTCCAATACCAAAACATTGTGCATTTACTAGGAAATCTTCTGAGATATTGAAAAACGCATTATTAGCGGCTGAAAAGGCTAAAAACACTATTTCAAGAAACTGAGTTAAATACTTCTTTGTTTAAATGTTTAAAAACGTTTACAGACATCTCCGATGCCTTCACCTAACTGTGCGACCAGTTTCATGAGTGAAACTCTCTTCGTAGGTGCAAGATCAGTTAGGTAAAAGAAGTATTTAACTCAGTTTCTTGAAATAGTGTTTCTAGCCGTTGCAGCCGCTAATAATGTGTTTTTCGATATCTCAGAAGATTTCCTAATAAATGCACAATGTTTTAGTTTTGGAGATCTTCTCTTGGAACAATTATAATAAACGGTCTTTCAGCAAAGTATTTAGTCTTCACTAGCGATTATATGTAATGTCATAACTGAAATTTTTCTCCTGAGAAGAATTTAGTAACCTGTAAAAATTGTGGAAAAATTAAATTATTTTTTTAGAAATTGTGATTTTTTTTCCAAATTCATGTATCAAGTGTAGGTTCACGATCCTTGAAATGGTTATGACAAATGATTTTGTGTAAAGGTGTGAAATATTTTACTTAAATTATTTTCTATGGAGGCTTTTATAAGTGTAAAACTCCTAACACGACTTTCCCTATGACTACTCCTACACCAACTGCTTTATACCAAACTACCTATAAAAAGTTAACATCCATGTGAAAGCACTATAAGAATCCTAATATTCAAAAGAGACAATTCTCTTGAGGAAGTGTTGACAATTATTTCTGGCATTAACATTGCTGCACAACCTCGCGAAATTTTAACTTTCAACGAAATATCAGAAGTAAAAGAAATAATCTAAAACGTTTACAGTCACCCCGATGCCTTCACCAAACTGTGCGACCAGTTTAATTAGTGGAACTCTCTGTGAGTGCAAGATCATAAAGATAAAGAAGTATTTAACTCAGTTTCTTGAAATAGTGTTTTTAGCCGTTTCAGCCGCTAATAATGCGTTTTTCGATATCTCAGAAAATTTCCTAGAAAATGCACAATGTTTTGGTCTTGGATATCTTCTCTTCGAACAATTATAAGAAACGGACATTGAGCAAAATATTTAGTCTTCACTAGCGATTATATGTAATGTCATAACTGAAATTTTCCAATACCAAAACATTGTGCATTTATTAAGAAAACTTCTGAGATATCGAAAAATGCATTATTAGCTGCTAAAACGGCCAAAAACACTATTTCAAGAAAACTGAGTTAAAAACTTCTTTTACTAATGTGATCTTGCACTCACGAAGATATTTCCACTTATGAAACTGGGTGCATAGATAGGTGAAGGCAACTGAGTTGTCTGTAAACGTTTTTAGACATTTCTTATACGTTTTCTGATATTTTGATTAACGTTAAAATTTTGCGAGATCGTGGACCATTTTTGATTCAAGAAACATTTGTCACACACTTCCTCAAAAGAATTGTCTTTGTTGAATTTTACGTTTCTTATAGTGCTTTCACATGTATGTTCACTTTTGAAAGGTAGTTTGGTATAAAGCAGTTGGTGTACGTGTAGTCATAGTTAACTTTGCATTAAGAGTTTTACACCTATAAAAGCCTGCATAGAAATAAATTTCAAGTAAAATATTTCAATTCTATACACAAATTTATTTGTCATAACCATTTTGAAAGATCCTGAACCCACTTTTAGAGCGTGAAATTAGAAACTAAAACAATTTCTAAAAAAATTAATTTAATTTTTCCACAATTTTTACAGGTTTCTGGATTGTTTTCAGGAGAAAATTTTCAGTCATGGCATTAGATAAAAGCGCTCGTAAAGCCTAAATACTTTGCGAAAAGTCCGTTTACATTGATTGTTCGAAGAGAAGATTTCCAATACCAAAACATTGTGCATTTATTAAGAAAACTTCTGAGATATCGAAAAACGCATTATTAGCTGTTGAAACGGCCAAAAACACTATTTCAAGAAAACTGAGTTAAATACTTCTTTTACTAATGTGATCTTGCACTCATGAAGAGAGTTCCACTTATGAAACCGTATGCATAAACAGGTTCAGGCATCAGAGTTTTCCGTAAACCTTTTTAGACATTTCTAATACGTTCTGATATATCTATAAAAGTTAAAATTTCTCAATATCGTGCACCATTTTTGATTCCAGAAGCATTCGTCACACACTGCCTCAAGAGAATTGTCTTTGTTGAATTTTACGTTTCTTATAGTGCTTTCACATAGATGTTCACTTTTGACAGGTAGTTTGGTATAAAGAAGTTGGTGTAAGTGTAGTCATAGGAAGCTGTATTAAAGAGTTTTACACCTATAAAAGCCTGCATAGAACTAAATTTCAAGTAAAATATTTCAATCCTATACACAAATTCATTTGTCATAACCATTTTGAAAGATCCTGAATCCACTTTTAGAGCCTGAATTTAGAAAGAAAAACAATTTCTTAAAAAAATTAATTTAATTTTTCCAGAATTTTTACAGGTTTCTGGATTGTTCTCAGGAGAAAATTTTCAGTCAGGATATTAGATGAAAGCGCTAGTGAAGCCTAAATACTTTGCTAAAAGTCCGTTTACAATGATTGTTCGAAGTGAAAATTTCCAATACCAAAACATT